>CAJHZI010000457.1:1412500-1987500 GCA_905160935.1 Enchytraeus crypticus
AAAATAACAGTGCCACTGTCGTCCACGACTACATGGAGCACTGTAATTATAAAAATGTAATGCCTTGATTGTAATTCAACAACAATCAAAACAATTTTTACAACTGACATTGGCAGAAATCGTTCAATAGATATGATATGATATGGGATACTATACACTTTGATACAAATTTGGAATAACTTAGCCCATTTATTTTGTGCAGGGAGCCGTAATAGTTCACGAAATTTACGAGGGCGGTGCAGCAGCTCGCGATGGTAGACTGTGGGCAGGGGATCAGATTATGGAGGTTACTATAGTGATTTATGCAAATGAGGCCCTCTACAGGGCGAGTTTTGATGATACTGTTATCCAGAAATATCGTGACAAACTACTTTCAGAGAAATCTGAATCCTAGGACTCGAATTTCTCTTAAAGTAGTTTGTAGTATGTAGTAAAAATGAGTATGTAGCAAAAATACTACATAAAGCTGTATGTTTATTATTTTTACTTTCTCATTTTTGACGAAGGCTTTTAATTATAGTTTAATTAATGCGAAAATAATTTGTAAGGGGAGGAAAATCAAGAGAATAAAAGATATTATCGTTTCTTTATTTTCTAGCTAGTTATTGCAAAAATTTACTTAATTATATTTATACGAAGTACTTCTATTGGTATATTTGGTATCATTTTTAAATTATTTATTATCATTATTACGATGTTATCGTATGTTACAGTTATATTAATTTGTGGGGTCATTATTCTGGAGTTTAAAACTCTTCGTATAACTGACATTTTAATAGTAACATATTATGCATTATGTAGGTTGTAGTGTGATTAACGTCAAGGTTCAGAAGCACAAAGCTTCTCTTCAAGACGACTCGATACACTCGAGCTACCGTCACAAAGATTAATGTAACAGTAATTTACTAGTAAATCATTAGTATGTAACTAACCATGCAGTAACTAGAAATTCAATGTACCGTGAGGAGAATATAATTCATATATTATGTATTTTAGACTATAGTGTATTATGCTAATTTTCGTGAGCATTATTCGGGTGTTTTAAACGTAGGTTAACGGAACGGACTTGCGAGACGCTACACACGACGAAGCACTGCATGCTCTTCGTATGACTCCCTCGGTCATCAGAATGGTTGTCTATAGGGACGATGCTATACTGAGAGACGGGTTGGATGAGGCTTGTGAGCTTATAACTGTTCAGTTAGTCAAGAAACATGGCAAGGGTCTCGGCTTTAGCATCATTGGTTTGTTTTCTATCTCCTGCTGGTGCTTGGCTTTTGATTTCTTATTAATTTCTACAAATTTATTTTCTCTTACTGCACCGCCCACTGGCAGGTCCATGGTATATAACGCTTGCACTCTTGTGTGTCTTCCGCTTTCCTCTTCTGTATATATATATATATCTTATATATATATATATATATATATATATATATATATATATCTTATATATATATATATATATATATATATATATATATATATATATATATATATATCTTAAGTATATATTATATGAGTGGATCTTTAAATCATCTAACTTATCTAATCTTTGCCTGCCTCTGCCTCTTTTTCCTTTCATTCTGCCTTCTATGACCTCTTAGTAGACTTTCCTCACTTAGAATGTGTCCTATCCAACTCTTCTTCCTCTTTCACTGGACATATGAATGTATTTACAGAGTTTACTTTATTTTCTCTTAATTTTTGTAGATTAACGTTTTACCTCTTGAATGTAGAATCAGCTATTTGGCTAAGACTAGAATGTTTATATATTGAAAGCATTTGAAAGGCCATAAAGAATGTTCCACTACATTCTGTAAGAACACGAGTAAATAAAGAATTTTCTTCTTTAAATAAAATAAGTCTTCAGCACTAATTAATAAAAATGTAACTAATTGGACGATTTGTTGTTGATATTAAATTTTGTCTTTGTTAGTGACTGTACGTTCAATCAAATGTCCTTTATCTTTTTTACATTCATTAAAAAACTGTAAGAAAATAATAAATATAAACATTTGCTAATCAGGTCAGAGTGGAGAGGCAGAAAGTTCTGGAGAAGAGAATCACAGAGAGTCGACACCAGGTGGCGGCGTAGCGAGGCAGACTAGCGTTAGAGGCGTCTACATCTCTGACTTTGTTAGTTACCTTAAACTTTATTACATTGTTGCCTTCTAAGCTTCTCTCTCACTCTCTATCTCTGTCTCTATCTCTCTCTCTTTCTTTCTCTCTCTCTATCTCTATCTCTCACTCTATCTCACCTTCTCTCTCTCTCTTACTCTCTCTACATGTGAGCTATCAGTGCATATAACTGATATATATATTTTATAACTGCTGCACGGAGCGACATGTGAGATCCAAAATTGGATCCTCTGTTTAAATTTCATTCGTGCACGCGCACTGGACTATTTAAAATTAACATCCTGCTGCCTAACGGAATCGTTCAGATAGTGCTGGATGTCATCATGGTGTGCTTTAGGTGAAGGGAGGTTTGGCTGATACTGACGGTAGACTGATGAAGGGGGATCAGATTGTTTCTATCAATGGGGAGGTGGTTAAGGACGCCTCTCAGGAGCGGGTGGCTGAAATACTCAAGGTTCGTCCACTATACGTTCATCTGCTAACTCCATTTCATCTTCTTCTACTTCTATTTTAGTATTTTCAAACAAATAATGAATATATTAGAAGGACCAACGGCAGAAAGAGCATTCGGTTGGTGAGCGCCTAGGCTCCATTAATTGCTACAAAAATTTAAACGAATGGAAAGGTCTCAATAGGGATTGACTGATGATATGATGTAGGGCAGAGAGGATTTGAAACAGTCTATTCGTATCCCGACCCTAGTTAAACGGGGATTCAAAGGAAGATGATGATGATGTAATGTATGTATTCATCTCTATGTAATTCATTTAGAGATTATCGTACTCTACATTTACCAAATTCTACGATACAAATAAGATAAAGCTGGTAAAGCTAATGTTAACGTCAGTTTCCTCACTCGAAAGCGATGTCAGTGACGGGCGAACCCAGGATTTGAACCCCGCACATACCGATCCGCGGTCGAATAACTTACCGACATCGCCACTGGCTCCAGCCAGATAGATTCAGATAGATTTTATCTAACTTAAAACAAATGAACCAGATATCAAGATGACGTAAAACATTTAGCTAAACATTGATGATGATGATATAATGAGATAATTGATAGCGTTGTTTTGTCGCTGCTGCAGACATGTATGGGGTCAGTGAATATCTGCGTTAGTCGCCTCAAGACGGACACTCTAACTCGTCACAGGCGACCTCTGAGCAAAGACCTGACCTCTCAGTCACCTGGGTTCAATAGGTTTCCTGATGTTTGTCAACAGACTTTGTCAAATGACTATGGTTTGTTCTAAAGGCTTTCCTCTCTCTGTCTGTCTCTCTCGCTCTCTCTCACTCTCAATCTCTCTCTCTCGTACTCTCAGTCTCTCTCTCTCGCTCTCTCTCTCTGTCCCTCTGTATTTTATTCTCATATTCTTTCTTTCTAACTCTCTTTCTCTCTCTGTCTCTCTCTCTCTCTCTCTCTCTATCTCTCTCTCTCTCTCTGTATCTATGCAGCTCACTGTTAATTTTTGTAGGGATACTTACACTATGCGCACTGTGAATTTTTCATCTTTTCGATAAATTATATTGATCCATTTCTTGTGCTTAATAAGACTACTTGAAAGGATTTATAATATTGAAAAATGTTTATGCACTTTGGACCTGTCACTTGACTGTAACATTGAAGAGAGAGATAAACACCGAAGTAGTGTATATAAGAGATCAAAGTTCTACATCTATATTTTGTGATAATAGAGATATTGGAGGTGGAGCTATCTAGAAATGAGCGAGGGCTATTGGGTGTTGGATTAGAAGGCGGAGCCTCGTCAGGTACTGGCAGCCCATTGGTCATAACAAGCCTGCAGGGCGGAGTCTCAGCAGAGAGCAAACTAAGAGTTTGTGATTTATTTCATTCATAAGTAATTATTATAAATTTTTATTTATTAAATAATATTTCATAAATAGTTATTCCGTCTTCCCGTGTTGCGTCTTGAACCCGGAGGAATGATGGAATTGACCAACTGTCAACTAAACATGCCGAAAGAGGAGACAAAGCAAAAACTCGAGAAGGCAATGGGAAACTATCCCAGAAGCCATATTTTGTTCCCAAGCTATAGACTCTGTAAGGCATAGCTTTTTTGTGAAGGGATTAACTTGTTGATCTATGGATTGCTATGTATGGATCGTGTAAGCTACTCTGCTTAAGAATGTGTATTTTGTCAGAACACTAACCAGAGAGAGCGAGAGAGAGAGAGAAAGAAAGAAAAAGTTGTTCTACTACATTTCTTAGCTTTCAATGAGCGTAAAAGCAGTTCGGGAATAGGAATGTGCCTAGGACCTGCCAAGTAGCAATGCACTACAGAGAGACTTAGTAGTGGGTTTAACTTTTGCGACTAAGTTATCTACTATATTCAGAAGTGATGACGCTGAGTGCTTTGCGAAATATGGCAGCATCGACATTAGACGCCTCTTGCCAACACGATCCGGTTTTCTTCAGTTCTCCATTTTCGAATGTTTCCATACAATATCAGCATCATCTTACCTTGGACCACAGTTTATCCAGGAAAATACTATACAACACTAATGACAAAAAATCAATACAACACTAATAAAAAAATCAATACAACACTAACTAAAAAGTTGTAATTAACTCATTGTTATGACGACTGGTGATTGTAATGTTTCTATTTCTTATACGTCCCTGACATCATCCTTGTATAAGGAAACAGACGTTAAACCTTGTTAATATAATATTATTATTGTCTCCAAGTCTGTGGAGTCCTCAGCATCGTATTTATATTCTTCTTAGCACATTTCCGTTGTAGATTGATCTGGGTGAATTGATCTGTAGTGATGTGTGCTGTGGGGACGTCCCTGACATCATCCTTGTATGAGGAAACGGACGTTAAACGTTCACTATTGTTGTTAGGTAAACGACCGAATTCTGAGTATAAATCATCAGTCGACCAATCAGATGTCTGCTGATCAAGCGCTCAGCCTAATCAAGACCTACCCCGATAAAGTCCTACTACGTCTACAGCGAGGTTCTATTTAATAAACTTAAATGCTTGATTTCTTTGTTGCAATCGTCTACTATTTATCCGCAGTGATGGTTTTCGATTAGTGGTTTTAGTTTTCTCTCAGATTTTAGCATGCATTAAATAATTTTTGTTAGATTTTAATGGTGTAGAATATTTTTGTTAAATTACATTAAATGCTAGGTAATAAAAATACTGATTCATCACAGTCTTTGTAGAGTGGTTTAGTTATTTGATTTATAACTTTACATTTTATGACTTTCGTCACCTCTCTGCAGCCTTATAATTAGCTGATTGCGGTTTACGATTTTTATTTTTGGAAGAATATTGTGATGCAATTCCTGCCTGTTTTCATATGGTTCAATCTAGTTGACTATGGCATTAGTTCAGTGGTTGGCGTAGACTAGAACAGCCGATTTTACAATATTTTACTCTTCTGTTGTACTCGATGTTGTCATTGACGACAGTAGCACTCCAATCTAATTGATGTTTTTGTTACATTGTTAGAAAATTTAATATTAGTATTTGATAATTCTAAGGCTTTTGCTATTCGTTGATAAGTCTGGTGTTGTAGCCTTTGTTAACATTCACCTTCAATATTTAATTGAATGTAAAATAGTAATTGCCTTAGTCAGAAGTTATGCTAGAGAAAGATTCAAGGGGGGATGTATCGGATCTATCGTCGATTTACTTAAATTGATAAATGTTATTGTGCACAAAACACCTACATTTTTATTCTTACAAATCATACAAATGTCAGTTAAATGTTCTCATGATTAGTTTGTAGAGGCTTTCCAGTTTGAATAAATTGCACTTATTTCCTAATCACTAGCAGACATTCGTCATTGAATGTTCTGCTGAGCCTTTACCTCTCTATGTTAAGATTTAGTTACCTATTTATTTGTTATTAGTGATTTTTGTTATCATAGTAGTTAGGCTATTACTCAGATATTGAGGGCATATATCAGTTAGTTTATATATTGAATGTACACACACATTATAGTGTAATGATCAACTATGTTTATATCTATCACTTTTAGTACCACATGTTTACACAATTAGCAATTTAGTCCATTTTCCGTATAACTAGTCCAGTGAATGTCCGAGATTTTGCTCTCAGATCAGCGCGGCTGGGATTCGAACCCACGAGGGTTCCATTCACCTCAGGATCTGTCACTTAAAACTTCATGACGTTACCACTACGCTATTAAGACATTCTAATGCACAAATGCTGATACATATTGATGTTGTGTATTAGTAAAATTCTCATTTTGGAAGGTGTATTCTGCTGAATATAGTTAGCAAATATTAGGAGTCATTTTCTATGCACTTACCTAGAATACGCTAATGTTGAAGACTCAATTTTGCATGCACTTGGAATTCACATATTTTGTAGGCGTAGTTCTATTTGCTTAAAATTCATGAATGCAATTGACGTAATTCTGTTGCTTCTCTTTTGTTCAAGGAATACTCAGTTTTCAATTAGAACTCATTTACGTTTGTTATCCTTATATTGAAGACATTTTCTGCATGTCCATGTATGTAGATTGCACAAATGTAGAATGTATACATGAATACGCACAAAATCCTATGGAACCGGTAGACATTGAAGCTGATGGGTGTGTTTTGAGTTTATTAGTCTATTAAAGTCTTTTACATCGATAATTAACTGATTTATAATGGATGAAAAGCTTGACGTCTGTTTCCTATCAAATGAATAATTAGCGTGATCCGTTCAACTGGATTCAAACCCAGGATCTCTGCTTAACAGACAAGTGTTCTACCAACTTAGTCATCCAACAGGTAAAGCTGAGAGAAAGATATATATATATATATATATATATATATATATATATATATATATATATATATATATATATATAGAGAGAGAGAGAGAGAGAGAGAGAGAGAGAGAGAGAGAGAGCGCGAAAGAGAAAGCCATGTTTATTCTTAACAAATTTCTTGATCTTTAACCTGACAGGCAACTGTTGAATCCATTGATAAATAGTAAAATTAACTATAAGTATATTTACAAATTCATTTTATAGGTATATTTATATATCCATTTTTCGATGAATCCTTTTGGTAACGGCTACCATATTACTACAATTATCTACTTAACGATTACAAACATGATTGAATTTAAAGGCAATGTTTGATTTAATTACAGTCATAATTTTTGTAGACATCATTTAATTTTTCTATTATTTAGAAATGTGATATAAAATGATATCTTAACATATCTGTAGTACTCAGTGCACTAGTTCTGAGTATACTTAGTACTCGTACTGAGTATACTTAGTACTCAGTACGCTTAGTTCAGTACTGAGTATACTTAGTACTCAGTACGCTTAGTTCAGTACTGAGTATACTCAGTACTCAGTATGATTAGTTCAGTACTGAGTATACTTTGTACTCAGTACGCTTAGTTCAGTACTGAGTATACTTAGTACTCAGTACGCTTAGTTCAGTACTGAGTATACTTAGTACTCAGTACGCTTAGTTCAGTACTGAGTATACTTTGTACTCAGTACGCTTAGTTCAGTACTGAGTATACTTAGTACTCAGTACGCTTATTTCAGTACTGAGTATACTTAGTACTCAGTACGCTTATTTCAGTACTGAGTATACTTAGTACTCAGTACGCTTATTTCTCGTAACTTATATTACTCAGTACTCTTAGTACTCTTTGAACCAGTTCTATGAAAGCCCATGAATATTAATGGGGCTTTTCTATAATTTAAAATAACTATCTTTTTCTATTGTGCTTATCATGCCGTTAATTCAACAAATTAATTAAAATTGCTACTTATTTTATTACTTAAATTTACCAATTCATTTAAATGTTGTTGTGGCTGTAGAGAGAATGTTGATGAGCCGGTAGATGAAGAGATCAAGACCATAAGACTGGAGAAAAGCGATGGCTCGGGTGGGGAGCTGGGGTTTTCTATTGTCGGTGGACATGGTAGCGCCCATGGCAACCTTCCCATTTACGTGAAAACAGTATTTCCCGAAGGGGCTGCCTTTAGGGAAGGGAATCTGAAGAGAGGTGATCAACTGCTGACTGTCAATGGAAGAAGTTTAGACGGATTAACGCACGATGAAGCGGTTCAGTTATTAAAGGAAGCCCGTGGTACTGTTGTGCTTACAGCTCTAAGATGATAGCTTTTGGACAAATGATATGATGGTGTACGTGCTGAAGGGAGTCTCAAGATTTACACTATGCTTCGGTCGTTGAGCTGATTGAAATTAATTGATCTTTTTTGTACAATTGTAGTTTACTCCTTCAATTTCATTTAATTTATAAGCGACTTTTATTTCTAGTATTCCTTTAATTAAACATTATTTGCTTCAGCTGTTCGTTTATTGCATGAACAGAATGCAGTACTGTAATCATGTGTGATAAAACGTTTACAATTCTGATCATTCAGAATAGGAACTATAAGGCTTAATGCAGCGTTTGAGTTGACGTAGTTTGATAAACCCGTAATCATCAGATAGGCACTTAATTAGATAATCACTTAGTTAGATATGAACTTAGTTAGATAAGCACTTAGTGAGATAAGCTCTTGTCTGATAAACACTTAGTGCTATAAGCCTTTAGTGTGATAGGCTTCTGATTATTTTGAAGCAATGGATCATAGGTTCGAAACCAGACTGCGGACTGTAGGAGAGTTATTGTACAGAAACAAACGTTAAGATTTTATTTCTACTTTATTTTAAGAGTTTGTTACAACGAGTAACTGCAAATTTTCGTTTGATGTAAATTACCTTTGGGTGTTGACATTGTTACACGTATTATATCTCATTTAGCGTAAAGTACGAGCTAAGTCTTCGCTAATACGATTTCATCTATATAATGCATATAGAATTAGTGGTTTTAAATTCGTATTTCTTGTTAGTTTAGTTTTTAATTTACAGTTACTTCCGCGATATCATCATCAGGCAACGAAACGGATATTATTCTCTTATCAAATTTAACTTTTTAAATGTTTTTCGCTTTCCATTTTTAAACATTCAGTATCTTTTGTCATTCATTCCATTTTTAGAGACAATTACACTGTTGTGAACCTTCTTCGTGATGCCGTCCTTTACTGAGAAACAAAACGTGTTCACGGGATATATTTTTCATTTTACGATCTTTCGCGACATTCCGTCTTTTACTCGACTAAATGCTTGTATAATTTGTATAAAAAATTTTTATCTCCTATTACTTGATTGATCATCGCTCGTGATGCCTAACATTCCCCTGACAGTACTGCCTGACACGCCCTGACAATACTGCCTGACACGCCCTGACAGTACTGCCAGACACGCCCTGACAGTACTGCCTGACTGTACACGGTCTTCTTATGAGAATCTGTGAGAATATGTGATGAGAATATATTAACGCTGGTACTGTGAGAGAGAATGAAATATCAAGTTAAAACTCAAAGAACAATTTCTCTAGTTGAACACTCGGCCCGTGTGATGTTGTCGAGGGTTCAGTATTTACTTCGAATGCCATCTGACGAAATTTACTGTAATTTCATTTATAAACGTCTCAAGTGAACCTGATTGATTATTAAATGACTTTAATTATTTTGTCTGACATTTTTATTGTCCAAATTTATTTTACTACTCGTTGAAGTTTTTATTATTCATTGTGAATTAATTTCGAGACAGCAAATCTACCTTCCTGCATTTACCGATTCGTGTAGTGATGTATTATGAATTTGCTGTTACTAATTGACTAATTTGAATTATACATGTTTGATGCTTCTTGTTTACATATCATAAACATTCCAATGTTATTTTGGTTTAGATTTTATTAAATGCTTATTGTTGCATCGATTGTGCTTGTGCTTTCTACTCTGCTAATGGGAGCATTTTACATGAACTATTATTAAACAAATATAATTTGTTTAATCATTTTAAAAGTAACTTGAATGTAGCTTTAAAATGTAAAAGAGCTATACGAAAATGATTTTATGCATATTCCAAGTTTACGAGACTAAGTGACAACAACAATTATCAATATCTTAATTATATAATTATTATGCGTTATAAATTGATTAGATGCGTTTTCTGTATTCAACAGTAAATATTCGGTATTTAATTTCTTCTCGACATATAAAAACTAAACGAGATTCGAATCTGTAGCCGTTGCGTCTGACTTACAGAGCTTCTACTGATAAGCATATCGCATTTTATCTCCTGAGAATTCTATTAAGTCAAGGTAATTTGCAATTAGGTGTCATCATTGTTGACTATCTAACGCTAAACATCCTACTTCAGAGCCGCTATTTCTACTTTCTATACGTTTGCAGACCTGATAAAATATTTATAAGAAGCCATGTATAGACTAATTCAAACCCTATCTGAGTCATGCTATTTAAATAATGTTGCGCATTAAAACTCATTGAACACTGAAGAATGGAGAGGATTAGCTGGACTCAAAAGCTTACAAATGAGGTACATGTAGTTCTGGAGAGAGTTGGCACAGATAGACTGTTGATAAATGTATTAAGAAATAGGAAGAAGAGCTGGATAGGACACATTCTAAGGGGGAAGGTCTATTAAAAGAGGTCATAGAAGGTAGAATGTAAGGAAAAAGAGGCATGGGCAGACCGAGGTTAGGTATATTAGTTGATTTAAAGACCCACTCATATGTGGAAATGAAGGGCAAGGCGGAAGACAGAGAAGAGTGGAGGCGTTATATACTATGGACCTGCCAGTAGGCAGTGCACTAAGAGAGAGAGAGAGAGAGAACACTGCCTGAGGTTTATTATTGGAATTTCGTAGGATCGGCCAAGGTGTTAGCAGCGACCTCAATGAAGAAGGTGAGCGCAGCTAGTTGTTTCTTTACCACTCTCCAGCGTTGAACCTTAGCCTCTGGGTCCTGAACTCGGTCTATCTCGAATAGGCTGTCCACAAGGCCTGGGAAACTTGTCGCTCCATAGGAATTATGAGCACTGGGTGCGTAGAGTACATTCCTAAAGAAAGGCACACATTAATTCTATTATTTGTTATTGACCGCAGCTTACACATGTAGTGTCACTTTGCTTTAAAATAGACCAACATGGCTTAAAGCTGGTAAATCTAAGGCTAACGTCAGTTTCCTCACTCGAAAGCGATGTCAGTAACGGTCGAGCCCAGGATTTGAACCCCGCACATACTGATCCGTGGTCGAATGTCTTACCAACTTGACTTAACGTATCGTAACAGGCGACAAAACACCAAGATCCCAACAATCTTCAGAAGGCATGCAGGTGCTCTGCGTATTCACGGATGCGCTTAGGCTCCAGAGATTGCTTCAAATTTGTCTAATCTCGATCCTCCCGAGTCGAATTAAGTACTTAAGTAACTTCGATTGGAAAACTTGAAAGCATATTACAGTTCTTATTTCTCCGTGAACCCAACGGTAATGGCTAATAAATTGCTAAATTTATCTGATATATGTTTTAATGCGTACATAATTTGGTTCCTACGATTTATCCTATCGGAATATGTAAGAGCCTCACCAAGGCCTTTATTTCCGTTCATACGCTTTTTCCTCTATTGTTGAACATTTGTCATGCAGCTCATGTGCAATGCGTGGGATAAATGAATAAATAATTAAATAAAATCGCTAGGTGGATTATATCACGGAGCATGGATAGTGGGATACTTACTTGACAAGAGGACGTCCTGGCAATCCAGCGTGATCAATGAATGCTCTCTCGATCTGCATCAGCTGATCATTCACTTGTCTCACTCTCAGTGTGCTGTGGCATAAAATAAGTGTTGTCACGAGCAGGTAAAAAATGTCACAATCATGTCACAAATATATGTATGTGTGGGGTTCAAGTCTTGGGCTCGCCCGTCAATAACATCGCTTTCCAGTGAGGAAACTGACGTTAACATAGCTTTAGTTTTAGCTTTATATCACAAACAGTTCACAGATATGTCACAAACATGTTCCTAAATCATAACAGTAATGCTATGATAAATGTTATATAACCGATAAACATATACTGTAGAGTTCTTCGCTAGTAAATTGTTCAGATTCCTCATCCTAGGCATAAATTCCTAACAAACTACCGCAAACGCCTGTGAATTAAAATCTAACTGATTAGTTATAAATATAACCTTCTGTAAGGCTACAGTGTGTCGCAATTTGTTATGCTACATGATCATGGCGCTGTCTATAAGAATATAAAAGAATTTTATACAAATAAATAAAGGCTGTTCCAGTCATTGATGAATTTATAGTAGCCAATGGTTTGCACCAATTGTATTTCCCTTGGGATATTGGTGACATTATCTGCAAGGAACATTCCTGACATTTTCTGAAAAACCGGACGTTAAATCTTGTATTAAAGATTGACTTACTCGAATGTGTCCACTTTGTCAATTGTTGCCTGAAACCTCTCGGCCGCAGACTTTAAGCCTTGGACCGACTTCTTTAAATATTCTGAAAAAATCAGCACAACTGCAATGGAATTCCTCATACTATTATATATGCTATATATATATATATATATATATATATATATATATATATATAATCATCATCTCCCTTGAATCCATATATTTATATATATATGTTTATATATATATATATATATATATATATATATATATATATATAGGCCTATATGTATATAATTATATATATATATACGTAAGCCTATATATATATATATATATATATATATATATATATATATATATATATATAATAAAGCATTAACGTCCAAGGATGATGTCAGGGACGTTCACACAGCACACATCAATACAGATCATTTCACCCAGACCAATCTGCAAAAGAATGTGCTGAAGAGAAATAAGTTCCTAAACTAAAGCAATTTTTGATCACTAAAGTGATCAAAAATGGTCAAGGTAGATTGATTATGTCTATAGTAGGAAAAGGTAAGTCTTAAGCTTGCTAGAGAATGTTGAAAGAGAAAAACAAAAGCGAATATTAGCAGGTAAAGAGTTCCAGATTGTGGAACTATATATAATGTAATATAATATTATATAATATTATATTATATATATATATATATATATATATTATGTGTATATATATATATATATATATATATATATAGGCCTATATATGGAGAGAGAGGGAGAGAGACCTCAATTTATAGAGTAAAATCTAACAGCTAATTTTGATATATTATGTAATATTTTTGCATACCTAACCCCTCCTGGCACCCGTTGTCAATCAGCTGAGTTTTGAACTGTCTCTCGAAGGAATCGTAGAAGCTTTGCACCGACTTGGCCAAATCTTGAACGCTGAATGGTAGGATGGCATAGTCAGCCAAACGTCTTGCCAACTCTCCCGCAAATTGGGCCACTGATGCAGCGAACTGTGATAATAATGAAAATAAATATTTAAGAATATATAGTAATAAATAATAGTGGAGTTTGAGAAATAAGAATATATAATAATAATAATAATAGTGGAGTTAGAGAAATTGAGAAATTAATTACAGAAATTTGTTAAGTTATCAGTGGTCTTCTTCTTCTTTAAGTGCCGTGCCTGTTCCAAGCCTGGGCGGTCATGGTCATATTCCTCCATATGTCTCTGTTCATTGTTGCTCTGATCATCTCTGTTTCAGTTAACTGCATCCATTTGCTAAGACTCCTAATAAACGTCATTCGTTGTCGACCCTTGCATCTTTTTCCTTCTATTATTCCTGTCAGTACGGCATTTTCAACTATTTTGTTCCGCATAATGTGTCCGAAAAATTTCATCTGTTGTCGTCGTATTCGGTTCAAAAGGTCACGACAAGTTGACATTCTTTGTAGAACATCTTCATTTTTAATGTGGTCTTTATAAGATATACGTAGCATTCTTCTATAGAACCACATCTCTGTTGCCTCAAGTTTCGATTCCATTACAGAAGAGATTGTCCAAACTTCACTTCCATATAACAATATTGGTTGAATGTAGCATTGAAGAAGTCTTTTTTTGGTATCAATTGATAATTCATGGCTTCTAAAAATCTTTGACATTCTGTTATATGCCTCCTTAGCCATGGCTATTCTTCTGTTTATTTCCTTGTCACATTTCCCATTTTGATGAATAAGTGACCCTAAATATATGACTGATTCAACTTGTTTGACATTTTGACCTCTTACATTGATTAAGCATGGCTGTGGCATTTTTAGTTTGCTGACTGTCATGCATTCTGTTTTCTTCATATTTATAGATAATCCACTAGCCTCACTATGATATGTTACAATATCCAACATTTCTTGAAGTTTGTCTCGCGAGTCGGCAATAAGAACTATGTCATCAGCATAACGAATATTATTAAGATTGTATCCTCCAATTACTAATCCTTTTATTTCACTGATATTCCTCATTATATTTTCACTATATAAGTTAAAAAGATCTGGTGACATTACACAGCCTTGCCTTACTCCTCTCTTAATTTTGCAAAAGCTACTGTACTCGTTCTCATATCTCATTGCAGCTTCTTGATTCCAGTATATATTCCTAACACTTCTTATGTCTTTGCCATCTATATCCAATTCATGAAGAAGATCAATCAATTTGCTGTGTCTAACTTTGTCAAAAGCTTTGGTATAATCAATGAAACAAAGGAATAGATCCTTATTTAATTCTATGGCTCTTTCACACAGAATTCTTAGAACGAAAATAGCATTCCTTGTACCGGAATCATCCATAAAACCATATTGCACGGGATTTATTTCAGGTCTAATTTTATTTCTCATTCTCATTAGCAGAATTCTTAAATAGATTTTAATGACTACACTCATTAGACTTATAGTTCTGTGCAGTTCACATTCTACCGCACCAGGTTTCTTCGGTAATGCAATAAATATCGATCTCAATAGATCTTTAGGAAATTCGCCATTGTCATAAATGTCGTTTGCTATTGACGTGATCTCTTTTACGCTAAATTCTTCCGTGGCTTGAATCATTTCTGCTGTTATGTTATCTGGTCCGCTTGCTTTGTTTCTTTTTAATTTCCTAATGGCATATCTAACTTCGTCTTCTAAGATTTTAGGACCTGCTATTTCTTTAGTTATTTCTGGAAGCTCCATTCGATTATCTTTAAAAAGGTCATCGATATACTCTGACCATCTATCAAGTATATCTTTCTTTGTCATGAGAATATCTCCATTCTTAGCCTTGATGCATTTACTATGTGAGCAATTAGATTTCCGATTAGTTATTTCATTTATCTCTTTGTACATTTTCCTTGTGTCTGTAAATTTCATCTTTTCAATCTCATCACATCTTTTGTTTAACCACTCTTCCTTTTTATGTTTGCAAAGTTTCTTTATTGCATTGTTCTAAACTCTATACTCCATACTTTCTCTATCTTTAATCTTTTGTCGTTCTTTCATTAATTGTAAAATGTTCTGATTTATCCATTTAGTTTTCCTTTGCATATTCTTTTCTGGGATGATTTCATTTGCTGTTACTACTAATGCATTTTTGAAATTATCCCATTTGTTGTTGATGTTATTCAGACCATCATTTTCTGCCAATACTTGGAATCTATTTTGAACTTCTACTTTATATCTATATTGAATAGCTTGATCTTTTATTAGAGAGGAGAAATCTTGTACTAATGTTCTCTCTTTTCTTTCAATCTTTTTTAATTTTATAAGTATATTGCAAATTACTGGAATATGGTCTGAGTCACAGTCTGCACCTGGATAAGTTTTGCAATTTCTGATTGAATTACGAAATCTTTCGTTGATAGTTATGTAATCGATTTGATTTCTTATTTTATCTCCAGGACTCTTCCAAGTATATCTTCTCCTTTTGTGCTGTTTGTACCATGTGTTAGCTATTATTTGATTGTGGCTTTGGCACCAATTAATGAATCTTTCTCCTCGTTCATTCCTCTTGCCGAGGCCATATTTTCCAACTATATTTCCATATTGCTCTTCTCCAACTTTGGCATTCATATCTCCCATTATAATTAAGATTTCTTGGCTTTTGCATTGTGATTTTGCTGTTTCTAAATCGTCATAAAATCGCTCGATTTCTTCATCCTCACATTGGGCTGTGGGAGCATATACCTGAACAATATTCATTACGAAATGGCGTGTTCTGATTTTCAACAACATCATTCGATCCGAAATAGCCCAATGGCCATCAACACATTTTGATGTGATGCTATCTGTTATTATAGATACTCCATTATCAGTGGTACTTCAAAATAAAATCAAATAAGTATCGACAAGATGGTTTGATAGAGATCAATATATCGATATGATGGTTTGACAGAGATCAAAAGAATCGATACGATGGTTTTATAGAGATCAAACGAATCGATGATTACAGAGCATATACAGCAGAGAAAATTTGATTAAGACGAAGTCAGTAATTTAAATTAATAAAAATAAAACATTTAGCAGTTTGCAATTCCAAACGGTCAAACATTTCATGCTTAAAATATTAAATATCGTCATGGCACGACAGTTTCAAGCGTTCTATTATAATTATCTTTTTAGCGTTTCAAAAATCCTATATACAATCGAAGATAATCTTGTAATATAACCCCTACTGAAAATATTTACAAATATAATTAAAGCTATAATAATTGATAGGGCTAACTTTAAAAAAAGCTAAGGTTAACGTCAGTTTCCTCACTCGAACGAGATGTCAGTGACGGGCGAGCCCAGGATTTGAATCTCGCACATTCTAATCCGCGGTCGAGTATCTTACTGACGGCGCCACTGGCTCCAGTCTGAAATATTTTATGCCTATTGAGAATTAAGACTTACCTTGAAGGATGGATCCACGTAAGTCTCGTAGAGATGGAAAGTTTCGTAGACGGAGTGGTAGAGAGGATAGGAGGAAATCCCGAGAGAAGAGTTGTAGTTGTATCTCATGTCCACACATGTCACTCCCACTCCAGTTATAAATGGCGCAAAATCAGATCCGGAGCCTAGCAGTTCAATGCTGTAGAATACAGCATAAGAAGTATTCAATCTACATTGAATACTTCTTGTATCGAATACTTAATTGTATTCGATACAAGAAGTATTCAATGTAGATTGAATACTTAATTGTATCTACAGCAGTTCAATGCTGTGGAATACAGCATACAATGTATTCAATGTATACAATGTATTCTACAGCAGTTCAATGCTGTAGAAAACAGCAACTTATACATTGCAGAGAGACGAATTTAGAGACCGTTTCGTAGCATATATATATATATATATATATATATATATATATATCGTTCGTATATATATATATATATATATATATATATATATATACATGTATATTATATATATATATATCTTAGTGCACTGCCTACTGGCAGGTCCATGGCATATAACGCCTCCACTCTTCTCTGACTTCCACTTTCCTCTTCATGTCCATGAAATAGGACATATCATTAATTGTAGTGTCAAATGTAAAATATTGAGAAAACGAAAAATTATCACATTTTTTATTACAACAAAATTTATTCACAATCCTACTCCATTTACGAGGGGCTGCAAAAACACAGCATTGATGAATTGATGTGCTTCCTTTAATTAAGTTCCTTATTAAGTGTCGCGGCTTGCGTTTCCGCGATTGATTCTAATTTTCTTCACTTTCCCCCCCCCCCACTTTCAAAACCGTGCCGCCGCCCCTGATGACTTTGACTTATTGATTGCTAATTGACTGACTGATCGAATGATGAGTGACTGAATGATTGGCTGACTACTGACTGATTGACTTTGACTGACAGATTGGTTGACCTTGATTGACTGATTGATTGACTGACTGATTGATTGACAGATTGAATTGACTGATATATTAATTGACTGATGGGTTGACATCGGATTAACAGACTGATTGACTGATTGATTAACTGACTGAGTGACTTATTGATTAACTGACTGATTGATTGACAGCTGATTAACTGACTGACTGACTGATTGATTGACAGACTGAACTGACCTTGGAGGTTGCTTGGTGGTAATACCTCCAGGCGGAGCATATCGAAACTGCCACGTATCATAGAGGGTTATCCTGCCTTCGGCTTCCTCTTTTGGATCAGGATTAGGGATCTAAGCAGGCCATGTAATTTTCATTTAGCAGCTTTAAATTGAACGTATAATTAGTATCAGAAAAATGAACTGGACCAGTAGATATTATATATATATTTTGCAATCTAAAATATTAAAAAAAATAATTTCGTTTTATGAGTAATTGGAATATTTGCAGAAATTTTAAATTGTATTCTAAGATATACTGTAGGCTTACCTTAATTGCCTCAAACGTGTTATTTTAAATTTATTTACTTATAATAATCTTAATTCCTGGGATTGTACGGAAATTGAAGCAAACAATCTCCTATTTTCTTTTGTTCCCTTTTTTCTTCTGATTTTAGAAAATAGAAGCTTAGGTCACCCTTAGGCCTACTGTATAATTATGATAGACCGAATAATTAATACAAATAGCAGCAATTTAAGTACTACCGCATTCTATGTACTTCAATGGAACTTTATTTTAATGATAAGTAGAAAGTAACGGAGCTAAATACAGGCTCTTAAACGATGGGGAACAATTTTGTAATTTTGTTGCTCTGAAATGTGAGCGAACAGTTGGTTTAAAATCAAGAAATCGTAACTATGATCATTTTTCTCTCTACTCCAGCATCTGAATTAGTTGCTTTGCGAAATGTTCTGCTACATTCCGTGGGTCAGACCTTAATTTGATAATAATACTAAAAATATCTACAATAAAAGTGGACTCCCTACTTTAATTAAAGAAAACTAAACTTTAGTCAAATCAAAGCGAAATGAGATCAAGCCGAGCTGTTGTCATACTTGTTTAGCAACTTCGTAAAGGACTTGGTTTATGAGCGGAGTGGCCCGGGCTCTGAAAGAGTACTGACCTGTCAATAAATATAGCAACAATTAGAGTGCTACAGTCATCAATGACAACATCAAGCACTATTGAGACAAAATCAAGTTGACGAGCAAAATGAAGGTCCAAAAACGGTGCAAAAAAGAAAAATTTAACTGTAGGCATGATGAATTTTGTGTATTGAATGATAAATCTTGTCTGTAACGTAGAACTTTCGGTCAGTATAGTTAAAATACGAAGTTCTTGTATTCCTCACTTTAACTGAGATAGTCAACAGTCAAGAGATGTCTCAACGCTGATTGAACGAATGCGACATACGCCAAGAAGAAGAACGAGTTATAAAACGCCGTAAATACGATTAGGTCCAGGAGTATAAATAACTTAAAATGACTTCGAAAGGAATATGCGACTTACCCGGTGTGCTATGCCTTTCATACCTTTTTAAATACTAAAAAACTCACTAAAAATCATTAAATGAAATGCTCTAAATGATATAGATCATATTCTAATGGAAGATCATAAAACAGAAAAGTATTGTATACTTTTATTTTTTTTACTTCTATTCTCTACTGGCTGGAGTCAGTGGCGATGTCGGTAAGATATTCGACCGCGGATCAGTATGTGCGGGGTTCAAATCCTGGGCTCGCCCGTCACTGACATCGCTTTCGAGTGAGGAAACTGACGTTAACGTTAGCTTTACCAGCGTTTACTTCACATTTATATCTCAAAATAGATATCCATTTTATCTTTATTTTAATTACAATTATTCTGAATGTGTCAGAGTGAATAGCTTGACGAAGTATCAATCAGACTGAATGCGTAGAATAGTTATACAATATAATATTAGTCCAACGACTGACACAGAGTCTTTTTGCTAAAATTAGCTCACTGCTACATCTAGAATGCGTTCGTCGTTCACGACAACACCGAATGCTCTACATAAATGTCAATCCGTTAACAAATTAAATACGATTCACTAAGTGGATGGTTAAGAGACACTTAAATACAGTAAAGTAAACACGCAATATAGTGAAAAAGTTAAATTAAAATAAAATAAAATAAAAAATTTAATTACATTATAATAAAACCATTTAAATGAGAAGATTATTATTATTATTATTATACCCTGCACTGCGCTGTCAGCGTTGAGATAAGCCACAGTTCTGTCTCTCACTATATTGCCGAAATGCTGAAGCGAGCAAAAGAAGTAACAAAATTTAAATATAACAGTCCTCTCTGCCCCACACCAAATCATCAGTCAATCCCCTATTTTTTATGTCCTTCTTAAGTACCGCATCCCACGTCAATTTTGGTCTATCTCTCTCTAGCTTAACATCCAGCTCCTCCCTCCGAACTCTCTTTACTACATCCTCATCTGCCTTTCTCACAATATTCCCATAGGGCCTATTTTCTCAATCTCGACTGAGAAAACATATCCCCGATCCCCTCAACATTCAAATTCATTCTCACGTATTCATGATTACGATGAGGATGATGATGAAAATGAATTAGATCTAGAAGTTTACTAGTAACTATAGAGTAACAGAGTATATGCAAAACCTTCCTTCTTTCACAGCAATTTAATAAAATTTATAAAAGAATATTTTAAGTTTAATTTAATTGTAAAAAAAAATTTTTTAAACTCTGAAAATCTCGAGTCACATTCTGGTTGCAACGATTACAATAAAACTGAAAAATGTAAATTTAAAATAGAATTTCTAATTTAATTAATTATAGAATGTGTAGCCTAGTCACTTGGTCGTCAAGTTGGTAGTATAAAATGAGGCTGAATGGCGGGAAACCTCACGTAGCTATCTCTGACAGCAAAGTTGTAGTGGGAAACCGACGTTAAACTTGACTTTGTTTAGTTTTTACGGAGTTACTGAGGAACGAACCTCCACCCACTCCCTTGTTCCAATGATTCCATGCTCCTCCGCACCCCAAGCACAGAACATGATTGACCTACGTGGTCGCCAACCTTTAAGTATTTAATCAATTAATTACTTAATCAATTAGTTAACGATTAACTAATTAGCTGAAATCGTTAACTGAAACTGTCACTGCTTTGAAATGATTAAACTGCAATACTAGTCTGCACTGTCAATTTTCGTTCAGATTATCTCATCCTATTTTTGGTTGAATTTAGCAATGGAAGGCTAAGTTCTATTTCATATATTTAACTTTCTCTATGTCAAAGTAAGCTAAGCTTATATAATTTTTAACAGCAATACAATTAATTACTTTATTAATTCTTCGTCGATACTATAAACTATCCACTCACTGATCTAGTACTTTATTTACTAGTACTTTATTTACTAGTACTTTATTTACTAGTACTTTATTTACTAGTACTTTATTTACTACTACTTTATTTACTACTACTTTATTTACTTATTTACTACTAATTATTTACTAGTACTTAATTTAGTGTTGGTGCTAGGAAGCACAGAATAAGTCCACTTAGTGCTGCATAATTAAATCTCAACCTATTACAGAAATTATCTAAAAAGCAAGTACACAAATTATACACAAACTAATATATAAATCTCAATTTATATGAGCCATTTAACATAGACGTCGAGAAACACTCATTTTGCACAACGAAAAACCAAAATATAAACACAAAATACAACACAAAGAAAAAATAAAAATTTGCAAATGTTCATCACACATCATTTTACACGTCGTATATATTCATAAACAAATAATTAAATTAATAATTAATTCTAATGAATTAAATTAATAATTAATCCAAATTAATTAAAATAATTAATCCTAATTAAAGATCCTTCGATCTACAATATTAACTTAATGAATTAATCGTAGGTGTTATCATTTAGAAGTGAAATCCGCGAGCAAAGTTTGACTTCAAGCTAGAAAATTGGAAGGAGCCGTTGATTGGTAAATAGTAGATACTAAATACTAATATAAATGTAAATGGTAGATAGTAAATACTAAAATGAAATGGTATATTTTAATAATACTACAATTCACTGACCTAAATGGTACTAAAATGGAATGGTATATTTGGACTTATTTCCTGGATGTTGAAATTTTCACCGTTTTTGGACCTTTCTTTTGCTCGCCAGCTTGATTTTGTCTCAGTGGTGCTCGATGTTGTCATTGGTGACTGTAGCACTCTAATTGTTGTTATTATTGTTATTATATTTTAATAGTACTGCAATTCACTGACCTAAATGGTACTTAAACGGAATGGTATATTTCAATAATTCTACAGTTCACTGACCTAAATGGTACTAAAGTGGAATGGTATATTTTAATACAATTCACTGACCTTGCTTCACCTGTGTGGCCAGAGCTCTTGCCAACTCCAACATAGTGGAGGTACCACTACTGGGATCAACTCCACCAAACACCCAGGCATCGTGATGGTTTCCAATCATTACGTATCGATCTGAATCAAATCAATCAATCAAGTCGACCAATACAACTAAAGATCAATGTGGTGCGAAGATTCATAATTATCATCATCATCATCATCATCGTCATCATCATCATCATCATCTTCCCTTGATTCCCAGTTTAAATACGATCGGGATATCAATAGACTGTCTCAAATGTCTAAGATTCTTAAATATCGATTTGAATATATCAATTAACCAGAAAAATTGAGAAAAAGACATTCCATCAAATGCCACAGTGAAGTATTTCAATCATAAGAGTATCAATCCGAATCTATCACTCGAATCAATCAATTAACGCCATTTCATAACAAAACGTCGCATCAACTCTCTATCAAACATCTATCCGAATTTAAAACAGTAATCAACGAGAAATATTTGTCAAGATGAAAACGCGTGTATAGGAGGTTTAATTTTTGATTGGTTCTGTCTGGTTTTAAGTTTTCTCCCGTCACTGATATGCTGCTGAAACGAAACTGACGCTAAACTCCGCTTTAGCAATTTTAAAGCTAACCTGGTTCAAGATTTCCTCTGATAAATCCAAGTACATTACGAGCCGGAGTCATAGATACATTCGTGGCAATATGCATCTGAATAGTCCTGCATCAAAAGACGTTATAAAAAGCTGGTAAAGTTAATGTTAAAGTCAGTTTCCTCACTCAAAAGCGATGTCAGCGACGGGCGAGCCCAGGATTTGAACCCCGCACATACTGATCCGCGGTCGAATAACTTATCGACAGCGCCACTGGCTCCAGCCAATAGCGATGTCATTTCTTTTGGATGTAAAGTAAGAATTGACATACCGAACACTACATCTTACATAAGAGGAGACTAGCTCATAGAGTGGAAGAAATTAATTTAAAATGACAACAGACGCAAAAAATTATTCTAAAGATAAGAGTAAAATATCAGGCAGGGTGTTATAGAAGAATAGACTTAGTCTCAACGTCATGATCCATAGAGTACCATGTAGTGAGAGTGACTGAAAACAAACAGTAAGAAATACATCTTGTACCTGCCATATTGACAGAGAGCATCAGAATACATTCTACACAATAAAACCGAAAATTTTACAGTCACAATATCATACAGTTGTAGCTTAAAATCCTGTTTGTTTTTCGAATAATTATTAGATATTAATTTACAATGCCGTTTGAATTTAACACTAATATGTAATATAGGTCTATGGAATGTCTTAATAGCGTAGGGGTAACGTCATGAGTTTTTAAATGACAGATCCTGAGGTGAATTGAACCCCCGTGGGTTAGAATTCCAGCCGCGCTGATCTCAGAGTAAAATCTAGGACATTCACTGGAACGGTTATATGGAAAATGGCCTAAGTTGTCCAACGGTTTAAACATGTGGTTTAAACGCTATTCAGATAAAAGTGATAGATATCAACAAAGTTGATCATTTCACTATAATGTGTGTTTACTTTAATATATGAACTCTTCTACCTACCAATCTCTGTTCTGAAAGCCAGGTCCGTATCTGTACGTTATGTTAAGATCTCCTCTCCAACTTTCCGGTACCTCATCTCCCAATAAATTCCTGCACCACATTCGCAACATTATTACTAAATGTCTTATAATTATTAAGTTATAATTACAAAATTGTCCTCTAATTATTAAATTTGTATTATTAAATGTTTTATAATTATTAAGTTATTGCTACTAAATATCCTATAATTATTAATTTATTGTTATTAAATGTCTCATAATGATTAAGTTGTCATAACAGATGCCTGTTGAAGGACCATTTCCTCTTTTCTCTTCATGGTTACTAGTAATCGTTGCCTTTTTATGTCGTAAATTGCAGCCGGCGCGGATTTAAGAATAACCTTCCACCACCCTGGGATTTTTCCGTCAAAGATATCAATACTTGGTCTTCCAAGGTTGGGCAGTGGGCACCCACAAAGCACTACCCGAGGGCTATATAGCTTAATTTCGATCTTCCATTATTGACGCGCAACTAAATCAAGTGCGCTTAATCCCGCAAAAAATATAAATTATACAATGTGTTAAACTATTTCACTGCAATTTAAACGTACATAATTAATAATTGTTGAAAATGATATGCATCTAGTCGCAATTTGAGCATTTATTAATAAACTCTACACGAAGAAGCAATAAAGGCAGTTTGACATTGACTTGTGTAATTCATTGATTAACACTTTGAAATATCGTTGAAACGATAATTAGGCTTTAATTGTTAGCGTTTCTTCTCATTTCTTCACCATTTCTCACTTTCTCTTTCTTTCCTTTCTTTAATTTTTTACTACAACGCTATTCACATCATTTGTTAATTTAGTTTCTTAACGTTTGAACATTTTATTTGAAGCGATTATAAATAATGTTTAATTAATTTAATTGATTGATTGTTGACTGTATAGATAAGAAATCATACTGCAATAGAACTCTCGCGTCATCGTAGCCAATTGGATGCACAGGAATCGTTGGAAGCCCAGTCTCTGATAGGGGTAACCTATATGCACTCTCTGTAACATCATCAATCAATCAATTATCATAATATCAATTAGACTGTATTAAATATTGGATTAAATCAATCAATCATCATATTACCTATAGCAGGATACACTGGAGTGAGTGGGTCACCCAGTCCTCCATTGCTGACCTTCAGGGTTCCTCTCTGCACTCCAGTTCCTGGAAGCCACCAGGAGTCCGGATAGACTTCCGTCACTCCTGACACAGCGTAGTCCTTAGGATCCGTGTACAGGATCAGTCCTATACATCCGAACCGCTGTCCAATAGTCGCCTGGAAAATCAGAATTATAAGAAGAAGAATAATAATAGTATTGATGATGATGATGATAATAATAATAATAATAATATTAATAATAATAATTGCAGTGGCAGCAAGCCAGTCTACCGGTGAGCATGGGTGGTCTTGGAATTCGTCTTGTTTCCCATATCGCGCCTTCAGCCTTTTTGGCATCAGCGATGGGAACGAGGCAGTTGCAAGACGCCATCCTTCATAAGTGCTCCCTTTCTGCCGATAGTTCCATTGACGTTGCGTTGTCAGTTTGGTCCAAAAGCCTCACCTCCAGTGCTCCACCTTCTACCTCAGTCAGTAGCCAGAAATCATGGGACCGTCCTATAGTGGATCGGATTTATAACAGTCTGTTAGAATCCCAGTCCAATGCAGTAGACAGAGCACGACTCCTAGCTGTATCAACTAAAAGAAGCAGCGACTGGCTTCACGCTCTCCCTGTTGCTTCTTGTGGGCTATTTTTAGACAATGAGGCGATTCGAGTAGCTGTTAGTTTCCGTTTAGGGGCGAAAACTTGCGAGCCTCACATGTGCCCCTGCGGTCATGAAGTCGACGCTTTAGGTCTCCACGGCCTCTCCTGCAAACGAAGCTCAGGTAGAATGTCTCGCCATCATAATTTAAATGACATAATATGGCGAGCACTTTCGAGAGCAGGCATCCCTTCCTCTAAGGAGCCAAGTGGGTTGTCCAGATCAGACGGCAAGCGTCCGGACGGCATGACTTTAGTGCCCTGGCGCAACAGTAAATGTGCCGTATGGGACGTCACGGTCATTGACACTATAGTAAACTCCTACCTGAATACGACTTCAGTCACAGCCGGTGGTGCTGCTGTTCATGCCGCCTCTAGGAAGTTGGATAAATACCGTGATCTGTCCTTAAGATATGAAGTTGTTCCGGTGGCTATTGAAACCATGGGCCCGATGAATCCCGAAGGAGTTGACTTTATTAATGGCATAGGCAGACTTATTGCAGAGCAAACCGGCGATAAGCGAGAGACATCTTTTCTTTGGCAAAGGCTTTCCATGACTTTGCAAAGATTTAATGCAGTCTGCTTCAACAATTCTTTTAAGCCGATTGATGACATCGAGTAGCCGGGCGGCGATTCAGCACGTATTGCTCGAATCGTTTTTATCAAACCCCAGGTTCTTTACACCGGGGAAAAAAAAAAAAAAATAAAAAAAAATAAAAAAAAAATAATAATAATAATAATAATATATATTATTATTATTATTATTATAGATAATAATAATAAAATATAATAATAATAATAATAATCATAATAAAATAATAATAATAGTAATGATAATGATAATGGTAATGGTAATGATATTGATAATGAAAATGAAATGAGAATAATAACGAAAATGATAATGATAACAATAATAATAATAATAATAATAATAATAATAATAATAATAATAATAATAATAATAATCATAAAATAATTAAAGTCCTTCTTTTATCTTATTGTTTAGCCCAGGGGCTTATGCAGGCCAGGGAAAAATAATAAAAATGCTAATAATATTAATAATTATAATCGCTTTTTAAAAACTTTTAATTAAATAAAGTCTCTTTTATCTTATTTTTTAGCCCATGGACCTTTACATAATTATAATAATAATAAGTATTATTATTATTATAATAATAGCTGAAAGAGCAATACACCATATTATGTCAAACTAACTCACTTTGTATTGAGATCTAAGAAATTTTTTGTTCGAGACTCATTTTCTAACACACGCCTGTAATCATGCTCGCCAATAGAAGTCAGAGTGTGACGAGGTTATTGTAGCTCCGTATTTGTGCTACAGAACTGTGTGCTTTCCTTTGCCTTCCTTAGTATCTGTTCTAGTCGTTTTCTAGGAAACACCTGCAGATATCGGGTGGTTTTTTTCATTCTTATGTCTAAATACGGAAAATGGCATGGCCAAACTAGATGTCGCAGTCTTGCCCATCAGAACGTGATAGGGCATACGCTAGGATCAAATTATTTAGCAAATTGGCGAACGTACTTTGACGAGCTAGAATAATGAAAAACACCTGTTGCTAAAAATATGCAAACATGAAGAAAATGCATTCTTTATTACTTGCATTTGCTCAGTTAAATTAGAAAATGCGTTTTAATAACTTTCTTGTTGCGCCTTTGATATTTGAGAATAGTTCAAGCATAACTGAATGTGTTTCGTAAAAGCTTACCATCGCAGATACGGAAGAAGGCAATGGATAACCTCTTCAGTACTCATATTTTTAAATAAAGCTATCAATTTCGTTAGGAACATGAAAATGATATATGAATCAAACAGCTCAGCATTATGCTACTCTGAAATCTGAATAAAAATCGACTTAAACCTGCATTTCAATACAATGGGAAAGTAGAATTTGAATATAAAGCAGTAACAGATGATCACTAACCATGACAAGTCTAATTAGTCAAGCAAACAAAGACCGATTTGCTTCTCTCATGAGATGATGATAGCATTGTTTGAATTAGAGTTCAGTATAAATTCGTCAAAACTTCTATGTATGGAGAATTTCGTTCTAAATATGCTTATTAATTATCAGCATTGGCTATGAGCATCCATATCTGCGATTGTTGATTCTTTGCGACACTCGCTCAATGTTGTGAGTTTGACATAACGACATCTCTCGTGCAATACTAGACCCTACGACACCTTAAGTGCAATACTGAACTATAATATTCACCAATTTCTATGGATAACAAAAATCCCCTTCAAATGAAAAGAGCAATACTGCCTCAAAACCTATTTTAACAAATACAGTTATAACCTCTCAATTAATGATGGAGACTAATAATCCAGAGGTTACGTTAGACCTGGCTGGATCCAGTGGCGATGTTGGTAATATATTCGATCGTGGATCAGTATGTACGGGGATAAAATCATGGGCTCGCCCGTCACTGACATCGCTTTCGAGTGATGAAACTGACGTTAACATAAGCTGTACCAGCTTTAACTAGTCGTACATTGAGGCCCCGTAACGGACTCATCCGAAATTCCACCAAAATTGGCGGACTTAACTGGTGGACTGTGGACTGAGCCAAAAACTAACCTGTAGATAAATGACAAATATATCAATTTTTGATAAAAACTAATCAGTAAATTAGCGATAAATATGATCAGAACAGAACCTTATCAGCTCGAAATATTAATCCATATCTCGCAATGCAAATCTTTCCATTCAGATCTATCGCTGAGTCATTGAGCAGAGTGAAGTCCTCAATACTACCGTAGTTCACGTACACCAGTTGACCCTGTAGCAGTTACAGTAGTAAATACAATCAGCATCGTCTAGCGGATTGAATCGTTTGAACTGTTGTAACTAATAACGGCGCTTAGCAACAAACCGAGGCCTGCGGTCAAAGTTAAACAGAATTCAAGTTGCCTTGAGTAGTACGATTTGACTGAAATATCGCTTCAGAATTTGGGTCGATAGAAATTAGGCCACAAGAATGACAAACTCTTGTTGAAAATGTTAGCTAATTGTTTGATTATAACACACTCACTATTAACTATACTAGGCTATATTAATCATTAATTATATATATATATATATATATATATATATATTAAACATTAATTAACTTAAATATGCATATTGATTATACTATATTAATTATACCATACAATACTATTAACTATAACTAGACTAAACTATTAACAATTGCTTAGTCGTTGACTATCAAATATTGACATTGGTCAATTGTTTAATCCAGTATATTAAATAAAAAGATTTTAATGGAAAGAACAACCAAAGCAAAATATAATTTTACTTTACGTGAGAAATTTTTCCTATAGGCCTACTTATTTCAGAGTCATTTAGGATCTCTCGATTAAAGTTTGAGAAATGGAATTGTACTTATATTTTATCAATTTGCAAATCATCGTTACGGAACAAGTAATGCTGAATCATGAAAACCTACGTGTTAGTTGTATGACAATTATTTCCTCACTGTCGTCATATTCAACATTTAGCATTTTGTCTCGTCGTTCCCAAAAGGCAACAATTGTTTGTAATAACCGTAATTATCGAATAACGAGTTGTAAATATTTACGTGTTCGCACTTATAACCACATTCAAACCTGTCAAAGTATTAATCATTTCAAATATACTGCACGGAAGGACCTAAGCTCGACAACCTGAATACTGCTATTTCCATCATGAATAAGCTCGATCAATTCCTTGACTTCTGGCAACCATTCAGCAACATTTAACGTCTGGTTTATCATTTGGTAATGATATCAGGTTATAGAAGGTGGAATGGCAGGAAAGAGAAGTACAAGGAGAAAGACGCAGACCTAGATTAGGAATGTTAGATGTTCTAGAGATCCACTCATATGAAGAGGAAAACAGAAGACAGAGAAGAACGGAGGTATTGTGTACCATGGACCTGCCAGTAGACAAGAGAGAGGGAGAGAGAAAGATATCAGAAACAATGGACACTAATTACTAATCGATTTATTGATTGTCTGATTGATCTGATTGATGTAATTGATTTGATTGATTGAATTCGCCACTGGCTGGAGCCAATGGCAAAGTCGGTAAGATACTCAACCGCAGATCAGTATGTGAATGGTTCAAATCCTGGGCTCGCCCGTCACTGACATTGCTTTCGAGTGAGGAAACTGCAGTTAACCTTAGCTTTTGTTGGCTTTTATTGATCTGCAATTCCTACCCGCGGATTTCCAGGCGGAGAGTAAGCGTTGAACGGCGGAACCACATCCGGTTGATCTTGTTCCGGTCTCAGGATTTTCTCTGCCAGTTGACTCGTGAACTGAACGTTGCCCTCTCCGTCGTATAAAACAATCCTGTTGGGATTAGAGCGATCCGGGAAAGACAGCAAGACGTTGTACGTCAGAATACGTACGTCTGTTAGTCCGATACTCTTCCAAAAGTCGGAAATGTACTCCACAACTTCCCGGTCTCCTTCAGAGCCGACCAAGTGAGGTTTTGATGTCAGTTTCCTAGTGAACAATCAATGCGATAAACATGTATACGATACAGTTTTATGTCATAAATCTAAGTAAAACCTATTTATAATGGAATAGTTCGATCTTTACCGCCACATTTTCGAGTAAGACACAGTTCGACCGATATTCGGATCAAAGGCTAATTTAACAATTTAGTGTGAGGATCAAAGTCCAATTACTGTTATATACAGTTTGTGAGCCACGTTTCATCGAGTTATCACGATATCTCTTAACTCAACACAGAGATCACGATGACATTTTGTTTGCAATCGTTCGGTCATTAATCACACATAAAAGCGTCCTTCAACCGAAAAGTCTCTGCTGATATGAACTCGTGTCTGCTTATTATTTCTAATCACTTTACTTAACTACAGAAACCTTTGTAATGTTGCATACCATCATCTTCTTCCATTGAATCTCAGTATAACTTGAGTCGCGATTGGAAATTTTGTAGCAATTACTGGAGTCTAGGCGTTAACAAATCGGATTCCAATGGGTGAAATTCAAAGATGAAGGTTAAAGGTAATTGCGTTGATGACATATATGAGCACTTCCAATCTTCACCAAGGCCAACACTTTGAAATAATTCAGCAGAGATAAAACTAGAGCTGTTGAAAAATGCGATTTATCAATACATCACGTTATGCTTTAAGAATTGGATTTTTCCACAATTTTTCCACAGTAAGACTGTCCAGCCAAATATCGACTTTCCTCAATCAGCCAACTCCTTCAAGTCCCTGACCGCCCATGCCAACCACGACCTCACCTCTCTCCTGCCCAACCGGGCAGCCCAAATGCGCCCAAATGCCCGTCATGCCCGTCACTAACATCGCTTTCGAGTGAGGAAACTGACGTTAACACTAGCTTTGCCAGCTTTAATTCCACTCCTGCTCGAGTAGAACACTCTGAACGGCCAATTTTAAAAAGCCACGGCAACCAAACGATTCGGCTAGCAAACTTCAACCTGGGGTTGTCACGCAATGATGCAGCTAACCAAATAGCAAACAACCGGCTCCGACCTACCAGATGTCGATTGTATCGATCATACAGATGACAAGCCGATCAGCTGATCGATCACGCTGATGATCGGCTGATCAGCTGATCGATCATGCTGAAGATCGGCTGATCAGCCAATCGATCACGCTGATGATCAGCCGATCAGCTGATTGATCATATAAATGACCAGTCATCAGCTGATCGATCAGTCAGGTTATCCTATCGCTGTTAGCCTTGTGAAGTCCGGCAATATCTGTAATTACGATTAACTTGATCAGAATTTGTATATAGTACCTGTTACTTGACAAAACACGAGAGAGGTTGCAACATTGTTGTTGAAGTAAAAACATATATGACCATGTTTTGGAGATTCTTGTACAACCTTTAACATATCATTTCCATTCGAAACGGTTTAATAAAATTTCGTTTTTAATTAGTCAGCGATTAAACGTGGACAAAAATGTTCATAATGTATCCTTCAGAATAACTTTACTAAGTAACTATGCGTTAAATTTATATTTTATTTTTTAATAAAATGAATTTTGAAAGGAATAAAAATTCAGTAATTTACAGAGCAAAACTAGCCTCAGATGTTCTCGAATGTTCTCTGGTTTGATTTCTTTCAACAATCGTGCGCTGACTTTAGGGTCTCCATGAGCTTGGGTATCCCAATTACGCAACCAGGAAACTTTGGCGAACCAGCCCACGGCAAATCCCATCAGAACCAACACCAGAATGAACACTGTCCCAATCAGGCAGAGGATTCTAGAGTTTGGTTTACTCCTGTCCTTCATGATGAAGTTTGTCTAATTAGAATTAACGAGATTTTTAAAATTATCCTCCAATATTTTCTGCAGGTGTCTCTATGATTACAGTACAGTTGTGACTATATCTATTTTCAATTTTGTCTTGGGTTGAGATTTAATTTAGTCTATTTCTATGAGAAGTAAATTGGGTAAATTAAGAGTATATTGAGTATTGCTTTAAGAAACCTTGTTCAAGTTACTGCTGTAAGTTTTATAAACCTAGACTTTAACTTTATATAATGGAATTAAATAAAATTATATTAAGCTACACAAAAAGCACCAATTTAATACAGTAGTGGCTGGAGCCAGTGGCGAAGTCGGTAAGATGCTCGACCGCGGATCAGTAGGTGCGGGGTACAAATCATGGGCTCGCCCGCCACTGACATCGCTTTCGAGTGAGGAAACTGACGTTAACCTTAGCTTTACCAGTAGGCCTATGTAGATCGTATAGCAGAGTCATGTAATTAATTAATTAATTAATAACAATAATACTACTACTAATAATAATAATCTTCAAACCTCGGGTTCTTTACAATCGAGGTAATAAAAAATATTAAAAAATAATGATAATAAATGCTTAACGTCCGTTTCCTCATACAAGGATTCTGTCAGTGAGAATAGGAAACAATTTTTTTTAACACCACTTTCACTTGGTTTCTAGCATTAAATGCGTATCGGATGCTATAACGGAGGTCTGAATGCTTGTGTAAAGTATTCACGGTCACGTGTCGCACAGGCTGAATACTCATCTTAAATTAGACACTTAAAACTTGTAAAATTTCAAAGTGCAACGTTAGTTCTACTCCGATACTTGAATATTGACACACATTCGTCAAATTTTAAATTGATGCACAGAACGCACTGGTAGAAACATAGCAAGTAGCATGCCTCTTGGACCTCTAAGCTCAACCAGTAAAACTTTGAGGTAAAGTTGTCATTTCTGATCAAGTATCTAGCAGTGTTACCATTCATATAAAAAAGGAAGATACTAAGTTGCAAGGAGCTAAATTTAGTAGAAAGTTGTCAATAATTTTATAGTAGTATATTTCATACTACTTAGTCTTAAGAATTTAATTAGAGATGAGAAATCATGCAGCAAGAAAAAGAAATGTCTGCAAATTTTACGTTTTTGCTTTAATGTAAAAGCGAATATTTGGTATGCAATTATTTTAATGAAAAATTAAATCTTTTTGATCCAATCAAACTTTAAAGAGTACTTATTAAAATGAGCGTTTGCAGGTGTTTCGAGGATAGGCCTAAAGAACTTAATTGATTAAAGAACTTAATTGATTAAAGAACTTAATTGATTAAAGAACTTAATTGATTAAAGAACTTAATTGATTGATATACTCTATGAATCTATCATCTGAATTTCTCTCACCGTCTATTACAACTTGGCTTATCATCATTCTATGCACCATAGGTTAAGTGATTTTTCGCTGCATTTTCAGTATCTGAGTTAGTAGAGTCTTACGAAACTAGTGCGATATTCATTGACTATTCCAAATTTGTCCATATCCACTTATTGTTGTTAACTAATCAAAAATATCCAAATGGTAACGAATCGGACGCAAATGGTCATATAGCCTAACGTGATAAGTGGACTCTGCTATTTATTACTTAATACCATTTGTCTCGCTCTTTACTCACAGATCTGCTCAGTGTCAAAAGTCGAAGGATTAAATTTAGATAATTACTAGATCGTGCGAATTTCTTTGATATCTGTAAATATTTGAGCGTTGATGTCTTGGTATAACTTTAAAAGAGTCTTTGGTTTACTGGGCGTAAGGAAAAAACTTCTGATGATCTCAAACACTCAGACAGTCTCGACGAAGTTGAAATAAGAAAGAACATATTTTCGAAACAAAGGGCTCTGATTTAGTGTCTGTTTCATCATCCATTATGGATCTACTCTACCTAACTAGGTTAATATCAGAAATTATAATTTTAGAGCTTTGATAATAATTTGCAAACATAACGCTATTTGTTGTATACGAAATGTAAAGAGATTGTTAAAATGCTACTATTTGCTGCTGATTTCGTGGAATACTGAAGTTGATCCATTGATTAAAATTACATTGAAAATACAACCATTCATGTTTCTATATCACTTTCAAGAACAAACTCGATATATATGTATATTCAAATTATAAGAGATGTAATGCACAATCTTTTCCCATGATTTTCTGTTTCAAATCTTCCTTTCTCTATGGTCAGTGTATTAACAAGTTGTTAAAGTGGTGCAGAACTACTTATGAAACTGCATAAAAATGCATTTGCCATTGTACAGGCAGACGTTCCTAACAACACTGTAGAGCGAGAATCATGACGTTAAATCTGAAATATATACCATCGTACTGTATATTGCTGTACTGTAAAATATTGCAAATCTGCTGAAAGTTCTGGTAAACGTTAACTAAATATTGTACAGCAGCCAAACGTTTACTAAGCTGCTTACAGCTGCTAAACTTTAACTGAAGAGTTTACAGCTGCTAAACGTTAACTAAATAGCTGGTGGAGTAGAACTGCTGGTGGAGTAGAACAGCTGGTGGAGTAGAACATCTGGTGGAGTAGAACAGCTGGTGGAGTAGAACCTCTGGTGGAGTAGAACAGCTGATGGAGTAGAACAGCTGGTGTAGTAGAACAGCTGGAGGAGTAGAACAGCTGGTGGAGTAGAACAGCTGGTGTAGTAGAACAGCTGGTGGAATAGAACATCTGGTGGAGTAGAACTGCTGGCGGAGTAGAACAGCTGGTGGAGTAGAACAGCTGGTGTAGTAGAACAGCTGGTGGAGTAGAACAGCTGGTGGAGTAGAACAGCTGGAGGAGTAGAACAGCTGGAGGAGTGGAACAGCTGGTGGAATAGAACATGCTATAACTTAAACCTTTCTTTGAATTCTCAGTTTCAGTGAAATCCAAATTGATGAGACGACTCAATAAAGCCTGTTTAACGGCCGATATGTTGGGATATCTAATCGTCTCGTTTCTAAAATGTTTGTTACTTTTACATTATACATCATGACGAGAAATCCGATAAAAACAAAGCTTAGAGTTCGACCACTCGTTGACCGGACGTCTGATTGAGCTATATTACAGTAATCCTCCAAGCAGGAGCAACCATAACCCGTTAGATGACGCACGTCTACTGTCAAGCAGGATTCGCCATTGTTGTCGCTTCCCAGACAACCTCGCGATACGAATTCAACAGCTAAATACAATAAAATACAATACAATTAATTCAATAAAATTCAATACAATATAATCTAATATAGTTTAGTACAATACAATAAAATACAACACAATATAATACAATAAAAGAAAAAAAGCACTATAGAATAGAGTACAATGTATTGCAGCGCAGTACCGTGGGCCTATGGCATAGAGGAGAATTTTGCAATACAGTACAGTGATGTTCCATACTGGCCAAAATAATATAATACAATAGATAAAACTAGTTGAATTTTACAATTTAATATAAATTCAGTTGAGTCGAATTCAACGTCAGTTTTTAGTTTCGAAGATAGGCCAATGTCTGTGACTACGGGTGCACTAGAATTGAACCCTGAACCCACTTGGTTCGAATTCGGACACCTACCTTGTGATGCTACTCGATTAAGTACTTAAGTTATATTATAGCTTAGCATTGTTATTTTATTAGCTTGGATAGCATAGTTATTTTAATAGCTTAGATAGCATTGTCATTTTATTAGCTTGGATAGCATAGTTATTTTAATAGCTTAGATAGCATTGTTATTTTATTAGCTTGGATAGCATAGTTATTTTAATAGCTTAGATAGCATTGTTATTTTATTAGCTTGGATAGCATAGTTATTTTAATAGCTTAGATAGCATTGTCATTTTATTAGCTTGGATAGCATAGTTATTTTAATAGCTTAGATAGCATTGTTATTTTATTAGCTTGGATAGCATAGTTATTTTAATAGCTTAGATAGCATAGTTATTTTAATAGCTTAGATAGCATTGTTTTTTTATTAGCTTGGATAGCATTGTTATTTTAATAGCTTAGATAGCATTGTTATTTTATTAGCTTGGATAGCATAGTTATTTTAATAGCTTAGATAGCATTGTTATTTTATTAGCTTGGATAGCATAGTTATTTTAATAGCTTAGATAGCATTGTCATTTTATTAGCTTGGATAGCATAGTTATTTTAATAGCTTAGATAGCATTGTTATTTTATTAGCTTGGATAGCATAGTTATTTTAATAGCTTAGATAGCATTGTTATTTTATTAGCTTGGATAGCATAGTTATTTTTACAGCTTTAGAAGAATAGCCACATGTATTTTAATGGCTCAAATAACATAGTTATTTCAACAGCTTAAACAGCATAATTATTTTAATAGTTTAAATAGCATATACAGTTATTTTAAGAAAAAATCTACTGCTAACCTTAGTATTCTCATTCGAAAGCTATGTCAGTGACCGGCGAGCCCAGAATATGAACCCCGCACATTTTGCTCCGCGGTCGAATGTCTTACCGACATCGCCAATGGCTCCAGCCAGAGCTTAAATAGTATAGTTATTCTAATAGGTTAAATAGAGTAGTTATTTTAACAGCTTAAGTAGCATAGTTAATTTAATAGCCTGAATAGAATAATTATTTAACTAATATCAGATGGTTTACCTCGCTGAACTCCCTTACTCTTGTAGCAAGCTGCCCCACGGCACGTCCATGCGTTAATCTCCCCCAATGTTGAATTGAATGGATCGCCGCATTCACTTTGTTCATTACTATCACAGTGAAAACATTTGATAGTATCTGATAACGTTGATGATATTGATAGAGCTATCACTGATAAGAGAATGACTTCTGTTAACATCTTCAGCTTATCTGTATCTGTATGATAGAATTGTGACATCAAGCAAATAATCAATCAATCTATCTATCAATCAATTAATCAATTGATCAATTACTCAATAAGTCAATTGATCAATCAATTAATCGATCAATCATTCAATAAATCAATCAGAACATCATTAAATCAATCGATCAATCAATCAATACATTAATACATAAATAATTCAATCCACCAATCAATTAATTAATTAGTCAATCAATCAATCAATCTCAAAATATTAATACTTCCGACCGAAGACATGTTAGAATTGTGACGAAGACTCGCAATCTGCGTTACGGTGCGTCGATATAATGGGCATTATTTATGTACGTACGTACATACATACATATGTATGTATGAACGTACGTACATACATACATATGTATGTATGTACGTACGTACGTACATACATATGTATGTATGTACGTATGTATGTATGTACGTACGTACGTACATACATAAGTATGTATGTACGTATGTATGTATGTATGTACGTACGTACGTACATACATATGTATGTATGTACGTATGTATGTATGTATGTACGTACGTACGTACATACATATGTATGTATGTACGTACATACATATGTATGTATGTACGTAAGTATGTATGTATGTACGTACGTACGTACATAAGTATGTATGTACGTATGTATGTATGTACATACATATGTATGTATGTACGTAAGTATGTATGTATGTACGTACGTACGTACATACATACATATGTATGTATGTACGTATGTATGTATGTATGTACGTACGTACGTACATACATATGTATGTATGTACGTATGTATGTATGTATGTACGTATGTACGTACATACATATGTATGTATGTATGTATGTATGTATGTATGTATGTATGTATGTATGTACGTACATACATATGTATGTATGTATGTATGTATGTATGTATGTATGTATGTATGTATGTTTGTATGTATGTATGCATGCATGCATGCATGCATTTATGTATCTATGTATGTATGTATGTATGTATGTATGCATGTATGCATGCATGTATGTATCTATGTATGTATCTATGTACATGTATGTATCTAAGTATGTACATGTATATATGTATATTATGTATACCGTATATTGTGTTGCCTAACCTTGAGATTTATCCAGAGAGAAAGCTTGTGTAATTTAACCCGAGATAACAAATTCCTGGAGAAAGTACAAAGTAAAATATTCCCATCTGTAGAATTGCTAAAAATTGGGATAAAATGTACTTAAAACTGAGTTTTAGTTACATTAAATTGCCTATACTTCCAAATTTGTTACAAACTCTGCATAAATTTTAGCACTAATTAAGAAAAGTGACGGGATACAGTAAAAGTGTACAGCAATACTGTTTTCTATTTCTTTTTAGAATCTTTGAGACAGCTCTACTGCCTTCACTTGTCTAGAGCCTTCATGCCTGATCTACTAATACACTCCGTGCGGGTGAAATGCAAGGGCTACATGTAGCTTATATTCTCGAGTCACTTTTGTTGAATTCACTGAACTGAACAAAACCTTATTTATTTCTAAGTTACTATTGGGCGAGCTTCTCAAGCAAATCCTTGTACAAGTTGATTCAAAAAGGGCCTACATAAGTTAAGGGCTATAGGCCTGCGTGAAGCTTTAGCCGTACAATATCCGATATGCAGGCAACATTTTGATTCACAACCATGAATACATGTAGCTTGCATATTAAATATTGACATAGTCTAAACTCTTGCTTCAAAAATGTTGCAGGATTTTATATTTCCAACAATGTCTTCCGCAGAAAATTGCTGTTTATGTATCGTAGGTCGTTTGTGCATTTTGTGTCTTTGCTGAAAATAAACATATTATCTATCTAGCTATCTGAGCTATTTTAAGCATCAACCTTGTCAGTTTTAGAAATTTCATTCGCTTTAGAAAAAATTATAGCAATTTCTGGAGCCAAGGCTCTCACCAAGCGAATGCCATTTCTGACGTTTGTTTGGAACTTAGTGCTTTGTCGCCATTCACGACACGTGCAGTCGACGGTCGATATATTCTTCTGAAATCCGGACAAAACACGGGTAGTGTAATGTAATTATTTTATATTATACATACGTGCACTAGTATATTCTGTATTACTCGGCTTGTCTTTAGTATAACCGAGTGCGAAAGAGAACGTTGAGGGATCGATCCCCTATCCTGGAACCATTAGCATCATCATAGTAATCATCTTTCTGGGATGTTGAGCTTGACTCGATAGCTTTCACATGTATCTTCTTCTTCTTCAGTGCACTGCCAAGTGGCAAGTTCAAGGTAAATATTCATACTCAAAGTCTGTTTTCCCGCTCCATAAGAACACTCCTTAGATCAACAAGTTAATCCCTTCACAAAGTCTATACCTTATCCATACCTTACGTAGACTATAGCTTGAGAAAAGTATGGCTTCAGAGGTGGTTTCCCGTTGCCTTCCTCAGTTAGATGGTTAATTACCATTTAATCCTGGGGAAAATATTTCATGGTGAGGTTGATTCCCTCTTGCCATCCTCAGTTCCTGCTTTAGTCGCCTCCTACGTACACGTAGCAGATTATTTGCGATTGCCCTATTCTGCAGTGGTCCAACCACACCCGAGCACAACACGGGGATTTACATGTATATGAAGAGCTAAATGATCTACAAGTGTATAGAAGCTAAAAAGCTAATGTTAACATCAGTTTCCTCACTCGAAAGCGCTGTTGATAAGTTGTAGACCGCATGCTTTTTATCTGACGTTTACTAGCGATGATGACAATATCGAATCCTCAATACGTTTGATGTTAGTGATCCCATTCTAAACTGGAAAGATTTGAGCATATGTGAAGAACCAAGAAAGAAAGTCTTAGATTTGAACCCCTGCAAATATTGATTTACAGTCGGCTATGCTATCGACCTCTCTACTGGCTAATAACTCTTTTATATTCACCATTATATGGCAGATACAAATATACAAACAAACAAAACGAAACTAAAAATAAACGAGAAAACAGAAATAATAATAATAACAATAATAATAATAATATTATTATTATTGGCAAAGGCTTTCCATGACTTTGCAAAGATTTCATGCAGTCTGCTTCAACAATTCTTTTAAGCCGATTGATGACCTCGAGTAGCCGGGCGGCGATTCAACACGTATTGCTTGAATCGTTTTTATCAAACCCCAGGTTCTTTACAACGGGGTAATTAAAAAATTAAAAATAATAAAAAAATAAATAATAATAATAATAAAGGTTTAACGTCCGTTTCCTCATCCAAGGATGATGTCAGGGACGGCATTCTGATAGTTCTGTTGAAAAACTGATCAATCGAATGCATCATTCTTGAAAGAGAAAGTTTGCGATAAGCTTGTGGGCGCAGTTACAGGAATTGCATCTGAAAGGAAGCATTCTGTGCTTCTTGATCAACATACATCCTGATTTGGATTCGAATTATTTTATTTAATACGATTTAAAATGTCAATAATTGAATTACATATCGGTCACTGACATCACATGAGGACTATAAAATTACTTATGCCGACTCTCTCAAGAACTTCTTCATTCGTAATTTTATGAGTGGCACGGAGTGCAACTAATCTTTTCTAACTCTCTCCATAACAACATTTCCAATGCCTCTACTTCCCTGATATCCTCCGCATTGTACTGAAATTTCCTAGACTGTATAAGCCAGATGTCATTGATGACGGTGTCTCCTTGATTATTCAATACTATAAAACGCTACTGTTTCTTTATATCAATCATAATCGAAGTTTAGTTATACATGTAGTGATAATTGACAAAAGCGTAAAGAGCAAGAATGTTGTTGTTGTTGGTAAAGACGTAGCGGCGTTGCACAGATTCGTACTACAGGCTGTTGCACATTTCATCCTGTACCAGCGTCTGTACTGCCGTACTCTCACACAATCCGTGAAGTCCTCAGGTTCATCCATCAGACAAGTTCGTACGAAATCGCCTGAAATAGTAGTAAACAACTAAGTATGACATAACATAAAAAAGTAAACACGCAATATAGTGAATAATCAACTATACTTTTTAACACCGCATTTTTAAACCGTTAGGCAATTTAGACCATTTTCCGTATAACCAGTCCAGTGAATGTCCGAGATTTTACTCTCAGATCAGCGCGGCCGGGATTCGAACCCACGAGGGTTCAATTCATCACAGGATCTGTCATTTAAAACTTCATGACGTTACTGCTACGCTGTCAAGACATTATAAGAACAACTACAACAAAATCATCATCTTCCCTTAAATCCTAGTTTAACCAGGGTCGGGATACTAATAGACTTTCTCCAGTCTTCCCTGTCCCACACCATATCATCAGTCAACCCCCTATTTTTCGTGTCCTTGTTTGAATAACAGAGGCTTAACTATGCTTTAACCGTTTCGATATGCCTTAACTGATATACATAGGCTATTTGCTGTATCTGAGTTAAACTTTACATTAGCGTGTGTTTGGTTGAATAATTGGAGTTGCCTTCTTAAAATACTGACGCATCTTCAAATTCGTCCTACTCAAACGGCTGTAACACAGAATCTCTACTGGAGATTCTCAGAACCTCACCATCTATAGTGCTTTCTCTTTGATCTCTCCTATTCAACCATTGCACAGGAACTGAGACCAACACGCAAACCTCCATTCCACTTGTACCCTTCCTCGGGCTGAGTTCCCGGATATTGGATTTCACCGTTTGGACCCCACACTCTGCTCATCGGATTGGATTTGGTACCATAGTGCTTAGTGTTGTCATGGACGATAGTAGCGCTCTAATTCTGCTGTTGTTGTTAGGATTCCGGCGCTCTAACCATTATTCCACGTGTACTACAAAACTAGCGGCATACAAAAGAGACGTCCCTGATATTGTCTTATGGCGCGGAACCGGACGTTAAATTCTTATTGATTGAGTGATTGATACCCTCTTCGTTGTGCCCTACGAAGCAGCTGGAACATCCGGAAGCGACTATAACTGTGGAAGAATTTGAATTGAATTCGTGATCACATCCGTTATCCTCTCCCTTACTGATACACATGTAGCAGCTGATAGCAGATACCACAGGCTGGGATAGCAGTAGAGTGACTGGAGTTAGGTAAAAGCTTATCCAAAGAGATTTCATGTCGTTTTCATAGAGTGACTTCAGTAATGTATCTAACTCATTTATAGATTCAATAAATAGATGTCCTATACATAGGCCTATCAAGTAGTTTTGTAGCAAGATATTGTACTCTGCTTTTACCAAATTCGACGATACACATAAGATAGACTTATCTAATTTAAAGCGAATGAATCAGGTTTCAAAATGACGTAAAACTTTTTAGCTAAACATAGACTAAACAGCCTTTAGACTAAGTTATAGTCTGCACGCAGCTGAAAGTACTGAGATCAGTTGCGCTGAGCTACAGTGTGGCAGCTTACGTTTGGTAACAATCGAAGCATGACGAGCTTGAAATGCCAAAGAATAAATGAAATCTGTAAGAGCAGTCTGCTATTAAATTTATATAGAAATAGCTGCCAATGCTAGAAAACCAAAAGTTAAAAAGGCGAGATCAATATAGTCACTTACCACAATAAATCTAAAATAAATTTTATAAGATATTAGTGTCAGTTGAACAAATGGAAGATGTATATGGTTTCATAATATTAAGCATTATATTTACAACTTTCCATTAATGATATCACAAGATTTACTTATGTACATAAATATTAGAATATATAACTTCGGCAAAACATCCTATTTATTTCAGTTAGGGCCTATAGCGCAGCATTCCAGCTATTATGGCTTGATAATTATGATAATGGCTTAGCAGCCAATTTCTTTCTAAGTTCATAGGGGCATTAGAAGTGGTGGTGTTCTGAAAGCAAACTATAAATCCGATTGTGCCAAACTGTAAGCATATAAGTCGCACTTTAGTAAATACAAATACAATTATTTTTTATCACTTCGGGCTAATTTAACTTCACAAAGAAGACTTTTCAAATTCAAAACCAGAAAAATAATATAAAGGTTTAAACTTGCTTGGCTTTTGGTCCATTTCGGGCTAGGCACTACAGAAGGAGTCAATGAAAAGTTTGCCAGAAATTTGTTTCAGAAAATTAAACTAAAGACGATTGCAATAAATTTAGACATCTACAATGACATAGAAAGAAATAAAGTAATGCTTATATAACTAGATATTAATTCAACATCAAAATGTAATTTACATGCCATAAATTACAATTACTGCATCGCATTAGGCCTATAGAAATGAAGAAGTAAACTAAAATAATAGACGCGTAAGACAATGAGTTATGAGAGATTTTCATTTATAGAAAAATACAACAGTCAATAAACGATATAAATAGCACTTAAACGCAAACATATAGATATCATAGATACAATCACCACCATCATCATCTTTCTTTTAGTCCTAGTTTAACTAGGGTCGGGAAACGAATAGACCTTCTCCGCTCCTCTCCGTCCCAAACCATATCATCCGTCAATCCCCAATAATCTCTTCCATTCGTTTTGGAAAATTTAGTAGCAATTTCTGGAGCTTAGGCGCTCAAAAACCGAATGCCTTTACCAACGTTGGTTTGGATCTTAGTGCTTTAGTCGCCTTCTACGACAGGTGCAGTCATCGGTTGGCCTATTCTTCAAATCACCCAAACACAACACGGGAAAATCATAAATACAATACATATATTAATTCAATTGCTAATTACACCAATGCACAAACAGATTGCCTAAATGTCTTAGATTGTTATAGAAATGTCTGAGTCGAATTTTGAAGTGTTTGATAGTGTTAGCAGGGTTTACGAGGAACTAGTAATCAATGCTAGTCAGTAATCACTGATGATCATAAATGAAGAAGTGGAAAAATTGTAATGCAGAAATTACTTAAACACTTGCGTAATCTGTCTTCAAGTTTAGCTAATATAAATAAAAAATTGTGTGCGAATCCAGATTACAGAGCCAAAATCAAAGCGCTTCCTCACACGTAATATCACCTAATATCAGTCAGATGCAAAACTTAATATCTCTCTAATTTTTGCGTCCATATGTTTAAATTAACGGTCGATACACATCCAAGCAGACCCATATATATGTATGCTCAGTAACTAAAAGTAATAATTATAATAAGTATGTGCGGGGTTCATATCCTGGGCTCGCCCGTCACTGACATCGCTTTCGAGTGAGAAACTGACGTTAACCTTAGCTTTTTGCAGCTTTTAATAAATCAATTATAATATATATATATATATATATAATATGGTGATATAATATATATAATATATAAATGAATAAATATATAAATAAATATAATAATTAAATATCAATAGCTTTACTTTTCCGATGCTCAAAATGACAATTACCTTTCTTTTCCATAGTGTAATTCACAAAGAACCCAATATATCTATATTACAAAATCGAGATTGTACGAGGACGACAACAACAACTAAAACAACAACAATATTGCAATATTTAAGCTACGTTACATATGACAGTTATTTGATATTGTAGTGATTTTTACTGTGTACATTTTATTGTACATTGCTCGTTTTACCAGTAACTGCTGTAAAGTATAGAGATGCCTTAGCATGATATACTCTATTTAACATTAAACAACAACAACGACAACAACTACTACAACTACAACAATTACAACAACAACAACACCTAGAATCTTACTGTGGTTAATGACAACATAGCCTCTGCCTCCAGCAGGTTTGTCACTCTGCCGTCCAACATTCTAACACCTAGCAACAACAACAACAACAACAACAACTACAGCAACAACAACAGCTAGTGTTGTCGGCATCTTCGCTACGTCTCATCAGACTTGATGTAGACAACGCTACCACAGTCCTCATGCTTGCAGCTGGCGACGATCATACCCTCGTTCTCCAGAGGCGGGCAGAACTTCATCCTATCATAATCCTCCACGAACTCCGCGTACGTCAGGCTGTCGGACTTAGCTCCAGTCGAGGACTTCCGCTCCAGAAATGACGCTGAAAAGTTAGAAGAAAAAAATCTGGAAAATGAGAAAAATAGATGAAGTTTTGCGTAGTTATAATCAATCGTTAATTTGTAAAGCGCATGAACAAATGGTAAAAAAGCTGATGTTAACGTTAGTTGATTCACTCGAAAGCGATGTCAGTGACGGGAGAGACCAGGATTTTAACCCCGCACATACTGATCCGCGGTCGAATATCTTACCGACATCGCCACTGGCTCCAGCCAATGAATCTCTCTATCTCTCTCTCTCTCTAGTGTTTCATCAAGTGGCAGGTCCCTGGTACATATTCATGCTCTCGAGTCATCCGCTGCGCTCAATATGCAGCGCACCAAAAGATCAACAAGTTAGTGCCTTCACAGAATGGCTATGCCTTATCCAAACCTTTTTAAGCTAATAGCTTCTGAAAAGTATGGCTTCAGATCTGGTTTTTCGTTGCCTTCCTCAGTTTATGCTTTGACATCTCTTATGACACTTGCAGTTAACGGTTGGTCTATTCTTTAGTGTCCCGAACACAACTCGTGATATGTATATTTATTATCGTCTGGACAGAATTTTATTATTAATCACATCACTGTTGACTCCTATGATCCATTGCGGACTCAGAATTTGCGTCATTTTTGTCAGTAAATAAATTTCAGAAAGATTTAAGTAGGGGTGATCGAACCAAGCTTTTCCCGGGGAGGTAGACTGATGCTGCGATACCAGGACGTCTTTTCTACCTCCAACAGGTCCCGTACTCTCTGGGCAATGTCCTGCAGAAATTAGAAATTAGAATCTTTAGTCAATCAGTCGAAGTGATTGAGTTCAAACGCGATTATCTTTCGTCGCAATTACTAATTACTGCAACGAAGTTCTACAGCACAGACAAATAGGCAGTTCAAACAATGCATGTAAAAGATATTATGCAAAAATTAAGAAAAATTCGGTTCGGCTTATTTAAATTATTTTGAAAACTGTACAGCTTAATAGCTATGGACTACTAGCAGTAGGGAATACGTTAAATAAGATTATGCAAATTTACTTTAAATCTGTTCTTTCTCATCGCTTCATATTTAGCTCTACATGTTTTTTGAGATAGAAAGATTCTAAAATTAGGTCTCGATCAGTATTACATTCCAAATATTACATATATCAATCTATCCTTAGCTTTATCTCTATGTTTTGCTATAAATCTCTTTCTGTCCTTGTTTGCATGTGTGTATGTCCTTTTCGGCTGAAGCCAGTGGCGACGTCGGTAAGATACTCGACCGCGGATCAGTATGTGTGGAGTTCAAATACCGGGCTCGCCTGTCACTGGCATAGCTTTCGAGTGAGGAAACTGACGTTAACCTTAGCTTTATCTTTTCTTTCTCTCTTTCTTTCGCTGCTATATTCCATAAGCACGCCAAAGAGCCCATTCAACCACTGTAACTACACAGAAAATACTAATGACTGAGCAATAACCTATACGAAACAACAGACCTTAATGTGATCAAAATCAGTGATTCCCATCTTTGGCAGAGCTGAGGCGTCGATGAGGATCAACTTGCGACCAGTTATGAAGTTAGACTCGAAACAGTCCTGCAGCAAATGCCATACATACAATGTAAGAGGAATATATTACAAACTAATTCAAAAGGTACACCATAAATTATGTTATGCTGCACGACCATTGCAATACCTCGTGCTATTTGTTTTCTTCTTAACCAGAAAGAAACAAAGTGGGGGAGTTTTCACTTGATCCAGCGAGTCTAGTGGTGTGAAATTAAATGAATAAGTCCATTGTAAATGATCATTAATTTAGTGGCTATGCTAGGAAAAGACAGCAGTGACATGTGCCCCCCCGAGATATCACATAAAATTTATAATGAGACAAAGTGCTCCAAGTGTAAAGAGCTGTGTTTCATTCAAATAGCTGTTTACCTTGCTTTTCTCTAAATGCTGGTTACTGTCATATCTAGCCTAAATATGTATATTGTGTTAGTTAAGTACATGTGTATAGGACTTTATGCTTTCTGTTAGTTAATTGTGTACTTCTAGTTTTTAGTTTTTATTGTGTTTTAATGAGTCTTAAACAATCAATAATTTGCTTTCTGATGACTCAAAAACTGTTATGTTATGTTAAGTTTAATGTGCTCCCAAGTTTAAAATGACTCCCAAAGTTTAAATTTTTGCTATGCTGCTGCCATTATTAGCAGCATGATGATGATAGTAATATTCTAATTGCTTAAGAATATCAATAGTTCTATCTAATACAGTTTATAATATAGTAATGAATAATCGCACCAATATGCGTATCAAAAGATATATCTTTCACATATTTTACAACAATTGTTCAGGAAAACTCTGCATAGTATTAATAAAATATCAAAATAGTGCAATATTAATTGAACACTAATAAGGCAACAATTAATTAAATCGCTATTAATTAAGAAGACTGTAAAATTCAATGTATACCCTGTAGTTTGGATATCCACTGGATTCAATCCAGTTTCCAACTTCTTCAGCAGTCCAGTTGAGAAAGTAAGGATCTCCAATAATCTCCTTCTCGCTGTCAAATAACAACTCAGCCATAGCAATTCACTCAATGTACAATTAATGTGTAAAGCAGGCCATGAAAACAATTCACCATCATCATCATCATCATCCTCCCTTGAACCCCAGTTTAACCAGGGTCGGGATACGAATAGACTGTCCCAAATCCAAGGAGAGAGGCCAAGAAAACAATTAATAAATAACAATTAAATACAGTATAGAGTTCATCGCACTTAACTTGTTGACAGAATTTCGACTGTGATCTTTATGCCTAAAAATACGATATACTTAAAAAGTTAATCTATATACTTAAAATCTATATACTTATTCTTAGTAGATCTATATACTTAAAAAGTAAAGTCGTTAACTTTACTGGACTTGTTCGATCAATGAACTTTATTTTATTTTATTTTTAGTTTCATTTTAAAGTATACCTTTGCTTTTCTGAATGCATGCGTGTATCTATTTCATTATTTATCTTAATTAATTTTTTTACTCAAGGCTCACCACGGTTCACATTTAGTTTGTGTTTAATTTTTTCATTTGCTAGATCGGCGGCATTGCTTGTAAACTGTACAGGGTTGTATTTAAATAGGCCATTAATTGAAAACAAAAATATAGAATTAAACCCACTACATATAGATACAGGGCATAGGTTTACATTATATATTAAAGTATTAAAAAGCTAACAACAGTTTCATGCTAGTTATCTCAAAAGTGCCTCAGTAACTGGGAGAATTTGAATTTCAACCCTGCACCTACAGATCTGCAATCAAACTAATTAATTAACCTGCCAATATGATAATAGCTCAGCACTAGCAATAAGTAAATACACGTACAGCTATTGATATTTCAGTTAACCAATCTAAACACATAAATTTCACAATGGTACGTGCCTAGACGGTTATAAATATTGTAGCACAAAATAGTATCTAGCCAATACATTTATTGACTACTTGTTGACCTTTACAATAAGCTTGAATCACCCATCACTGGTAAAAATAATAGAGAATTTGTAGTATACTTACCCATTTTGCAATCCACCTCCAAAAGCATATTCTCTAATGTAACTCATGCTGAATGTATTCCAACATAAATAATGTGTTATACTTATTCAGTTTTGCGAACCTGTTTAAGTTATGGGTTAGTCTAATTAATCTTATGGGTTAAAAGAAAAATAAATATTTTTCCTTTTGACCACTCATATTCAACCAGTACACATGAACTAAGACCAACATGTAAACCTCCATTCCACTAGTACCCTTGCTCGGACCGAACTCCCGGATTTTGGATCGCACCGTTTTTGGACCCAAAACCCTGCTCATCGGATTGATTTGGTACCACAGTGCTCAATGTTGTCACTGACGACAGTAGCACTCTAATTTTGTTGTTGCTGTTGTTAATCATTTTTGCATGCTAACCGCAATGATAACAATAGACAAAATAGAACCAGACTGCTGATTTTAGTTATATGTCAATATTGCGCCAAAATTAAAACTGAATAAAGTCCTACAAATCTCTGTAAAAATCTCTGCATAGCCACAAACAGCACTATTACTCAATTACTATAAATTATATAACTAATGTATTTTACTTGCACTGAATTAAAATTTTCGATTTGTTTCTGAGTTTCGTGTACGAGTTATTGTCATAATAAAATATTTATTAAATATTATCACCTAAGTTTAGAACTTAAAAATAGAGCAAAACAAAATTGGTTAAACAATTTGCACACTAATAAGGAATTAATTAACTTCTTTTATCTCTATTTGGCGTCACCTTGTGGACAGTATAGTAGTCTCTTCAACCCTCCTCCTTCACTTATTTCAATCATCTCTAAGTCATACACATATCACCATCCGCAAGATAGAATTGCATATCTACCATACTTAAGTATTTATTAAGCCTAATTAAATTATATATATATATATATATATATATATATATATATATTATATATATATATATATATATATATATATATATATATATATACAAAGTCCAGTTAAGTTATGTCTATTTCCCATACCTATCTTTAAATTTTTAAATAATATGTCCTCTTAGAATTAGAATATTTATTAAATTAAAATTAAAATTGATCTTTGGCCAGATTATTTTGATTTTTTAATTTGTACCGTTTTGGACCTCCTTTTTACTCACTGGCTTGGATTTGTCTCAATGGTGCTCGACGTTGCCATGGACGACAGTACCATCCTAATTGTTGTTATTATATTATTATTGACCAAATAATTATTATGAATGTCTAAATAGCGTAGGGGTAACGTCATGAAATTTTAAATGACAAAGCCTGAGGTGAATTGAAACCTCGTGGGTTCGAATCCCGGCCGCGCTGATCTGAGAGTAAAATCTCGGACATTCACTGGACTGGTTATACGGAAAATGGTCTAAATTGCCTAACGGATTAAACATGTGGTTTTAAAAAGTGAGAGATATCAACATAATTGATTATTCACTATAATGCGTGTTTACTTTTTTTTACTTTTTTTATTAACTAACTAATAATTGTTTTGAAAATACGTTGCTATTGACACTATGTAGTTGCTAAGCTACTCTTATTCTGATTCTTGCAATTCACTTCAGTTTTCTTCAATCGTTATATCCTTTCGATTGCAGTACAGGCCAAAAGTTCTTTGCCTAAACCTGTTTCAGAGTTTAAAATGTTTAATAAAAATAAAAATAGTCTAGATAGTTAATTTAAAAATTGTTAAAGTATATTTTAGTAGATCTCTATTCAGTGCACTGCCAATTGTCAGATTCAAGGTACATATTCATACTCAAAGTCTGCTTTCTCGCTCCATAACAGCACTCCGTAGATCAACAAGTTAATCCCTTCGCAAAATCTATGCCTTATCCAAACCTTTTATAGCCTATATCTTGGGAAAAGCGTGGCTAATGAGGTGGTTTCCCGTTGCCTTCCTCAGTTAGATGGATTAATTGCCAATTAATCCTGGGGCAAAATATTTCATGGTGAGGTGGGTCCTCTCTTGATATCCTCAGCTCCTGCCATAATCGCCTCTTACGTACTCGCAGCAGATTGTTTGCGGCTGCCCTATTCTGCAGTTATCCAACTACATCCGAGCATAACACGGGTAAATCTAGTCAATATCTTGATGTGGATCGATAGGATTCCGTTGTGCTGGTACGAAACTTATTCCAAACATTTTTGTCATAAATTTTGCCGATCCTGTCAAACATTTCACGTCAAGAAGTTACTTATCAAAGCCATTTGTGCATTATAGACAATAGACTACAGAGAGTCAATTTATATCCCAGACTGTCATATTTTAGATCAACCGTCGCTAATGGTTATCTTGATTTAACTCACGCCATTACATTTTTACGGCTAAATTTCAATTAACCATTGTTGATAAAATTTATTAATCACACTGAATTCTGTGCTCAGTTCGGCGTAAAGTCAAGGACACATTATTCAAATAGATAGTTGTTAAATACGGTTCTAGGGTTGATGTAGGGAAAGGGGTACGAGACTGCACACAACATTTACAAATATGCCTATGCAAATGTTAGTTTAGAAAAACTATTTACAGACAGTCTTAGCATACAATTCCTCTAAAAAATTTAACTAGTATTAAAGCGCATAATGAATCCTGCAGAGAATGAATCCATCATGCCGGTATGGGCCGTATTAGCGGATGTAAAATTTTTCATAAAATCATGGATCATAAAATAAAGTTGTAAATTTAATTCTAACACATCTATTCCTAAGAATTTCCTAGTTGTAAATTTAATTCTAACACATCTATTCCTAAGAATTTCCTATTTCAGTACGAACTAGCTGCTATGCTTTCTTCAATTATTTAAGGTATCGTTAAAATCATAGTTCTATGCAAGCGTTTTACGTCTGTACACTAACATTAAATATTTACACTTAACTTATAACATTTCCATGTTCCCAAATTGCATATAGAGATGGCTTCGTGGGGGTTTTCACTATATATCTACAAGAGCTCTTCTATACGAGGAAAGAAGTGGTTGCTGCAGTATGCCTAAATCTTGAAGAATATGCTAAGCATTGTCTAGTGATTTAAGCTCATCAATGTTAAGAATCTTAGGGCAAAGAAGCTATCACTATATGTATATGTCAGATCCTCTGCCACTCTCCTGCTTCCCACCCGTCATCCAGATCTTAAGTTTTCAATAATTTTGTAGATCACAGTGGCTTGAAATAGAATAGAGTTAATAATTTATGAATTTAAAGTTTGTATTAAGACAAAGAGGGAAGATTTTAGCCAACAAAACGATTTCATACAGATGTACAGCGCGATTCAGATTGGAAAACATTGATCTAAATGTCGATTCAGATTTGAAAACTTTGATCTAAATATTGGCTTTAACCGTTTTCCCTACCAGCCATAAAGTGACAGATCATCATAGCCAAACGATGAGGCTCTGGGAGGAACCACCCGAGTTCTGACAGTCCCAAATCCGGTTTCACTCCCTGACATCATCCCAAGAGTCGCTCCATTGTAAGCTTCTATATCAGCCTCTAGATCTTTGATGTATCCGGCCTTGTTTCTGTAGTTAGGCTTATACGATGAGCTACTAATATAACTCGTGTTTCCGATGGGTCGACTTGTTGACCTACTTAGAGAACTTGACCTAGTATAGCTTGAAGGCGATTGTTTTTGGTAATCACGTGATGCCCTATATCCGGTTCCGGTTGATAGTGGCTGCGGACTGTAGAAACTGTTGCTATAGAAACTGTTGCTATTTTCCGTTGGAAAATCTCCGTTGGAGCCAAATGATGAAGACGTATCATAGCTGGTTCGGTAAATTCTCCCAGCAGAAGAATTCGAGGATGATTTGCTATCAAGACCAACGTGGGCACGATAAGCGTCTGAAATCGCGTCCAATTCAGCCATTTCTTCCACATCCGAGTAGCGAGGAACTCTGCCTACCACCTTCTTGTAGTAGTAAGATCTTGGCTTGACTGTGGTTTTGAAGTTTTCAGAATTGCAGGTGGAGTAGGACTTCATCGGTTTGGCAAGCAGTGGATGAACGGTTGGTGTAGTTTCCCGAAACAGATCCACTGAAGTAATTGCTGACGAGGTGATGGTGGGTAAATCGATGCTAGTGTAAGACGGTAGGATAGGGTCTCGAAAACTTGCGCTGTCGTAGAAGGAGCTTCCGGTAACGGAGCTGATATCAGAAGTGTTCTCGCTCGATCCAGCCGAGTCTAGGTAACTTCTGTAGCTGTCTGTCGCCGGAGTTTCAATCGGTGAAAAATCGCTTACATCAGTGAAATCACTGAGAATTCTATCTGCGCTATAGGCTCTCCTAGAGTCGGCTGATATAGACGTGTAGATAGGACTTACTTCTCTCGCCCTGACTGACGTTTGAACCGAGAGTGATGGAAGGGTTTTAACTGCCGAACTTGGAGTATATGAGCTATATGCTGAAGATGAGCCATTTATATACGGACTGTTCCCGGTAGAAGACTGATATCCGGATGAAATTGAAGAGAGTCTCGAATATTCTCCCACCTCTGCTAGCGTTGATGCTGTACTGGCTGGCACGTATCCATTCGATACTGGAAGTCGGCTCTTAACGGCTGCCAGTTGAGCCTTCAGTGCGTTCGTGCTTCGATCCAATTCGGCTTCCACGGAGTCTTCAGACTGGAAATCTTCTTCCAGTTTTCTGGAAGTAGATCGGTAGGGTTTTCCCGAGAGACTGTAATAATCTTTCGACGACATGCTTGGTCGATCCTCAGCCTCATAAATACGATCGAAATTTCGAAATAACTCGTCGTTGTTGTTTTCCTCGTTATGACCCGACTCGTTCCATTCTTTCTTTAAAGCCTCGTAACCATTGGTTATACCGTTCACATAGTTCCGTGACTCCTCCTTCGAACCATTTTCTTCTTTCTTCTCTTTTTTGGGCGCCTCTTCCACAGCATCGAGCAGACCCCTTGCTCTGGCATACTTCAGCAGCTGACGTCGAAATCCCACGTTACATAAGACTACCGAGCGCTTGTCCTTCAGATCAGCGATGACGCTGAGTAGGTTTCTTTTCTGCGAAGTCATCAGGTACGCGGCGCATATGGCACCACTGCGGTTGACCCCCAGATTACAGTGGACCAGGGCGCGCCCTCCTGATGCCTTGGCGCGCTCTAAGAACGTTATCGCTTCTGGAAAATACTGCATGATGTCGAATTCCTCGTAGTCTTCTATGGGCATCATTAGAAAGCCGTTGATGCCTAGTTTAGGAGGATAGCGGGACTTGGTTAGATCGAAGGTTCTCGTGCCAGCGCAGTTCAGGACGTGCGTGATGCCGATGGCCGGTAGGAGGTCGTAGTCCTCGGCGTTGTCCAGATTGCCGATGTAGATGTGGTCGAGAAGTTTTCCAGGATGCTTGGGAGGTCCGTTGTTTGGAGGCGCATCGAGAATTTCCTTCATCTTTTCCATGTAGTAGTCGTCGTCTCCTTCCAGATCTCTCGCATATCTCATGACTCCGTTAGTTCCACTCATTCTGGAAAAGCATTCAAAGCAGATTAGGTATTAATTGTGATTAATTTAATCAAAAATGATAGATTAATGAAGGATTAATTAATTAATCCTCAATTAATTAGTCATTAAATTAATTATTTATTAATTTTGTATCCTTTTATTTAAGTCTGTCGCGCATTAACTCTTTACTGTAATTTTGCCTTCAAAAAGTGATAACTATAATATCAAAGAATTAAAGTAATACTACAAATAAATGTATTTGAAGAGATGTTATAGATAGACAGTATAGACCATTTATAATATGTAGCGGTAACTCTGTTCACATAATAAACAAAGCCTAGTGGGAGAGTGGGGAGGGGTGTGTGCTTCTACTGAAGACTGGCAATATTCTAAATATTCGCAAATATTTATTGTGTATTTCTTCATTTATTAACAGAATGGTATTTTAATTAATTACAAATAAATTATATTTCAATTTCTTGTCAATGATGATAAACATATGTCTTAATTTACAGTTAATATATGTCTATATAGAATATCTAGAGAGGATATATTACATTTTAAGGATATATTACATTGCAGTTGCTTGCAACAATACAATTAATTTTATGTTGCACAGTGGCGCCGCTCCAATGAATGAAATAAAACATAATGTGATTTTTCAAAGTAAACACCTTTTATTAAAGGTCTATAGTTACTAGTATGAAACATTCGTTTTGTATTAAAGCAAACTTGAACTATACTTTAATTGTTATTATTTCGCTGAATTAAGCTGAATTCAAGGCGGTTAGCTGGTATAATTCGAATTCACTAGTAGACGATTTAATCATATTTTGCATTAAGAAATGCTGAGAAAAAAGAGCTGCTCGGTGATTTTTTTGAGAATACGACTAGCTGACTATATCTCGTTTTGCTGGAGTTAATATATTGCTAGTTAAAATTAATGCAATATTTTTAAGGGAGATGACATTTGCTTAAACGTAGTATTTATGACTTTTTTAGTCTTAAATTTCAATCTTTAGTTTATTTATAGATGTGCGAGAGCAACTCCAAAGTTTATGTGGATTCGTTCCAAAAAGTGAGTAAACTCAATGGATTAGCTAACTCAGATTGTTGAAAAGCGCTGCAATATATACAGATATAGGCCTAAACCAACTGATAGACTTGGAGAAGCTAAAAATAAACTGGGCAGTGGTTGATATATGAAACTTTATCCAATAAAAATTCTGTATTTTGTTCCATGTGAACACGAAAATATCAACGAACTTGTTTATCACGGCGGAATAGTATTCCGCGAATCGAATGGAATGCCGAGTTATAGCCCATTTATGACACAAAACTATAGATAAGAGTCGAGGTCTATCGAGAAGTTGTTTGGTGCAAGATAACTGAATGTTATCGGTGGAATTCTTGAGTAGGAAATAGGTTCTAGGCTTACTGCAGTGGCTCCACACCCAAGTCTAGAAGAGAGATATCGACTCTTTGTAAACTGCAACATTATAAATGCCTTGAATTGTTTATATTGTGCCCCTAGTTATTGTATTTGTTATATTCTACTACACAGTTATCCTTCCTCTCCATCTTCCCATAAGTCTCCAGCTTTCTTCCCTGTAAAAATCATTAAGCACTCTCCCTGGAACTACTCTATCTTAGTGCACTGCCTACTGGCAGGTCCATGGTATATAACGCCTCCACTCTTCTCTGTCTTCCGCCTTCCTCTTCATTTCCACATAATAGCCTCTTTTTCCTTTTTCTGCCCATTTTTCCTGGAACTACTAATATAGTACTAATATAGTACTAATATAGTACTAATATAGTAATATAATATCTAATTTAGCACGGGTCTACACGTGCGTACAGATGCGGCTTTGACTGTATGAAGTGGATTCAACTGAGCGAGCGTTTAAAGGATTAAATACTGAGTTTTGTTATATTGCGTTCCATAAGGATCTCAATCACTCTTCTATTCTAATCTTTGAATTCTTAAGCTTCTTATTTAGCGTTCATTTTCACGTCTGATCCAAGATGACATCGATCATTTAATGAGCTCTAATTTAACCCTGTATAACATAGCAGTACAGGTATCACGTGCAGTTTTTACTCTACGAATGACTCGATAGAGTACTGGTAACGTCATGAACTTTTAAATGACAGATACTCGGGTGAATTGAACCCTCGTGGTTTCGATTCCCCACCGCGCTTATCTGAGAGCAAAATCTCGAACATTTCCTGAACTGGCTATACGGAAAATGGAATAAATTGCCTAACGGTTTAAATATGTGGTATTAAAAGTGATACATATCAACGTAGTTGATCATTTCACTATAATGTGTGATTACTTTTACGTGTTCACTTTACGATTTCTTTATTTATATTAATTGTTTGCTATACTTCTCTATTTTGCTAACAGTGGCTATAAATAGCAAACAACCTCTTCAGTCTTCACATACTTTCGCATCTGCCTACTAAACCGTCTTGGAATTAGGTTATGACAGCATGTTTGCGCAGCTTTGTTTTGAAAATTCTCTCTGCCACACCCTCTCTACAATTACTTGCAGCTGTACGTGCACTTGACACTTAGCCTAACACAAAGCGCGCTGCGTTCAGAGACGGACTCACAAAGTAAGATAAACAATCTTTGCGTTACTTGGCAGAAGTTCATTCCAGAAGCAGTGACGTCACTGCGGGAATATTTCGGCACTAAGTAGCGGAGAAAATATCCTCAAGTGTCTAAGAAAACATCAATAATAACAAAAGGTAATTTCGCACTAAAGAATGTCGTTGAAATCAATTGACTTTATTTGTGAAGTTTTTATTTAGAGCAGCCATCTTTGGGTTTTTTAAATCTAGAAAAAGTGTCTTCGCACACTTCTGCATTAAACTAACATAGGCCTAGGCAGATTCGCCCGAATCGTGATCTAGGTCGTGAGCTTTATCCATCCTGTGAATATATTAGTAGTGGTGATTTCTATTTTATACATGCTGTGTCTAAAGTAATGAGCACGTGCTGAGGCCCCCCGGCCAAAGGAACCCCGAGATTTCTTCCAAAAAATTTCTTCAGGCTTGACAGGGTTACCACTACCTTAACATGATGAACTGAAATTAAAAGTTTGAGGTTTAGGGTTAGGGAAGGATTTTGGGGGCCTCCATGCACAAGTGCTTCAGGCCCCTCTGGTCTAAATCCGGCACTGAAGCTTGCTAAGAACTGCAACATGCTTTTTATCGAACTGAATAATTATTGAGCTCTAAATCAATCTAGTTTAATTTGTAACCTAACCGATAACACTTGGTGCTGCAAACCACGCATCTGTGCTTTCCTAATTTTGCTTTTTAATTAATTAACGATCAATTATCGAATTTTTCAATGACATATTTTGATCAAGAGAAAGAGAGAGAGAGAGAGAGAGAGAGAGAGAGAGAGAAAAGAAAAGAAATTATTTTACTAAATAAATATTAGCAATGGTTACCTCATTGTAGTTCAAACTGAAGTTAATATATGTACTTGGCACTTGAGTAAATTGTTAACATCAACGAACAACTGAAGTATATTCTATCACTCACCCGACCATGTGAACTAGAAAATAGCTGCAGATAAGAGATTTAACAGTTCAGTAAATCCGGAAAATCGATTAAGTAAAGTTTGGTCCAATAATTTCAGCAAGGAACAATCCTGTACAGAAATGAAAATCAAACTTGAAATCATCTATGTGTTATGAAATACTTTATAATAAACTATCTCACTTTGCCTCAACTCAGAATTAAATGCTAGCATATTTAGTAATATATAAAAACCGAAATAAATTGTACTCGCAAATCCTTCTCGCGGAAGAATAGATGATGTGGAAAATTGATGGAAAGAGGGATTCTAACCTTGAAAGATTGGATTAGATGAAACTGTTACTCAATTAAGAGCAATGGCGTAGATGACATCTTGGGGTGGACTTTATGTTGGGAGAGGCATATCTTTTAAATAAATTGTGCACTTGCTTTGGGTTTAATAAAAATTTAACAAGACATTTGTGGGGGAACATGACCCCCCTGCAATCTGGCTACGTCATTGATTAAGCGCAGGTAATCATGGATTTCAAATCCTGCAGAATAAGTTACTTTTCTATTTTAGTTCGTAAAGCTGGTAAAGCTAATGTTAACGTCAGTTTCCTCACTTGAAAGCTAAGTCAGTGTCGGGTGAGCCCAGGATTTGAACCCCGCACTTACTGATCCACGGTTTAGTATCTTACCAAATCGTCACTGGCTCCAGCCAGTGGCCATGTCGCATTAATTGCCCGTGCACATTTTGTATTTAGCGACTGCCGTGATTAAGAATATGTACCTTGAGCCTATCACTCAGTATAACACTAGAGAGAGAGAGAGAGAGAGAGAGAGAGAGAGAGAGAGAGAGAGAGAGAGTGAAATTATTTTTACAGTGAGATAGATTCGAAGGATATTAAATCTACACTTAAAGTTGAGCCAAGATAATAAGTAACTGTAACATAAAAACATCTCACAGAGTCTACACCAGTGTTCATTCACATCTGACATTATATCTCAACCTGTCATCATCTATCATAGAAATATCATTTAGACTTCCAAGGAAAATACCATTTAGACTTCTATCAGCTATCAGCCTGGTATCTGGCCTTGATGTAGCAATGTAAGCGTAACCTTATACCATTATAATGCGCATATCTGGATACATTCCAAGATACCTTCAGGAAATGCAATTTATCATAATATCATATTTACTCCACCTGCAACCTTGATATTTTTATAAAGCTGGAAAAGCTAAGGTTAACGTCAGTTTCCTCACTCGAAAGCGATATCAATTTTTATTAAATTCCTTTTTTATATGCGTATCCTATATACTACAGACTACTAATTAATTATAATTATTAATAATTAATGATAGGCACTTACTACTACTAATAATTAACTTACTTATTTGACAATAGCCAGGCCTAATTGTTGTAATTACTAAAAATACTACGGCGGGATTAGCGCACTTGGTTTAGTTGCGCGTCAATTATCGAAGTTAAGCTGCATCGACCTCGATTAGTACTTTGTGGGTGACCATCTTGGAAGACCGCGTGTTGGTAAAAGCTTAGGAAGGAAATAGTCCCAGGGTGATGGAAGGTTATTCTTAAATCCACGCCGGCTGCATTTGAGGCGCCATCAAAAGGCAACGATTGCTAATAACCATGGAGAGGAAGGAGGAAATGGGTCTTAAACAAGCATCTGAGCTTCCTGACCCAGTGTGCCGTTATGTTTTCTTTACTAGTTAGTAGTAACTAGCTGATATAGGCCTAATCTTCTTAATAGCTACTTTTCTTAAATAATTGTTAATAATAATTGCAAATTACTACTATACCTACTAACCCGATTTATCCAATCAATTGCATATATTAAAGTTTTTAAACAACTGAAACGATCGGAGTTAGAATGCTACTCCTGCACAATGTACCTACCTGAGTAACGGGGTGTTATATTTAATTATTTTTCCTTAAAAATTTTGTACGATGAGACATGAACTTACGTCTAGACTGATGTTGCAAGTCTTCACTATTTTCTGAACCAGTATAGTTAAGTTAACAAAGATGCCTGTTATTCTCTAATATACTGTCATAACTATCTACTCTGAAAGTCACCTCTGCAAAAACAAGTTTTTGAAGTTAATAAATATAATGTGTTGAGAGAAGCACGTGTTTTTAATCTATAGATCAGCCAGTCTCTGCAGTCACTCACCTCGGGAATATCGCACGAGTTATGAAGCTCTAGACGAAAAGACTCTCTCGCCTCTTTCCACGCAATTAAAAATAAGCCGAGCAGATTCTGTTTTACCAGAACGTCCCGCCTCTTCTACTAGAGCTACCTTCCGCTGCAGCCAACCTCTAGATTGAGTCTCTCTCTATCTCTCTGTCTCTCTCTCTCTCTCTCTCTCTCTCTCTCAGTATATGGTCTAGCGGTTGGTCCTTTGCAGATACTCGACCACGGATCAGTATGTGCGGGTGCAAATCCAGGGCTCGTCCGTCACTGACATGGCTTTCGAGTAAGGAAACTGACGTTAGCATTAGCTTTACCTTTTTTTTGTAGCTCTTCAAATCCAATCTGTCGTCTGCATTCTTTTCATAATTATATACGAATTTATTAAATAAATAGTATTCTTTGTCTTAAGTTGTCCCTGTCTGCTTCAAGCTCTCTTACATTGGATTTTTCCTTCTATTGCAAAAAGTAGGACTATTCATTGCTTGATTGAATCACTGAGTGATTGCTTCTGCTAAAAAGATTTATCACCATATTTGTTTCCTATAGTATTGCTGTATCTAAAGTTGGTTTTCATAAGTTAAATGTTATGTAGGCCTACAGTTATTGTGTACAGTTAAATGGTATAGTACGGCTGAGCTGTTATGTAGCCTACAGTTGTTGTGTACAATTAGATGTTATGTTAAATGTCATTGTACGGCTTAGCTGTACAATGACAAAATATAAATGTTATTTATTACAGATAATTTCAATCAATCAGTCCATTAAAATTAAAAATCAAACACCTCGCCATGACTAAGTCTAAACTAATGCTTATGTACAGACTTTTTCAAGACTAACAAAACACATTCAGTGTCGTCAACGGGAATATTTACACTATTATTTCCTTACAAAACTTTGCAGAGTAATGTTACAGAAAGTTTGAGCACACCCTGTAGATATAGATTAGCTATAGAAATGGTAAACAGATTACACAACATTCCAGGAATGTGAGTAGCGTCCTTCAAGCGGTAGCTAGAGAAGCTATAATGTAATATACGAAACTACACAAGTCTAAACTTATCGTTCACCACTGCCACCACCGTTTTCACCATCATCACCACCACCACCATCGTCATCATCAATTCATCATTACCACTACTCATCACCACTACCATCATCATCATCACCAACACTACCATCACCCACCAACGTTATCATCATCATTGCTACCACCATCGTCATCATCATCATCATCACCCCCACAACCGTCCTCATCACTGAAATAAAATTGTAAAAAGGACCGCAGTCAACGATTAATTAGCGCTGCGCTAACAATACCAGGCTGCTGCGCTCTCTACCCGGCTATTAATCTACCACGACCATCAGGCACTGATGTGGTACTAGTTCAACTGCTATTGCGTCATTGTGGAGTCAAGATTGACTTGTCTTGTTGGACTGGTGGTTGGATTTGGATTCCGTACGAACGTCTTTGTTTCTACGCCACGCACTTAGGAATTGATGAACAGCTGCAACAGTTGTTATACTCAATCCACGGCAAGCCGTTAAGTCTGTGGGCAGAAGTAATCTGCAGCAAACGCTTGATAGAATCATCAAGGTATTTATTACATGTAATATTGAAGAGATCTGCGCAGAGAAACTAATAGAGAAACTAACACTAATAGTTGCGTACAATTTAAGACTAGTCTAACAAATTTCAAACCATGACATCAAGTAAATTGTTTTAATATTTACACTTTCCTCACAATAAATTCGTAATTTTTTAAAATAATTCGTTAACATGTTCTAAAGTATTATGTACACTGTATGTAATCATAACAACAACAGTAAATTATAATAACCTATTTTTAGTTGTAGTAGCAATTATCATACGAGGTGAAATTTAATATAATCTCTGTACCTAAACCGATGCAGATCAAATGGAGAGAAAGTCCCATACACGGTTCATCAACTATCACTATCAATTCATCATCATCTTTCCTTTAATCCCAGTTTAACTGGGGTCGGGATTAATAGACCTTCTCCGCTTTTCTCCGTCTCATACCACATCATCAGTCAAACCCTTATAATCCCTACCATTCATTTTATAAAATAACGTAGGAACTTCTGGAGTCTAGGCACTCACCAAACGAATGCCCTTTCTGACGTTGGAATGGATCTTAGTGCTTTAATCGCCTTCTAAGACACGCGCACTCACCTGTTGGTCACTTCTTCAAACAACCCGGACACAACACGGGGAAATTTATTAATTAAATTTAAATATAAATATATTCCCATTATGAAGTATCATTACAGAATAAATGAGCCGAACTGTCCGTTATTCGCCTAAAGCAAGAATACAGTCTTAGCTTTCAGGACTGAATAAATAGAAAATATATAATATCTAAAGTCTGTTTCTTCACCAAAGAAGAGTGACAGTGACGTGTATATATTTGACTTAATAAATTCCATTTGAGACGATTTACACAATTAAACTAATTCCGCTTGACGTTGATTGATCAGCTAAAGTGAATTCCTTCTGTATTCATAGCGTGCAGCAAACTACAACACATAGAACACACACAACATCAATCAATCACTGGTCAAACTGATATATTAATCAAAATCATAAAGTTAACTCGATTTTTATTAAATTATTGGAAAATCAAACTAAAGGTGTGCAAAAATTCTTTATATAATAGCTCAATTAAATTAAACGTTACACAATTTCCCATTGCCAGGCCGCATTTCTACAGCCTGAAGATGATCTGGCAATTCTACTGTCACAGGACAAACAAGATGTACTGTGCAATTAAATGATGATATTTCTGCAGTCCATTATCACATGACTTTTTCCTCATCATTTTATAAAACGACTTTAAGCTACAGGAACAGCCAGAGCCTTGAGTTAAATCCGAGTGAACCTAAAAAGAAATGCGACGTTGACCTCAATATGAGGTCATAGGTCATATATCCCCTGTATGAGGTCACAGGTCATATATCCCCTGTATGAGGTCATAGGTCATATATCCTCCATAGGAGATTTTAGGTCAGAGGTAAAAGGAAAGAGTTACAGTAATATCGATATTTACCTTAGGAAGTCATCAATGTCCATTTGCCGAGAGCGCTTCTCAACAAAGTTATTCTCAACCAATACAGACATGAGTTTCTCTTTCATACAAAAGTTTTCAGGAAGTGCCTAATACCGCCGAGAAAAATACACAATAATTTAATATTTGAAATTAATTAATTATACTAATAATATAATTATTAATTTAACTCACAAAATTACTAAGATTATAATTATTTAGTTACCAGAATTCATACAATATAGTAAATAGAGTAGAATGAACAATATTCAAATAGAAAAAGCTTATGAATAAGTAAAAAAATAAGCTCAGATAATTCTAAAGTTGTAATAAGATAAGCAAAAAGTAATTGCTCTAATGTCAATTTATAACAAACTGATAAATCTTAACAACAGCAACTAGTTCAGTAAATAGAAAATCAGTTAAATAACTTCAGAATATTTAGTACTGTCGGACAAGTAACATCATTTACAGATTGTTTTGTCGCATATGCGCGCAACTCGCACTAAAAATCTGTTTCAGATAAAAAGGCAACAGAATCACAAGTAGCGACTGCTGCCAGAGCCAGTTTAACTTAGATTTGAACCAATGTCTTCACGACGATCAGGCAAGCATGCTCTCAGCTCGTCCACCAAATACACTGGTGCCAGCCTAATATTAACTGAATAAAATGTAGAATAAAACAGACGACACTCACAATGTTGTGCAGAGAGCAATGCAGTTTGTAGTTCTTTTCAATTAGAGCAACCACCTTCGACTGTCTGCAGTATCAAGCACATCATAAAGTAAACTAGAAGCTTTCCTAAACAACGATAAAGCACAATGAAGTGGGGTCTCTCAACCCACATAGCCCAAACAGTATTACGATCTTTATTGTAGCACTTAGAAATTCTTAAGTATCTAAATCTAATCACATCTCATCTATTTCTTAAGTATCTAAATCTAATCAAATCTATTTCTTAAGTATCTAAATCAAATCCAATCTAATCTTAAAAGTATCTAATCTAATCTGTAGTGATGCTAATGTAAATGCTTGACAAGTACCTGAATTCAGATCCGAGAGTTTTATTTTTACGACCGAAGCAGATCCTCAGCAGCCCATCCCACTCCTGCGTCATCAGACAATATTAACAACAGTCATTAATTTCTGTCAGCGAGAAATTGTCAGTTTTAATTGTTAACTTAATCTTAGCGTTCTACAAAAATCCAGCAAAATGCTAATATAAAGCAGTCCCATTGCCAAACCATGGCATGATTGTAAATATCAAATGTTGTCATGGGTTTTACAACAACGTCATATAATAACTTAGAAGATATTATATTAACTATTGTCATAACTTTATAATTCAGTACTCTCCCCATCACTAACATGCTATTCGAGCAGAAAATGTCTTGAAACCTTGTTTAAGACATTTTGGCTTTATAACTACCAATGCTATATTTGCTATATCAATTACTATTACATAACTATCTTTATTAACAACGAACCACTTACACAGTAGCGTCAAGGCCAAAATTGATATTAGAGATTGATTAACAGAGTAAGCTTTAATAATAATAAACTAAATAAAAATAAAATTTGTCGTAGGAGACAGTAAACATGGTCCAAACATCATATAGCATCAGACATAAAATATACCTTGTAAGCAACGTCATACTATAAAAAACAACATATGATCAAATATGATTACATTAAAAATATGCTCTTTGTATCCACAGCTTACCAATTAAACGATAGTTCAGGCGCTAGCTACTTCTTGTGAAGTCACTAAAGAGAACTGAAAATTATATTATTGATATTTCTATTACTGCCTTGGGTCTTATAGTATCACTAAAATCCAAAGATAATTAGATCAAATCCTCTGCACGTTTATTCAACTTACCTTGTAGTTTATGGAAGGTCGAGGGTTTCGCGGCTCAATTCTCACAACGTTTGATTCAACCTTAGGGGGCGGTCGAAAGTTGTTCTTGTTCACCTTAACTCAAACAAAAACTAAAACTAAACAGCAACAACAACAATGGGCAGAATTGGTAGCATGCCAATAAGTTTGCTCAACTCTGGATCAGCAAGCAGATGTTCAGGGTTTAAATAGTTCAGGGTTTGTCCTTTTTTGGACCAATTTTTGACGAGAAAAAGTTTCAGTGAATGGAGCCTGTCATGTGTATGACTGAGTATAATCTGGAGTCTGGACCTCTCTGGATCCGTCACTGTCCACTGATTAACTGAACGTTAAATTCTTGTTCATTGTTAACAGTTTAAAAAATTGCATAGAAATTTCGGGGAGGTCATGGCACCCTTGATACCCACCTGAATCCGCCACTGCCCTACCATACGAATTTATTTAAAAGTTAACAAAACAATAAGTAAAATTTGTAATTTCACAATAAGAAAACCTTATGCATGACAGTAAACTACGATAAATTTAAAATAGCATTATTGCTTGAAGGAAAAAAGAATAAAAAATCTAATTTGGTTACTTTGACATTTCTTGAGGAATATATTAAACATCAATAGTGATGATCTAATGCAACACGGAAAATGATTTCACCGTTCTGACCTAATAAAAGTTTGAAAAGGACTTTAAAAAAGCAACAAACAACAAAAAATAAACAATTAATTGTAGGTCATGACATCGAGTACAAAGATGTTTACAGTAGTAGTAGAAGTAGTAGTGCATATGTTTATTAAAAAGTCTTCAAACACTGATAAACAATTGTGAAAGCAGACAAATCAACAGTTCAAAGTGTGATCAACATAAGTAGCATCAAACAGAAATTAGAATTTGCTCACTACGGCCATCAGAGAGGGCACTGAAGTGCCCTATCAAGCTGACCACAGCAGTAAACAACATATACTAGACATACATATAGCACTGAGATATAAGTCTCAACTATACCTTCATAAGTAGGTCAACTCTAGCCAGTAGCTGAGTATTAACGGAGAGTCGGCAGTATAACTTGTCACCAGGTTTCGCCACTAGACGTTGTGCAAACTCTCGTTGAAACATCAGTACGGCGAAAAAAAAAAAAAAAAGGTAATTTATAGATCACTGATGATTCATTGTCTGTAAACACTCCTTAGCTTTAAAACAAATCAAACAATCACTAGTTCTATGTTGCTAGGTCGTGGCTTAAACGTTTGCTTAGAATTCCTTAGAATCTTCAAAACTCAGATATTGGCTTTAATGGTGTTTATATCTCGCAGTCAGCAGCCAATATGATTAGCCAATAAAATATTATAAATACTTAACAAGACTCGAAACTTCTGTTTCTGTTGCACTCCATAGAAGAAGTTCAAGATATAAATTCCCAATAAGCTGGCTTCTAAAATAGGTACAGATCATATTCTGCAAATACAAACCTAAAGAGAGGCTTGTGTAACAGCAGCTTGAAAACAATCGGAGAGGAAATCTGAAAATATAGAAATATAAACTTTAATATCCCTAATTATATATATTTATATAAACTAGTATATAAAGTTATTTTCTGTGAGTCTCAAAGTAACAAAGTAATATCTATCAAAAAAGCTTCAAAAAAATGAGTTGTTGAATACAACAATAGCTTTGCCTATCTATGCACCATTTATTAAATAGTATTCTTGATTTTGGAATTTGCACCATTTTGGACCATTCATTTTGCTCGCCAGCTGGATTTTGACTCAATATTGTCATTGATAACTGTAGCACTCTAATTGTTGTTATTATTATTATTAGTACCTACATGCAGTAATACAACGAAGAGTAATTATAATAAATACTATTTATATATTACATATTTTTATAGTAGGTAATTTATACATATACGCAGAACTTTCGACTACCATATTGACTAGATTACCTGATACGGTAAGTTAGCAACACAGACGTCAAAGAATGGCAGCTCATCCGTTTTCAGTACATCACCAACCATTACATGAAGCTTTTGCTGCAATGGTCTGCACATAAATAATGAAATATCAGCTGCATACTGTAAATATATATTGTTCCGATTAACATAGCCTAAATTATCACTGTTACAAATGAACATCAATCATCATCGTCATCTTTCCTTGCATCCTAATTTAACTAGTGTTGGGATTATAAAATTTTGTAGCTACATTTGGAGCATAGGCGCTCACCAACCGAATGCCCTTGCTGACATTGGTACGTCGGTGCCAATGATCACCAATAAACAATTAAAATACTATAGATATAATATATCACAGGGATAGAGGGTTTATCATGCATTTCATCATCCAAAGCCGATATAAGAAACCTCTCTACTGGCACAGACTCAGTATAAACGCCCAAATAGCAAAACTGCCATAAAACCAAAGAAGCAAAACAGTCAAACACGGTCCAGGTTCATTAGCCAAGAATGAAATGACAGAGCAATCAGTGAAACAAAATTACAGTAAATATTATAAATATCTTCACAAATTATATTCTGCACACCAACAAACAATTTTAGATGCATTAATTACTTACGTCCCTTGAACTCTCTTATGAAGCTCAGCTACCATTCTAGGATCAACCTCGAAGGCAACGACTCTTTTAGTTTTCTCCAGCAGCTTGACGGTCATGTTACCAGTACCAGGACCTATCTCAAGGACAGTGTCAGTAGGCCTTAGAGCCGCCTGTAAAATATTATAAATACGACAACTATTATCATTTGTTACTGCTTTTTTGCTTTGCACCTGATATTTCACATACTCATTTCCTAATTATGGCTTTTGAGAACTCTCATAGCAGCTTCAGTTAAAATCATAACTCGATAAAATAAAACAGTAACCCTCACAGAAAATTTTTATAGTAAATAAATGAAGTTAATACGATAAAAGGTTTATTCACTAATAAACAATATAAGAATATTTTTTATCTCAAAAAGTCCAGAAGTTCAGGAGGCTAAGTGTCTCACAGATATAACAAACAGTTATATCTGTTTATTATATCTGTGAGACAATTCTGTGTTATGTTCACAGAATTTTGTTATTAACTACAGGACTACTTTAGACATGAAAATAATTACCTTCTCAACCATAGCCGTCACAATCAAAGGATTTTTGAGAATATGTTGTCCAAATTCATGCTTAAAGCTCAGACCTATAGCATAGAAACATTTTAATATTTAATCAATCATATTTGTAAATTGGAAGTAATCATATCGCATCCAAACTAGGAAAATTAGTGCACTAAGGTCAACAGAGTAGAAACATTTCCTTTAATACTAGATGAGGCCTGGCACCAGATACCTGGTAAAAGCCTATTAGGATTCTTTCCCCGTGTTGGATACAGGCCACCAATGATAATCCATTAACTGCACATTGTCATTGGAGGCAAACGAGCAACTATGGAAGGAAAGGGGAAACCAACTCAGAGCCATACATACAAGCTCAAAATTTCAAATTGCGGACAAAGCAAAGCCTTTGCAAAGTAATTGAAACGTATCAGAAACATAAAGAGTGTTCTTTCTAGAATATGACGCAACTCACAAAAACAAATTTATATCTCAAACCTGCACTTTGGTACACAAAAAAGAGAAGAAGAAAACAAATTAAATAGTGTCGTACACGGCTTATATTCATGGGGCCTTACAGACAACATGGAACCTTAGACTAACTTATCAACAAATTAGAATAACTATTGTAAATTATATTATAATAAATCAATCCATCTGGGTTAACTGCAGCTACCCTCTTAAGTAAATTACAGAATGGTACACAATTAAAGAGTCAAAATTTAATAGTGTCAGCCATATATATCATAACTTGGCTCGCAACTGCCAATCAAGCATATTTCTGGCATATGGACAAGCGGGTAGGACAGTTATTTGTCTGAAAGCTTGATTTATAAATAAACATACCTTGTTTCTGAGCACTACTACCGCCATCAGATTTTTTGCTTTTTCGAATCTTCTTCGGAGGCATGATCAGATGTTTAATATTAGATCTCTTTTACACGTACTGACTGGTCTCTGAAACAAAATCGTACTCAAATATCACCATCTTAAATAAATATTTAATTAATAGAATTACGGTTACCTTCTTAATGTATTACAATTTTTTAGTTTTATCTTCATTAAAACTAAAGCTAAAGACAGAAAAGGATGGATGAATGCTGCCGCCCTATGTTCTCTTTAGAACGCAAGTTGATGATGTGAATAAAATATATAATATAGTAATATAATATATAATATGTTAATATTATATATAATATATAATACGTAATATTATATATAATATATAATATGTAATATTATATAAAGAGTTATGTCAATTTTTCATACCTATCTTTAATTTATTAATAGTCGATATGTAATTATAATAAAATATACAATATTACAATACTAAATTAATAAGAATAATGAAATTAAATAACTAATAAAATATAACAGAATCTGTTTACAATGAGCGATATTAGGTAAACACGCGTTCTTTACATAGATATATAAACAGAATTAAACACGCACGGTTCATTAAAATTAAATCATTGAAATTAAGTCAGAAATCATGGATTTTCAAATACAAAACAAAACCGCTACCAAAATGTATGTCCGTGACATACAAACCTTGTATGTCCGTAACACACAAACAAATTCTTCAGTTAGGAATCTTGAAGACCGGCGCCTAAACTTCCTTTTCTTTAATCCCATTATCTTTGGACTGATTTTCTGGATTTTGGAATTTTAACCGTTTTTGGACCTTCTTTTTGTTCGCCGGCTTGACTTGGTTTCAATAGTGCTCCATGTTGTCATTGTTATGTTATGATATTTTGTATTTAAAACGTCACAAGCATGTTTCTTCCATATCCGTGATCTTCGTCGAATATACGTCCATATTTGGCACGTGAGACAGCTGCTACAATTGGTGCTGCTCTTGTGCAATCGAAGTTGGACTTCTGCAATTCCCTGTTTTTAAATCTACCTGGCTGTGAGATTGATCGGTTGCAGTTTTTTCAGAATTCTCTTGCGAGAGCAATTTTTTGTAGTTCCAAGTACTCACATGTTACGCCTATTTTGAAGTCTTTGCACTGGCTAAAGATTAAAGAGCGTATCATTTACAAAACAGCTTCGTTAACCTATAAGTCCATCACTATCCCTGGACAAACTTGTCTGTCTCACTTGATTAAAGTGATGCAGCCTGCTGTTACTCGGTCTTCTAAGTTAATTACTCTTGTGAGACCTAGCTTACCTTCATGCTCTAAGCTATCTAATCGTTCTTTCCAGCATGCTACACCTCAGATCTGTAATTCTCTTCCATCCAATCTTCGGAAATCTTCATTTGAATCACATCAGCCATTGCTTTCCTATGAGCAGTTCCATAAGCAGTTGAAGACCCATCTTTTCTATCTCTCTTTTCCATCCAGTGTCCATGAGCAGCGACAATAATAACAACAACAATTAGAGTGCTACAGTCATCAATGACAACATCGAGCACTATTGAGACAAAATCAAGCCGGCGAGCAAAAAAAGAAGGTCCAAAAGCGGTGCAAATTCCAAAATACAGAAATTCAGTCCAAAGTTAAATTTGGTTTAGTTCGTCCTGCGCCTAAACCACCTTTTCTTTAACTCCCTTTACTTTGGACTGAATTTCTGGATTTTGGAATTTGCACCGTTTTTGGACGTTCTTTTTTGCTCGCCGGCTTGATTTTGACTCAATAGTGCTCGATGCTGTCATTGATGACTGTAGCACTCTAATTATTGTTATTGTTACTATTGTTATGAGCATCTACCTTTTCACCTCCATGGGGAATGCCCAACGAAGATCTTTGTTTACTTTTGAGCGATATTTAAAAATATAAATAATTATGCTGACAGATATATGTTAAAATTGTTATAATTTTTTTCAGTTGCATTGTATAATTGTAGCGATAGAACTCTTTTACTTACTTGATATAATCAAAATCAACTTTTTGGCGCATAATTCAAAAAGTAGCTGACAGTAAGTTTAAAAATAATGGGCAAGTTGCCGAAAATATATGGCCTTTTCTGGTTGTATGTCTGATTATTTGGGATTTAGATTGTGTGATGACAGTACAGTATATGCAGCTGAAAATGTTTTCTTTATGATTTGCCGCAAATCATTCGTTTATAATAGTTTGAACACTTATCTTTTACTTTAAATAACTTGTGAAAAGTGACTAAAATTTATGATTAATCGCTAATTTTAAAAAAATATAACTATTAAATTATTTTAATCATTACCAGATAGAGGTTTCAAACACTCTAAGGATTTACAAGATTTTAGATGTTAACTGCTGTTTTTTTGATAAATTCTGAATTAATTTAATTGAAATTCGTGTTTTCTATTTAGCTTCCTGAAGCATGTCTCGATTAGATCTGCCATCTCGTAAGCTTAACATTTCTGATCTTGTAAAAGCGTCAGTGTGCAGTGAAGGATCTCAGTCTGAAATTTCTGGCAGTGTCAGATGGGAGTCAGGAAAATCTCAATTTGAAGTTGTCTGGATTCAAGGAAATGTCACTACAGTAGGAATTATAGCCTTGTTTCTGAACAAACTTTTACTACTCAAGAGTTCTCATTACTAGAGGGAACCATCTCTCTGTCTCTCTCTCTCTCTCTCTTTTTCTCTCTCTCTCTTGGTTTTTCTCTCCCCACTCAATGAGCTACGTTTAGTTGGGATGTATCTCGTATAGTCATTTATGCAGTAGTTAACTTTGCAGAATTAGGGATTACGCCCAGACATAACTGCTATATGATTTAACTACTATATGATATAAACTAACATAATATGATGTAAACTATCTACTATCTGATTTAAACTATCTACTGTATGATTTAAACTATCTACTATATGATTTAAACTATCTACTATATGAATTAAACTAACTACTATATGATTTAAACTACTATACGATTTAAATGATTTATACTATATATACAATACAGTATGCTATAATATTAGCTGTGTATTAATTGGGTATATATTGTACGTTCTGTTAGGATGTAGTGAATTCAGTATTTGCTCTAAGTGACGGTACCGGAACGGCTGATGTTATTTTATCAGAGGCTGTTGCTTCCGCATGCCCTCAACCTGCCATTGGTAAATTGATAAATAGCTTTTATTAGCAATACAGGTATTGCAGATAAAAGCCTTTTTATGCTTAATCTTATTTATTTATCTATGCATATCCTTATCTCCGTATTATTCATCCTTATTCTTATTTTAATTTGATAAATGCTATCTGCAAAGCAAAGCCTAATAGAAATTTCCTGATAATAAAGCATGATAGACCCCTATACCTTTCATCAACTTCCTCGTGTAGCTCATATTGGTGGTCCAAGGCATGGAATCCCTTTCTGGTATTGTATTTATTTTGAAGTTATCTGGATTCAAGGAAATGTCACTACGGTAGGAATTATAGCCTTGTTTCTAAACAAACTTTATTGTCAAAATTAACTACTTTGAGCAGTCAGAATTGTCCCTTTCAATATCTGTTTTAGAATCTGCATTTGTTGGATCTTTGTGGACAAAAAATTTTGCATATTCTATTTGAGATTATATTAAATACTAAATGTTGCTAACTTTTGATATTCAAAAATTGAATATTGTACATCCTATTAATTATTAAGTGCCTGATGATTTAAACTAAACCTTTCTCAAAAAGTAGAGAGCACACACAAGGATAACTGAGACGAACTAAATGTATAACATTTTTCCCTTTTTTGCATTATTTCTGGTAAAATAACAAACAGGAAAACAAAAGAAATGTTATGTTTCAGAGGCATTTAGTATTGACATTTTCTAGACTGTTTTTAAAGGTTACTAAAATTGTTAGTAGTTTTGATAATTTTATATATTTTTTGTTAAATTTTGTCTTGTAATTATTTGTGTAGGTATGTACGCCATGGTTATAGGATCGTTGCTGGAAGCCGGTAGTAGGCCTGTGGTTCGTGCTATGAAGTTTCAAGATTTGAGTTCCAATCCTGCACTGAAAGCTCTGTGGCCATATGAGATCAAAGATTTGCCGTGAAAAATTGTTTACATTGATTGCTGGGTATACTGAAGTTTGTTATATTAGATTTACTTTCTGTCTCTCTTCTTTATCTATTATTCTCTCTCTCTCTCTCTCTCTCTCTCTCTCTCATTCTCTTCTCTTTCCCTCTATCGCCCTGATAAGTACAATGAGTGAGCCTTTTAATCACTTTTAATAAATCAATGTAACAGGTTGTTCAATTTTTGAAACTGGATAGTAAGTATATTCTTATAACAATTACAGATTATTTAAAATTCTCACTGTTTTCTAACACATTTTCTGATCCTTTCTCTTAAACTTTAATTATAAACAGTACTGTAAACAGTTAAGAATTTCTTGTTTGTATTATTATTCCCAAACAAAAACTTCTGTTAAATTTCAGATGAAATCAATGCACTGGAACTGATAATCGTGACTGATAAGCCTGAGATAAAGGCATGGCACTGATAACCTTGCGAGTTAAGGCGGGACTTAAGAAGATGGATAAAGAATCGGCCTGAATCATGACAAACCTCGGACTAAGTAGAGGGACAGAATTAATAAAATCGCTTCTTGAACATAAATATAAATCTTACTTTTAAAATGTTTATACTGCGTCTCTCATCACCATGGTGTTCTTGCTTGGAAAGTTCACGTCCCTGTTGGTACACTGGTGATGTCATGTCATGATGACGTCATGCCACTGATGATGTCACTCCAGTGGTGTCTTACTGGTGACGTCACATTGGTGGCGTCGCAACACTCATATCATGATGGTGACGTCAAACTAGTGATGACGTCATGCATCATGCAACTGACGTTACTCCACTGATGACGTCACATTGATGACTGCACACGCAGACTATATAATAGTAACACTTTGAAGATGCTGCATAGTTTTGGATTGTTTAGGAAATTTTGCCTAACTTGAAATGTTGTATTGTAGCCTACATACAAAAATTTAGTTATATTGAACTAAGGAAATTAATTGAAATTGTATGAATAACGTTTTCTGTTTTGACGAACATCGTTTAGAAGTTATTGTATTACTTAGTTCTATTCACTGTAAGTTAGCATGACATATTACATTAAAGTTCAGAATTGTTGTCTTTGTGAAATTATGAATGAATATTTGAGTTTTAAACCTCTTTTACACGTGTCTAATAACAGTGTTTAAAATGCCGTAATTCTACATTTGCTGTCTATTTCTATACTTGAATGTACCTCCTTGAGATTTCCGGCTGGGGTTCAATCTGTGTATTCTGATGCAGTACTGGGATTAGAACTCAATTATGCTCTCATCTTGGCCATCCAACCAGTGTAATGCCTCAAAGCTCTTTTTTTCTTTATAAGCTGTTAGTTCATTATATAGCCAGTAGTTAAAGTTGTATGGTTGCCAACTTGACGAGATTTTAAAGTATGCTATAGCACCTGGTAGAATGATCCAGTTCTGTGTGCATTAATTACCTCTCTCATCCTTGGACCACTCGTGCAGTTGTCGTCCATGACGATATCGAGCAATATTGAAACAAATTCCTGGTGGTGGGCAAAATGAAGTTTTAAAATGGGGCCACTTCGAAAATTCAGAAAAGCAGTCGAAAGATTTATAAAGTCTAAGATAATCGAGCTAACTATCGCATAGATGGAAAAATCTGAAATAAGTTTTTAATTATTATTAATATTAATGATTGATTGATATGAGAGTACAATATCGGACAGTCACAGGACTGGTTACATAGAAAATACACTAACTTACCAAACGGTTTAAACATGTGGTACTAAAAGTGATAGATATCAACATAGTTGATATCTATCACTTTTCGTGGAATTATTCTTGATTGGTTGTCCTCCTATCTGACGGATCGTTATTTTAGTGTGAAAGTGATGGAGTACATCTCTTCGCCTTCTCACTTATGGTATGGTGTGCCTAAGGCTCCGTTCTTGGTCCTATCCTCTTTAACCTCTATGCAACACCCCTAAGCACTCTAATCTCTTCTCATTCTCTTGAACATGACCTATATGCTGATGACACTCAAATGTACACTTGTTTCACCCCTAACTCCTATTCTAATGCTGAAACCCTCCTGCAACAAAGTTTTCAGTCTATATCATCTTGGATGTCTGCTAATTTCTTGGCACTTAATCCATCTAAGACTGAGTTCTTGTTTGTCGGGACACTTCAACAGCTTCTGAAACTGAATGGGAAAACTCTTTCGTTATCTTCGGGTATTAAAATATCACCTGTTTCTTCTGTGAGAAATCTCGGTGTTATCCTTGATAAACACCTAACCTTCCACGAACACATAACTAAAACTTCACAAGCATGTTTCTTCCATATCCGTGATCTTCGTCGAATACGTCCATATTTGTCACGTGAGACAGCTGCTACAATTGGTGCTACTCTTGTGCAATCGAAGTTGGACTACTGCAATTCCCTATTTCTAAATCTACCTGGCTGTGAGATTGATCGGTTGCAGTCTGTTCAGAATTCTCTTGCGAGAGCAATTTTTTGTAGTTCCAAGTACTCACATGTTACGCCTATTTTGAAGTCTTTGCACTGGCTAAAGATTAAAGAGCGTATCATTTACAAAACAGCTTCGTTAACCTATAAGTCCATCACTATCCCTGGACAAACTTGTCTGTCTCACTTGATTAAAGTGATGCAGCCTGCTGTTACTCGGTCTTCTAAGTTAATTACTCTTGTGAGACCTAGCTTACCTTCATGCTCTAAGCTATCTAATCGTTCTTTCCAGCATGCTACACCTCAGATCTGGAATTCTCTTCCATCCAATCTTCGCATATCTTCATTTGAATCACATCAGCCTTTGCTTTCATATGAGCAGTTCCATAAGCAGTTAAAGACCTATCTTTTCCATCTCTCTTTTCCATCCAGTGTCCATGAGCAGCGACCTGCGCCTAAACCACCTTTTCTTTAACTCCCTTTACTTTGGACTGAATTTCTGGATTTTGGAATTTGCACCGTTTTCGGACCTTCTTTTTTGCTCGCCGGCTTGATTTTGTCTCAATAGTGCTCGATGTTGTCATTGACGACTGTAGCACTCTAATTCTTGTTATTATTATTATTATTATTTTTTTAAAATTTAAATTTTACCCTGGTGTAAAGAACCTGGGGTTAGATAATTTATTATTATTATTATTATTATTATTATTATTATTATTATTATTATAGTTGATCATTTCACACTGGTCTTGATGTTGTTGCTGATGCAGTTGAACTTAACAGCAGCCGGGCTTTGGCAACATTAGTTTTGTTTACTTCTGTTGCCAGTTTATTTATAGATGGGAATTTTCATGATTTTTAACAAAAACAAAATAAATGAAATGAATATTTTGTGTCTAAATTATTTTTTTTAGAATATATTTTAGCGAATTAGAATTGTACTAAGATCTAGAGTGTAGTCCCTTTGTCCCTTTGCTCCTGTTGTCTTTACACATTTCAGGTTGTTAGGTAGTAATTATGTTTTTCCATTTCTTTTTAAAAATTGTTAATTATATTTCTAGAAAAGACTAATTGATAAAAGCGTTAGAAATAATGATATGCTCAATTACAGTACTACTATAATCAACTCTAACATCAAGCACTGCTCAGGCTGAACTGTTGAGCCAAATAATTTTCATGAAACAGCGTAACTCCAAAAATTCCATATGTAACTCCAAGAATTTGACAGGAATGACCGAAATCGATAAAAACTCATTAGATTATAGATTTTCTTAATGTGTGATGTTATTATGGATGATAATAGCTTTTTATTTTGAATTTGCTTGAATTATTTCAGTTTTATCAAATTATTTCTATCAATTCTGGCAATTGTTCTATCCATAGGCATTACTTTTTTACTTAAATTAAAAAATTGCATTTTTATAGTATAAGAATTTGATTTTTTGAAGGATTCAGCTAACTCATTTTTTGTAGAATCTATCATACTAACATTTATTGTTTTCTTATATCTAATTATTTTAAGGAACAACCTTTTTAAAGCCATACTCATTGTTACTTCAAATTAAAATGATTAAAATTTAAATTATTTGTGCATTTAACAAATAAAAAATTGATCAAGATTGGGCATGTTTTAGGAAGATATTTATCTTTTTAGCAAAATGTTGCAGTGTTTAGGGAAGTTTTATAAATTTTTAGTGTAGTCTTATAAGTTTTTATGGAAGTTTAGTTTTGTCTGAGATGTTATAAGAAAGAATTAAGCAGAGATAGAAAACAGGCATTTTTGAATGTCTCAACTAATGCAACAAATATTTTATTATGAAACTTAATATTCTATACTTACAATTTTACATCAGCATTTGCTTGCTGAAATGATAGACGTAAATATTGTGTAGCAATATAACTTTTCTTTATGTAGATCTGGCTGTTGCTTGCCGGCTAATATGAAAAGGGAGATGGCAGAATGTAGCGATGAAGCAATCGTGGCTGTACCGAGGGAAGTAACAAATCACGATCCTCTCTGTGTTGCTAAGCCTAACGCTACTCCATTGGTCAAGCTTCCCTCTACCCCATCGGTCAAGCTCACCGCATATGATGTGAGAAAGATAATGTCTGACTGCGGTTCTCCTATCTCACTGAAATGTAACGCTACTGACCCGAACGACACCGCTTTATTAGACGTTGATATTCTGGATGTAGATTCTTTGAGTTTGGATGATGAAGATAGCTGGTAATAAACATTTATATAACATGAGATTTTCTCATTTATTTATTAAGCATATCTGTAAGTTTTTGAATTCTTTCTCGCCAAAAAACTGTAAAAATATATTGTATTGTCAGTATCAGTATTTCAGTAAATTCTAAATTGTTTAGATACTTCTTGAAGTTATTATATATACTTGACTTAACATGTGGACACGTTTATTGCATACTTTACAATAAGCCAACGGCATACATCCATACTTTGCTTTGAAGCTAGGGACATGCCAGGCTATTCAGTAATTGCTAGTGAAGAATGTCTTGATGTTTTTATGTTTTGAGGTAGTTGTACTGAGTCAGTTATATTGAGTTAGTTATATTAGGATGCCCCAGTTGCTTGATGGGGTTGGTGTCTGACTGCTGATCTCTTGGTGCAAGGCTCAAATCCAATGCTCATCCATTCACAGGCATTTGTATCAAGAAACTCTGTTTAGACTCAGCGTTAGGCTTTAAATCCTTTAATTACGTCCATTGTACTGGTTTTGTTTTCACAATTTTATGCCTGGAGCCAGGGGCGATGTCGGTAAGCTATTCGACCGCGGATCAGTATGTATGGGGTTCAGATCCTGTACTCGCCCATCATTGACATCGCTTTCGACTGAGGAAACTGACATTAACGTTAGCTTTACCAGCTTTATCACAAATTTATCGCATTAATTTGCTTCTGTGTTGTCATTGGTTGTTGTCTGTGTCGTCATTAATGACTATAGCACTCTAATTGACTTCTAACAGTTATTATTATTGTTACCGCAATTTTATCGCTTTAATTTACTTATAAATATTCTACAAGGTTGTACACACCACGAGGTGGCACCTCTGAGCCGCCAACCGCCGATAAGAGCCCATATGTGTGGATGAGGGAGGAGTTTGACCAGGAGGAGGAGCCTCAGGGCATGGGACGCAGGTCCCTCCTCCAACAGCTTCAACAAATCAGTCGAGGTCAGATCAGTGGAGAACTGAATTGAGATTTAAGTTCTTTTGTCTGCCGATTGTAGTTATATGGAGAATATATGGTTATATTTTTTATCACCGGATGTGGCTTTCGTTTAGGACCTTACTTCTCATGAGCACATTTCTTTTGCAGATTGGTCTGAGTGAATTGATCTGTAGTGACGTGTGCTGTGGGGATGTCCCTGACATCATCCCTGGATGAGGAAACGGACGTTAAACCTTTATTATTATTATATTATTTAGTATTATTATATATGGAAACTGTACAGCACCTAAAGGATGTAGAATCTAGTATGTTTGACAATTCATCCATCAAGTTACTAATTACATTGTTGAAAATAATAACAATAATAATAATAATAATAATAATAATAAAGGTTTAACGTCCTTTTCCTCATCCAGGGAGGATGTCAGGGACGTCCCCAACAGCACACATCACTACAGATCAATTCACCCAGACCAGTCTGCGAAAGAAGTGTGCTGAGGAGAAGTAAGGTCCTAAACGAAAGCCAGTCCGGTGATCAAAAAATGGTCAAGGTAGATTGATTATGTCTATGATGGGAAAAGGTAAGATTTAAGCTTGCTAGAGAATGTTGAAAGAGAAAAACAAGAGCCAAGATTAGCAGGTAAAGAGTTCCAGATTGTGGGTGCTGCGTAAGAAAATGAACGTCTGCCCAATGACGTGAGAGTATTTGGAACTGAGAGAAGATTGGCATCGGTGGAGCGAAGTGCACATGAGGGACGATAGGGAAGAAGAATTTCAGATAAGTAAGAAGGCTTGCCAGATCGCAGAGTTTTGAAAGTTAATAGAGCTATTTTATATTTTATGCATTAATTAACAGGGAGCCAGTGAAGACTGCGAAATAGAGAAAGAGAGCAAAATTGAAGTCGAGAGGACTTGCAAACAACATGTGCAAGAGAATTTTGGACGTGCTGCAAACGATTGAGAGAAGAAGTAGGCAACCCATGTAATAATGAATTACAGTAGTCGAGCTTTGAATGAACTATAGAATTAGCAAGGATGGGGGCTGAATTTCTGGTAAGGGATGGACATATTTGCCTAATCTGACGAATCTGAAAGAAAGATGCGCGACAAACAGAAGAGATATGGGATTTAAAGTCAAGGTTTTCATCAAATATGACTCCAAGGTTTTTGGCGGATCGAGAAAGTGAAAGAGCAAGATTCTGAAAATTAACAGAGTTATTGGTATTATTTTACTTCTTTGCAAAGAAGTGCCAATTAAAAGGCATTCAGTTTTGGAGGGATTAACAGCAAGATGGTTAGCAAGAAGGCGGTGATATACGAATATATGACATGTATTTTATTTTAGAATAAATTTTGTATAGTGTGTAGTAAAATGACAATTTTATTCACGAAGAAAATGTTTATTATTTTATTTACTTGTATTGCTTTCAGGTACTTGTCTGTTAAACAGGAACGGTATAATCAGCCGCGAGTTTCTCGTCGGCTCATTAGCCGCTTCTATACCATCTTCTTCGTCTAGCAGCGCACTGTCGCGAGACAGCCCGTCACCTATGCCGCCGGCTAATATTCATCTCTCTGACCGGCATCATTCTCCGTCGCCGCTGAGGTCTGGACTGGGAAACAGAAGTCTTACCCGCAGTAGATCCAGAGAGGGATCCGTTGTTGCTCCAGTGGCAGGCGGTGATATTTCCAGAACCGAAGCCGCGGCTCGAGGCGTAGCCATTCCGGAGGCTACTTCTCAAGGCTCTACCATCGCGAGAGCTCAGAAGATTTCTAAATCTACGAAAGAAATCATGTGCAGCATCGAAAACGGTCAAGATTCGACTCGAACGAGAGATGGTGATAGTTTTGAAGCTGAGAACTGTGATGTTAAGGCTGTTAACACTGGTACCATGCCAGTTATGCGAGTGAAGGGATTCTCAAGAAGACCTGTGGCTGATGAGGAGGACGAAATTGATTCGTCGTCGATGCAGATGACCAGCAGTCCATTGAGAGCAGGGAGAAATAGAGCGCCGGCCAATAGCAATCGACATTCTCTTGCTGCAGTGAGCAGTAGGGTGGCTGTGGGGGAGGTAGGAGAATCGTATGATGATGATGATGAGCGCATGCAGTCACTCGTCTCTAGGGCTTCCTCTCTAAATCAAATAGGTAAGGTAGCCGAAACTCTTCAGTAAGACATTTTAGGGCTTCCTATCTAATCCTATCTAAATCAAATAGGCCACGTATCCTAAATTCTTTAATACAGCGATTCTAGGGCTTCCTCTATAAATGAAATAGGTAATGTAGCCAAAACTCTTCAGTAAGACATTTTAGGGCTTCCTATTAAATACAATAGGCAATGTGTCCTTAACTCTTCAATAGAGCGACTCTAGGTCTTCTCTCTAAATTAGATAGGTAATGTAGCTGAAACTCTTCAGTAAGACATTTTAGGGATTCCTATCTAAATCAAATGGGTAAAATGTCCTAAACTCTTCAATGTGGAGATTCTAGGGCTTCCTATCTAAATCAAATGGGTAGCGTGCCCTAAATTCTTCAATACAGTGATTCTAGGGCTTCCTCTATAAATGAAATAGGTAATGTAGCCAAAACTCTTCAGTAAGACATTTTAGGGCTTCCTATTAAATACAATAGGCAATGTGTCCTTAACTCTTCAATAGAGCGACTCTAGGTCTTCTCTCTAAATTAGATAGGTAATGTAGCTGAAACTCTTCAGTAAGACATTTTAGGGATTCCTATCTAAATCAAATGGGTAAAATGTCCTAAACTCTTCAATGTGGAGATTCTAGGGCTTCCTATCTAAATCAAATGGGTAGCGTGCCCTAAATTCTTCAATACAGTGATTCTAGGGCTTCCTCTATAAATGAAATAGGTAATGTAGCCAAAACAGTAAGACATTTTAGGGCTTCCTATCTAAATGTAATAGGCAATGTGTCCTTAACTCTTCAATAGAGCGACTCTAGGTCTTCTCTCTAAATTAGATAGGTAATGTAGCCGAAACTCTTCAGTAAGGCCTTTTAAGGCTTCCTATCTACCTCAAATAGGTAATGTTGCATAACTCTTCAATGCAGGCATTCTAGGTCATCTATTCTAAAATGATCATATGCGATGGTCCTGCCAGTGGGCATTGCACTGGGAGAGAGAGAATGTTGACCTATATCTTACAACACAGTCTCTCTATTCTGGGATTCTTGGGATTCCGTACTTCATCTCTCTCGAAGAATAATTTTATTGATCTGTCTACTGGACGTGCTATATAACATGCTCACTATTGTTTGATTAATTTGCTTATTCTGCTATTGATTGATTACCTGTCTAGGTTGTTGTTATGAGTAATATATTAATTGCTATTAGTCAAATAATTCTATGACTATTGCGCTTATCTCTCAGCGTCACAGCTGGACTCGAGGACTTTCACGAGACCCAAGAAGAGCACGCTGTCAACGATTCTCTCACGCGCCAGACAGCAGAGGAACAGTGAGGAGGTCACGGGCAGCCCAAGGTCGTCCATCATCTCAGAGGTCATCGCTGCCGAGCTAGCCGCCGTCCCAGAGGGCGGGCTCAACAAAGTTAACGAAGGTTTTTGATTTACTGCCATTCGTATTCTTCACGACATTTCTCTACCTACCTCGGGAACTTGAAGAACAGGCTCTAGTTGTAATTGAATGACCGATGTTGCCTGGAATGAAAAAATAAATTCTAATTTAAGCCTATTAAATTAATAAGAATATTATAAATTAATATTTATAATATGTTTAATATAAAAATATATTATTTAATAAAATAAATGTATTATAAATTAATATTTATGATCTATGTATTATATTAATATTCTTATTAGAATATTAATATACTCTAATAAGAACAAATGCTAATTTTATTAATTTAATTCAAGCTATTCAAGCTTTCACTTTCTCATTGTATACCAAGTAATATATGGCTTGCAAAATGACTGCTTCTGTATTTAAATATTTCTGAAATTGTCATAAATTTTCTGCTATTGGTTGATCAAGTTACTATGTCACCAAATTTAGATACACGTATATAATTATCTCAGTAAACATGCATCTTATTAGCTCATGAATATCGCCATTTGTAAGCATAACCAGAATATGCTCCGGCCAAATTTTATGCAACTTGATAAAATTCTAAATATTCATGATTTCTATTTAAAGTCAGTTCAAGTTTCCTTGTTCTGAGCGAACACAAGTGGTCACTTTCAGTTACTTAGGTCACTTAGGTTACTTAGGGCCATACTTTTAGACTTTTTGCACTTGGCGCTTGCTAATGCTATACTAGCGCACTTGGCACTTGCTAATGCTATACTAGCACACTTGGTACTTCTAAGTGCCTATGCTACTTCCCTTGATATGTGCCTGGCTTGTAAATCCTTATGTATAATACTGCACAAAGCCATCCTAGATCTTCTCCCATTCCTCTTCCCCTAACATTTTATCTAAGTGTGTAGACTCTAAATCTTTGTTTATCTCTGCTACAGATGTGCCACCGACAGTTAATTCGCCCAGCACTGGCAGATGGGCTACGAGAAGATCTGAAATGTCTTGTGATGCAGGCCGAGAATCAACTGACAAAAGTTCAAAAGGGTCGTCTGAGGAGAAGTCTGCTGACTCAGTCGGGGTGGGGGTGACCCAGGGTGGAGGGCAGGGCAGGAGAAAGCTGGCGGGGGTGGAAGATGTGCAGAATTTGGCTCGGATGCAGGAAGAGAGTAAGTTGTAAATCAATCAATCAATCAATAAGAATTTAACGTCTGGTCCCTCGCCAAAAGGCAATGTCAGGGACGTCTCTTGCAGACTCTACGCAAACAGGCGCCAAAGAACCACACCGTGACGACTGAGTACACAGAGACCACAAGAGAAAGCGAGATCAAGACAGTGCAAGTCTAAGATCCAAGATAAAGAGCTAAACACGGTTATAGAGAGCAAATATTTTTTAATATGATTCTTAATTAAAATAGCGATTTTAATTGTAAGTTTTAAAGAGCTCAACACGATTATAGAGAGCAAATATTTTGATCTTTAATTAAAGTAGTGAATTAAATTGCTAATAAACTATTAGGTAAGTAATTAGTAAAGTTCAAACTGTGCATTTTTGAGCTGAGTTTCAAATTATAGTGGGAGATATGGGATTTGCTGTATTTCATATTAGGAAATTAACATACTTGATAGTAATTTTTTGTTCTGTAAATCTTTATTTTTCTAGCTAATTATAGTTTATGTTTGTGGTATAACTGCTTATAGAACGTTAAACTGTATAGTTCTGAAGTACTTACTTTGTCGTGAATGAAATCATTGGATTGGGTATTGAATACTGTAAATATAATCGTTTGACGTATTCTTCTTATATTAATGTATGGACTTTAGTTTCCTCATTCAGGGATAGTACTTTAGTTTTAGTAATAGTTTTTCTGTAAATGTAAATTTCTAAGAATATTTGGTAGCATTTTAGATATCGGTAGATATCATATTCTGTAAACATTTCTTTTCAGGTTTAAGACAGGGCTATAAAACTCCGCTACGGTCATCACAAAAAGGTATCTGAACGATATATTATATTAACAAGTTATAATGTTGACGCTAATTATGAAATGAGTATTTTCTTAAGCTTTCAATCATTTTATTGTATTTTATTTTTATTAATCTAATTTAACAAATAGCAGAATTCTTATGTTTATAGAACTCTGGAACTCAGAACTCTGGAACTCAGAACTCTGGAACTCAGAACTCACATTTTACTTTATTTAGTAGTTTTGATAATTTATTCCCAGATCGTTACCATATACTATATATTCCCTGAGTGTTGTGTTTGTGAGACCATGATATCCATATCTTAAGGTCTCAGAGCCCATTGTATCCATGGCTCAAAATCACTTTATGTTTTTCTACTTTAAAGCCTGTTCACTTGCGTTGGGATTTTTTTCTTACATTTTAAACGAATTTAATGCTGGCCCCGTCAAGTTGCAGTTTTATCGCCTCTGATAAGTGTAGGGTATATGTAAGATTGATTCTGTATGAAAAGCTTTGGTACATTTAATGTCTTCTCTGCAGCTTTGCTGAGAAATTTGAATGTGTCAACTGATCGGCTGTTAAACGATGATGCCGGATCACAGATCAGCAACTCTATGAAATGTCATGGTATGCTTCACTGCCTCTAGAAAATTTTTGAATAATAATAATAATAATAATAATAAAGGTTTAATGTCTGTTTCTTCATCCAAGGACGATGTCAGGGACTCATGTATAGCTACTCATATGCTGTGATACTTCAATGTATGTATGAAATGTAATGCTATACTTCCCTGTCCTAGCTAACAACTATTTACTCCCCAACGTAAATGTAGCGCTACTGTAGCCTGTAGCATTAATATTAGACTACATTCCTCCATTTAACGTCTGTTTCTGTGCTACAAGGTTACCATCAGGGAGCAGCTTGGTGAGATTTGAGCTTATTTTCTTTGCGATGAGCTTATCTAGCAAGTAATGTGCTACCTACTACACTCTCTACTTGATGAATTGACTTACTGTTAAAATCTAGCTTCGATGTTAATTCAGACCGATCAAATTTAGCCTGTTTCGTTCCCGAACTACACATGTAATTGTAATCAGTCTCTCCTAGTATAACTGCTCGTGTAATTGTAATCAGTCTCATGTGTAATTGTAATCAGTCTCGTGTGATTGTAATGAATGTCTTGTGTCTAACTACTCGTGTGATTGTAATAAATGTCTTGTGTCTAACTACTCGTGTGATTGTAATAAATGTCTTGTGTCTAACTACTCGTGTGATTGTAATAAATGTCTTGTGTCTAACTACTCGTGTGATTGTAATAAATGTCTTGTGTCTAACTACTCGTGTGATTGTAATAAATGTCTTGCGTCTAACTACTCGTGTGATTGTAATAAATGTCTTGTGTCTAGCTATTCGTGTGATTGTAATCAGTCTCTTGTATTTAACTACTCCTGTGGTTGTAATTCTATAATAAATCTCTCCTGTCTAACTACGCTTGTGGTCGCAGGCTACAGATCTAGAGCGGCGGGGGCTGTGGTCTCAAGCTCCAGTCTTAACTCCGGCCTGAGCTCTGACTCGGGAAGTCCTGGCGACAGTTGTAACGAGCTAAACAGAACGTTCAACGGAGAAACGTTTGGTTTGTTACTAATGCTGTCTATCACCGAGTGCTCATTTATCACATTTCTCTTTTTCTTTCCTCTGCGTAACGTCACTTGTGGACACCAGAGCAGCCTCTTTTACCTTCTGTCTCCACTTATACGGGTCCTGGGCATGATTATAGTATCACATTTAGACTTGTTGTAGGATATTAAGCAGTATGGTGAACTCTACTAACTTCGTTTGTACTAAATCTGTTGCATACTGTGACTGTGTGAGCATTTAGCAAATTTAGTTGTATAGATTAGCTCACTTAAACCATGACAGTATCTAAATTTTTATTGTAAATTTAATTAAGTTATTAGTAATTTTCATCTTTAGCTATTATTAAAAGTGCATTTATTTGCCTACATGTGTATTTACTATTTATAGAGTAGAAATTGTTACATTTACACTGCGTTTTAGAAGTGGGATAGAATGTAGTGTTTCAGTAATTGTAAATACTGAAATACTTTATAGAGTTTTGCTTGCATTACATGCAATAAACTTCTAAGGAACAGTATGACAGTATGTATTGGTATGACAGTATGTATTGGTATGACAGTATGTATTGGTATGACAGTATGTATTGGTATGACAGTATGTATTGGTATGACAGTATGTATTGGTATGACAGTATGTATGACAGTAGGTACGACAGTATATAAGACAATGTGTATTGATATGTATGTGTGATAGTAGGTATTGTAGGCTATTATGAAATTAGATGAAAAGACTTGTCTTCAGATTTGCTCTGATGATTTTCATGTACGTTCAGATCGAGCTCAGATGCATCAGCGCAGTCTGCCGAACATCTCTCAAGCAGCAAACCTTACTCTGGCTCCTGCCCCCCAACAAATCTCAGCGCCGCAGACTAATGGTCTGGGCTCAGGTGTCAACCCGGCTGCTATGGGTCGCAGACCCACTTATCGCGTACGTCGCTCTCCGGGCAAGAAGATAGAAACAAGAACTAGGGAAAGTTCCCCTGCGACTGGAGTGGAGTCAAAAGGTCCGGTGCAGGGACATACAGGAATTCCTACCTCCATACCTAGGAGAACTTCCTCGGGAATTCCCACTGCTTCGGGTATTCCTATTGTATCGGGAATTCCGACTTCGTCAGGAATACCAAGGCCTGGAGTTAATGGTGTAGCGGGAAAAGGAAGCAACCAAGCATCTTCTAAGTAAGTGTACTTGCTGCTTTTACTTGATAGTTTTAAACTTTTAGTTTAATTTTTAAAATTTAGTCTTTCATATTTATGATATATTGTAGGTATCTAAACTATAATACACCGACTATAATGATAAAGTGAGTTGTACATCTATGAGTGTTGCAGCTTTGTAGCTATGATGTAGCATCTATGATGTAGCTATGATGTAGCATGCTATGCTGTAGCTGTAGCTATGGCTGTAGCTGTAGCTGTGCTATAGCTGTAGCTGTAGCTTAGCTGTAGCTTAGCTGTAGCTTAGCTGTAGCTTAGCTGTAGCTTAGCTGTAGCTTAGCTGTAGCTTAGCTGTAGCTTAGCTGTAGCTTAGCTGTAGCTTAGCTGTAGCTTAGCTGTAGCTTAGCTGTGCTGTAGCTTAGCTGTTGCTGTAGCTTAGCTGTTTGGCTTAGCTTAGCTGTAGCTATAGCTTAGCTGTAGCTGTTGCTGTAGCTGTAGCTGTGCTATGCTGTAGCATGCTATGCTACAGCTATGATGTAGCATCTATGATGTAGCATCTATGATATAGCAGCTAAAAGTTGCAGTTTTTTTGTGCCACTAAATATTATAGACGAGAGTTGTAGCGTCAAAGAAATTAACAAAGTTTTGCTATTTTGTATTCTTAATGTGTTCTGTTTTTTTTCTGTTCCCCTCACTCTGCTTATCGGCTTTGATTTGGTTTCACAGTGCTCAATGTTGTCATGGACAACAGTAGCACTCTAATCGTATTGTTGTTGCTGTTATAATATTATGGCATATTTTGGTCTTCAATGAATTAATAATATACTATTAATTAATTATAGTTGTTTAACGGTTGTTCAATAAACTGTTGTTAAACTTATTTTAACTTCTTTCTATTTCTTTCGATTTTGCATTTGCATTCAATATTGCTCCTAGCTTATTTCTGACTTAAATTTAGTGCTAAATTTATTAACATTTGCTACAAGTTATGTAATTGTTTAAGTGAACTCAAATTTTTTTGTTTGTTTTAACTCGAGCAGGTCATCGGTATCAGGAAGGTCATCAACATCTCGACTGAATAAACTAAACTCAGGTAAGACAGCTGGCACTGTCTCCAGACAGAACTTTAGCACGGCGGTACACAGCGACTCCAGCTGGAGGGAAGGCTGCTTCTAGACACAGAGATCGACAAAGAAAGACGCTTTTATAACTGGACGAGTTGGAGTTATAAGTTGTTTTCTGATTTTACCGGATGAATAGCCGAGTTGATAACGTGCTTGGATATTTTGAAATCTCTCTTACAGTCTAATGGCTGATGATTTATTGTTTGATCGAGGTACTGAGTGAGTTAACTCTTATTCCATGAACGAGTCTTTTGATAAATTTATATATTGAGTGATATTTGATGGACAAATTAGTTAACGATTTCGATTAATAAATCGATTAATCAATCGATTAATCAATTGGTTAATCAATCGATTAAGCAATTGATTAATCAATTGGTTAATCAATCGATTAAGCAATCGATTAATCAATTGGTTAATCAATCGATTAAGCAATCGATTAAGCAATCGATTAATCAATCTATTAATCAATCGATTAATCAATCTATTAGTCAATCATTTAATCAATCGACTAATCAATCGACTAATCAACCGATTGATTTCTTTTAACTCTAGCAGCAATTGAAGATCTAAATTGTTTACTTTTGAGTGTTGATAAACATGACGCTGTTCTTATGTTTAAAGTGCTATTCTTGATTGTGTTGATGAAACTCCTGTGAAAGAGCTTTCTTCGTGTGCAGTGGACTGTGTAGCTGTAAACATTAGCAGATTGTGCCTGAGGCCGTTCAAAAACAGTTAGGTGCCCGCGTGCTAATCTCTTAAGTGTTTGATTCAAATCAGGCTTAATCTGTCCTTGGAGGAAACTGACGTTAAATTAAAATTTAGACGTTTATCAGTATTAATCTATTTTAATTGGTTAATTGCAGGCCATGAAGCATAGTTTTAAACTTCATGCTTTTTGCTGTGTCACAATTTTAGACGACTCAAATTTAGCTGGTTTCAGTTACATTACCTGCAATAGTTAATGACCAGTTAATGTAAAAATGTATTTGTGGATTAGTAAAGCATTGTCTCTCTTATCTCTGCTTCTGTCTGTATCTTTATATATTCTGTCTCTGGGTGTATAGCTAATCGTATTGTACGTATTCTAGTTCATTGATTATTACTTTTGCCGGTTCTTGCTTTATATCTTGTTCTTGCTGTAGAAGCTGTTTGGATTTTACTTCAAGCACGAAAAGTGTAAGTCATTTCTTTCTAATGCTTTATATTTCCTGTTAAATGTGAACAGGTTGACCTGATACGAAGGCGTCAACGATGCTAATCGTCTTGTGTCTAATTCCCTAATTAATTTATTATTCCTCGTATTTGTATGCGCATGGCACTGAGTAGGCCCACTCTAGACAAAGAGTATGCCTACAGGCTTACTAGTAGTACACTACTAGTAGTAGGCTACTAGTGCCACTAATGCCTGTAAGCAAAATATTTCATGCCTAACTTTAGAGACTGATGAAAATTTATGCTTTGCTGATTTTTATCGGTCAACTTTTGTGGCAATTGCTAGTTAGTCACTTAGAATACATCTACTTATACATGTACTCACTCGTATACGTGCTTGTGTAAATGCTTGGAGTAGCACTGCGCATGCTGAGATACGACTTTGTATTAGTGTGCTTATGCAATTGTATATTTTATCTATTGTCGTTTATAAACAAGTGGATATATTTTACATTTGTGCATGACCACGACAAGTTTTATGGATTTTAGCCATGCTACGTTGTTTTTAAGCTGACCTTGCATGAGCAGAATCACGCACGAATGCATTCATGTGTAAGTGTGTATTTAGCTACAGATACATTTCTACTATATAATTACATAGATTTGTATTGAATTGTAATTACACTAAACTTGTAAAGAACTAGGCAAATATATCTGTGTAGATAATTAGTCAAACTGACTGATATTCAATGTATAAGGATATTATACTCTATTCAGGTTAAGCGGATTTAATCAAACGCTTAAATGTACCAGCGAAATGTTAACAACTTTTGTGCAAGATTTTGAAGTAAAAGTATTGTTTATAATAGCTTTAATTAATATTTAAGCAGTGATTTATCGCATAGTTTTCAAGCTTTATAATAATTTTCTATATTTTCATCTGCGTAGTTGCTTCTTCGAAGAAATATTTAAAGTAGATATGTATTAAAGATGGTAATCCTAATGTATGCATCGTAATGTTAAAGGTAAGTAATGCTTTTTTTGCTGCGCAATGAGAAGTCTCTTTAAATCCTGATCCTACATTATGAATTTTATTTAATGAGAACATTAACAGCTAGTTAGTTAAATAATTAAATTTGAAGTGATTGACAAATGTAAATTGTTTTATGGTACATTTTACTTTGTATTTAGCTTTGTAAGAATTTTTGCATGAGGATAATTTTTATTTATTTTATTTTATATGTTACTTTGTATTTGTTCATTTCTTAAATATTTGTTATTTTGTGCATTTTTACGATTTGTTTTCTTTCGTTTTACTGTACTAACTGCTCACGTTTGTGATTTAGATTTAGTTTGTTTGTGCTTCACCATTGGCTGAGTAATTCTGGCTGAATAATAAGTCTTTTTTCATTGGTTAATTGTTGAAGCACAAAGTCAAACAAGGCAGAATGGAAGGAAATAGACCAGAGGCAGGTAAAGCAGTGGTTCTTTGATAAAGTAATGGCTTCTCTTTACCTTAACATGACATCTATTAGTTCACTGGCGGGGAAGGAAATCTTTGTTGATTGACTGTTGATATGAATACAGCAGAGCTCTGAACGCTGATTGTTAGTGGCTTTGTTCATGACAAGTTAGTCGTTCGATGAGTGTTAATTGATTTAACTAGACTAGTTAGTTAACACGTTGTGCATTATCTGATCAGCATTATCAGACTATGCCGTGTCTGATCAGCATTATCTGACCAGCATTATCTGATTATGCAGTGTCTGATCAGCAATATTTGATCAGCATTATATGATTAGCATTATCTGATTAGCTCGGCTGCGGAAGCTACTACTTCGTAATATGGTTATCTTGAAAAGCTGCGGAGTTTAAGTCATATGCACTCATGTGTATTAGATGTCTATTATGCAAAGGGGATTTTTATTGGTGTAAATGAGAAACCATATCAATTATAATTAAATTTTGGAAAACTTTATCTCGAATACTTGAAATTCAGTTATATTCGATAACATCTTATAAGTTTGATTTCCTTGCGATCGGTTTGAAATTTTTGTTTATATTATATAAGGATAAAGTATTAATTCAGTGGTTGGTTATTTTTTCTGCTATTCTAGTGCATAGTAACATATATACCGTAGCTTCTGTTGCTAGTGCAATATTGCGATATTTATATGGATCTATTCCAGAAGTAGTGATAATTTCTACTCAAATAACATCAAGTGATATTCTACTAGCTGTGCTAAGTGGTTTTTGTTTTTTATTTGTACGATAATTAATTACTCGCTCTAATGAAAACATTTTTATTGTGCGTCTAACCATAATATGTAATTGTATAGTCTGATAGCTAATTTATTGATCAGTCAAATGCCGAATTCTAGTAAGTAATGTGTTTTATGTGTTTTATGAATCGCTTTGTTCTTCGACTATCGCTGAAATATTTCTATGTAAAAGTCTGGAACATGCAGTGGATTAGTTAACTGCCAGTCGAAATATAGTGTTTTGAAAGCAACGAAGAAGCGGTGTTTTTTGTCGATATTTTTCTGGCAGCCACATGAGCATTATACTTGCTGCTTCTAGTCTTTAATGTGCCAAACCTATCTGGCTCGTTAACGATCTCAATAGAACTGATTTAACAGTTACCTGAATTACACCTTTTTGCTGGATGACTGCTCATTCGAATCCCAGCCGCGCTGATCTGAGAGTAAAATATCGGACATTCATTGGACTGGTTACACGGAATTTGGAGTAAATTTGCTTAACGGTTTAAACATGTGGTATTAAATTGAAAGCCATAGATACCAATATATATATATATATATATATATATATATATATATATATATATATATATATATATATATATATATATATATATATATAGTTGATCATTTCACTAAAATGCTTGTTTAATTGGCTTATTACGATGTAGTGTTTTCATGAGAAGGTAGCTACAACTACTTTTTGACATAAATCGATTTGACATAATCTGATTTAGGACTAATAAACTCCCAGTCTTACATCTCTAGTTTACTACTAAACGTGTTGATATAGCGAATGCTAGTATACACAGAGCGTACAGTCATATTGTAGGCGTGATTTTTTGGTATAGGTTTTTATGCCCAATATCTCATCAGCTGGGGATGAAAGGGACGTTAAACAGCTGCCTGAGCTGGTATTTCTTGTAAATGGTGTGTTAGGCTGTGTAGTATGTGTGTTAATTTATTGTATAGAAATCGAATGGCCTTATAGTTGTTGTTGCTTTACGATATGGTTGTTGTTGTTGTTGCTGTACATATTTGTTCTAAGTGTTGCCTATGGCAACTTTTCAGGTATTGAGAGTCTCGGTGGTTTAATGGTAGAACTGTTGCATCGCAAACAAGAAATTGCAAGTTTTAAACTGGACACACTGTCAGCCCGCAACAAGCTTCATTTGCTCTACGTCACTACCTGAACATTGGTTTACACTTACCCAGGCATACTCGTTGTAATTGCCTCAGCTTGCGTTGTCTGTGTGGGGTTCAAATCCTGGGCTCGCACGTCATGACATTGCTTTCGAGTGAGAAAACTGACGTTAATATTAGCTTTACCAGCTTTAGCTTTACCAGCTGATCGAATTCTGTAGAAAAATTTCGTTTTTCTATCATCATTCTTGAGTAATAGCGCATGTTAGCACAATTTTCATGAATAAATATATGATGTGAAATCAACAAAATTCGATTTAGTTTAACTGTCTTGCATTAGCGACAGGTTTGAATAGAAAGTAATGAGCAGTTTTGATGTAAATTACAATTGTAAGACGGGGTCTAAGCCGGGCCTTTTGGTAAGTTGTTCGACAGCGGATCTGTAAGTGCAGGGTTCAGATACAGTACTCTTTCCGTCACTGACATGCTATTGAAACTGACGTTCAATTTTGCTACGGCTATAGGTATAAGTACATTTAAGTTGTTGTACGGTTATGATAAGTATTACATGGTAGAATAGTATCTCTATAAGTAATTAAGTTTGAGTCCATTGTAATGGAGGATGTTGAAAGTATTAACTGATGTTTGAGTGCTAATATTTGATTTTTATTTACACAAAGGAAATTTAATTTAGATTAATTTAACGACTTGTTAATTAACTGTATAATTGTTTAGAGACTATGCACTAAATATTTGCTAAAGATCAATTTATGAAAATATCAAGCAATTCCTGAAAGTATGAGTGAGAGTTTAAATAAGATTCTCTCACTAATTAAATGTGTATGTTATGTGGGTTTACTGTATTTTAAATTTTTGAAATTTTAAACATACTCTCGGAATAAAAGTTTGTGATTTGGAATGTGTAAGGTGTATTGAATTTTTAAAAATAACGTTGATCTTGATTCGCCATAGTCATTCTATATTACTCGTTTTTATATTGAATCTTAATTATCCAATTTCAATAGTAGTTGCAATATAATCATCATCTTCCCTTTAATCCCAGTATAACTAAGGTCGATCTCGAGTTACGAATAGATCTTTTAAACTTTTCCATGCGTTTAAAAAACGTTTGTTGCTATTTCTGGAGCCTAGGCGTGTATCATCAATCAATCGTTCAATCAATCAGTTGGAATAATCGCATAGGAGTTGAACTCGCTACGGTATGTGCTCTGCGCAGAATGTCACAGCTGCTGTAGAGGGAAAACGTTGATATCTAAAGCTAATTTCAAACCTCAAACACACTGTTAGCAAAACAGTTAAGAGTTTTTAAAATGGTTTTCGGATACTAAACCTAATTCTATTAAATATCTACTTCATATACTTGATGATAATGAATTATCCATGGAATTCAATCTTGACAAAGGAACATTTTATAGAGTCTTAGATCGTATACATGTGCTATAAATACCTATAAAAAGTTGACTTATATTATCACTGCCCTCGTACATAATTGTATGAAAATTGCAGGGTCTCATGTAGCCTGTGGTCCGGGGCCCGGGGTGAAGTCAGAAATAAGTTCTTCACACGTTATAAACACACTGACTTAAATTAAACAACTCTAGCGATCCATCAGTTTTCGTACTAATTAAAGTGTTATTTCAAGAAATTTTCATCAGTTAATAAATTGCTATATTTACAACAGATACAATATAAAATCTATATTAGTGTAGACCCTACAATATACTAAAATGTATCTAATAATAAAAATGAAAAAATAAATAAAATTATGATAATAAAGGTTTAACATCCGTTTTCTCATCAAGGGATGATATCAGGTATCATTGATATATTTCAATGTGAGTTTATGTCTTGGTATAGCCGTATAGTGGCAGTTGAAATTTACGAAGCAATTAGTCATAATTAATTTCTGTGTGTAAAAGAATAAAACTTTTAAGTTTAGTATAAGTACTTTCAAATATTCTGGCCTGTATCTTTATCCTCATCATAAAACAAAACAAATTTTGCATAACAAAATAGATAACAAATAAATGAAATAAAACGAAATCTTATTTAAAATAAATCTGTTTTTATACGGAGCCATCAAGAGATAGCTACTCCCTCTCTTCGGAGAATTAGCCTATATTTATATGTACGATACAGGCGAGTGATATTAAATTCATCGTTTTAAAATTAAAGAATACAAATAAATATATTTAGATTTTAAGTTCATGTTTGGATTTAACTTATACTTTTGGCATCCGAATAATTATACTGGTAAAACTTAAAGTCACTTTTATTCAATCAAGTTCACTTTTATTTTACACGTCTTCCATTTAACAAGATGTAAACAAATAAATTAGATTTGTCCAATTTGCTTTAAATGATTTACAAACTTAATTACAATACCATATGAAAGTAAATAAAACTAAATAGTTTTTAAAACCTTAGAGATTGTAATAATTGACGTTATCTTGAGAATACATTGTAAAGTGCTAAAATAATTATTTGAACTTGTACTGCACTTCTGGAAACAAATGAATGCTATTTTATTTGCGAATTAATTAAGGCGTAACTTAGTAGGTGTTTCAAATAGTAAGCATTGTGGGATTCTATAATATTTGTATAATGGTATTTTTAGGCTCAGATGTTATCCTTTATGTGCTGAACGCTAAAATATATTTCCGGCATTGTGCTTTACTCAATGTCCAGCTCTTCTTATTATGTTATGTACTTTATTATTTTTGCTATATTCCTATTTAGCTGTCTGTATTTGTTAGTTGTTTTGCATTTATCATTTCAGAACGGAGTTAATTTTACCAGTAAGATTCTATGTTAATAACAAGTAACGAGTGTAATGTCTACCACTGAACTGATGATACTGCTTACCTGCATGGCTACAGCTGTTTACTGCTTTACTCATGAAAAGGATAATATTGAGAAAAATTACGAACATTCGAGTAAAGATGCTGCACTCGTGAAGACAAAATTGGATGTTTTAATTGATAAATCTGATAAAACTGTGCCTGAAGAACCAATCCAACAATTGGAATCAGCTGGTAAGATTCAAATAAACACTTTGATTTATGATAATTGAGATGTTATGCTAGTTTAGTTTTCGCTGTGTAATTCGTATATTCATTATAATAGTGTTTCTATTACACAAGCATAAAATTGCAGTTTTACCAACGTGAGCCACACCCTTGACAACCTCAAGCAGTCTTCAGTTAACCCAGGAAAATGTTTAGCAATCAGCTGATGTTATCAAAAGCTTAGTCAGACAGACAAGTCTAGGGTTTTAAGTGAAGAAGGCAATCTGAATAATACATTATTTAGCTAGTTTATATTTTTCTATATATTTATTTGATGTTTGTTACATCGCATTTGTATGAGAAACTGTATGTAAACTTTTCACTGTATTGGAGTTTAATTTATTTCTATATTGCATTATTTATGTAGTGCACTGTGCAGCGTATGACGTAGCGTGTCAACAGGATCCTGAGGGTTTTGATGCCATACGTCAGCTTCATGCAGCCATCGACGATGATAAGGATGGAAGTCTAGATAGGGAAGAGAGTCAAGAGGTATCTAGAAATCTTCAGATAGATGTATAGTGTAATTAAGATTATAACGCATTATATGTAGGCTGAGACTAGCATGGTTGATTTAGTGTCTGACTGTAGATCTCTAGATGCAGAGTTCAAACCCAACTTTTTCAGGCTTATCAGACTTGCTTCAAAGACAGAAAATGGCACTAAACTTGGCTTTAGTATTTAGATAAATCATATCTACCTCGTATGGGATAATAAAGTTCAATATAAAACAAGAGCTGCAATATCATATTGGCAAATTCACTAGTTCCAATATGTAAGGTGATAAGATGTAAATTGGAGGGGATATGGCGTAAAGGCTAAGTGTTTGCCGAGGATGCAAGTAGCCAGAGTTCAAAGTTCAGGTCAGTCAACAAATAATGGGTATCACCATGGGCCCATGGAAGGTTAATCATGTATCAGAACCTGCTGTCAGTTGGTGATATCAATAGCAGAGTTATGATATATTTTGTGACCCAGTACTATTATTATCATTAGTAGTAGTAGTAGTATTAAATATTAATACAATTTAAATGCTGTATTTTCCTTGCTGAGGTATGCGGATGATGCCACTCTCCTTGCGGAGAGCAGGGAAGGTCTGGAACAGTTCATATTAAAGGTTTAAGAAGAAAGCGAAAAAGCTGGCTTGTTCCTCAACATTAAGAAAACCAAGATCATGACAACTGATATTGCTGAAACCAAAATCAGAATTGACAATGAAGATATTGAGACAGTCAACGATTTCGTCTTTCTTGGTTCTAAAATTGTCCGTGACGGAGAATCAGGACCAGAGATAAAACGGCGGATAGCAATGGGGCGCACTGCGATGACTGGCATGATGAAAATTTGGAAGAGTAAGGACATAAGCCTCGTTAACAAATGCAGGATAGTCAATGCGATATTCTTCCCATTTGCCACATATGGATGCGAAAGTTGGATGCTAAAAAAGGCGGATAGAAGGAGAATCAGTGCTTTCGAGCTTTGGTGTTGGAGACGCGTGTTACGAGTCCTGTGGACGGCTAAAGTTAACAATAGAGATTTGCTAGATCGCTTAAAACCAAGTATTTCTCTTGAAGGAAAGATCACAAAGCAAAGGTTGTCATACTTTGGACATGTCATGCGAGCTAGTTCAATTGAGAAATCAATTATGCTAGGACAGGTCAGTGGAAAAAGGAGGAAAGGGCGTCAAAGAACGCATTGGCTTGATACTGTAGAATTTGACCTCAACACCAGCATAGCGGATTTGAGGGAGGCGGTAAGAAATCGTGATACATGGAGACAGATAGTTCATAAAGTGTCCAAGAGTCGGCTTCGACTGAATGGATAACTCATCATCATCATCATCTCAGCATTTTCCTTGCAATTATTAAATGTGTGTCAAAGGCTTTACACAAGTTTAAAGAATTAGGTTAGTTGCCTTCCCTCTCTCTTCTTTCTTTTTATGCCACAGTGTACTGCCAAGTAGCAGATCCAGGACTAATAATAGTTATTCGGTTTTTATTTAGAGTCATTAAATCCTAAATCTTAGCATTTTCCTCTTCCTCTGTCTCATAATTTCTTCATTGTTAGCTCATTTATTTATAATCTATGTTTTTCTGTCAATCTTACTGTCCAGCAAAATGCTTGGCTTGCTATTAACACATGCATGTAAAATAGCACTGATTTCCTTGCAACAAGAATGAAAAGTTGAAAATATGGTTAAATTAAAGCAGCACTTTAAAGATTCAAAGCAATTTGTAGCATAGAGGTGCCGTATTCATATTGTTTTCAATAAAGAGAAAGAAAAGCTGTTTTAAGCAACTCTGACTCTTGAAACAGAAAGGAAAACTTTACATTATTTTTCTGATTTTCTCTAGTTTATAAGAGATGACTTGGAGAAACCTACTGAAGGTAAGTCGACTCACTCAGGAACTACAGTCCGACACGTCGCAGACTTACACGGATCAGATGACCTGCTAAGTGTTCAAGATTTGTGGTCTCTGTGGTCTCACAGTGATGTGTACCGCTGGACCACCGAACAGGTGGTGGATTGGTTGACAAACCAGGTAGAGCTGCCTCAGTATTCTGGAATATTCAGGGCTCATGCCATTGCTGGACGCATGCTTCCCAGGTTCGTTTAGTCATTTACAGAGTATTTACGTTTTTTTAGAAACTTAATAATAATAATAATAATAATAATAATAATAATAAAAAAATTTACCCCGGTGTAAAGAACCTGGGGTTTGATAAAAACCATTCGAGCAATACGTGCTGAATCGCCGCCCGGCTACTCGAGGTCATCAATCGGCTTAAAAGAATTGTTGAAGCAGACTGCATTAAATCTTTGCAAAGTCACGGAAAGCCTTTGCCAAAGAAAAGATGTCTCTCGCTTATCGCCGGTTTGCTCTGCAATAAGTCTGCCTATGCCATTAATAAAGTCAACTCCTTCAGGATTCATCGGGCCCATGGTTTCAATAGCCACCGGAACAACTTCATATCCTAAGGACAGATCACGGTATTTATCCAACTTCCTAGAGGCGGCATGAACAGCAGCACCACCGGCTGTGACTGAAGTCGTATTCAGGTAGGAGTTTGCCATAGTGTCAATGACCGTGACGTCCCAAACGCACATTTACCGTTGCACCAGGGCACTAAAGTCATGCCGTCCGGACGCTTGCCGTCTGATCTGGACAACCCACTTGGTTCCTTATAGGAAGGGATGCCTGCTCTCGAAAGTGCTCGCCATATTATGTCATTTAAATTGTGATGGCGAGACATTCTACCTGAGCTTCGTTTGCAGGAGAGACCGTGGAGACCTAAAGCGTCGACTTCATGACCGCAGGGGCACATGTGAGGCTCGCAAGTTTTCGCCCCTAAACGGAAACTAACAGCTACTCGAATTGCCTCATTGTCTAAAAATAGCCCACAAGAAGCAACAGGGAGAGCGTGAAGCCAGTCGCTGCTTCTTTTAGTTGATACAGCTAATAATAATAATAATAATAGAGTGGTACTTTTGGTGACACGGCATTTCGGAGTGGAGAGCATGATTAAAAAAATAATAAAAAATCTCCTTCTTAGGGGGTTAAAAAAAAGTAATAAATAAATAAAATTAAAAGAAAAAGAAAAATAATAATAATAAAAGTTTAACGTCCGTTTCCTCATCCAGGGATGATGTCAGGGACGTCCCCAACAGCACAGATCACTACATCTTTAATTTATCTTTAAGAATGCTTCCACTAATTTAATTATAAGCTTTTCTTATTTGATAAATTTTTTTAAAAGTCGGGTTCATTTATTCGTTTATATAGTGTTTCGGTTTGTTGGAACTACTTCAAATAATTCAAGGATGATCTTTTGTTATTTATTGCTATTTATTATTTTAAGACTTTTAGTGATTCACGTCATTCAGGTTAATTCCAGCTGAGTCAAGAATGCAAATTTATCTTTCATAGCTTATGCATGCAGTTGTAAAGAATAGTTTAGTTTTTTTGAATTTACTCTTTTTTGTGACTGTTTCAAGTTTTTATGCAAATTCTATTTCATAAAGAATCTGATAGTTTGTGTTTTTTGTAGTTGGTGAACCTGATATGAGTCTATATTGTACTGTCCCAGTATTACAGCTTAAACAACTCGCTATGTACTCTTTTGAATTTTAGTTTCCATGTTGTCTTTGTTACTGATTTCTTGTTTTTTGTTGCCATTCAAGAAGCAAGATGTTGACGGCTTTAATGGCTGTTTTGTGAATTTAAAGAAATTAATTTATAAGTTGGTTATATTGTATAAATACTTGCTTGTAATTGAAATTTGAATATCATCTTATTGTAAATTTTCTCTGTGTAACTTTTCTATGTCTGTACAACATGTCTTATGATTAAATAATAATTTCTTATTTTATTTGTAGGCTAGCATTGAATACTCAAGCATTTGCTCAGTATATTGGCATAAGGAATTCTGTACATCGGCAAAAGTTAGCCCTGAAGGCTACTGATGTGGTACTTTTTGGACTTCCTAAGAGTAAGTTAAAATGATAAAAATTCTGATCAGTGTAAGGGCCTTCGAGACCAATTGAACTCTGTATGTTAGATTTCCATAATTTTGGCCTGGCTTGTTATGCTGATTGGTTATTTATTGTCATTAATTTTTAAACTCACTTTATCTGTTTTTTGTACATTTGTAATGAATTGTATAAGTAACAATTATTGATTAGTCATTCATTCATTTATGGATTGACTTGTTGATTTACTCTCATTCATTTATACATTCAGATAACCATTCATTTAATTTATTTACTCATTTATTCATTCATTTTATGTTGATAGCCTGACATTTGTAAAAAGGAAGATAATAACCTCAACCCTAGTCCTAAAGCTATGTAAGGGTTATTACTGATTCCTTCTTTAATTAATTAATTATTTTGTTAGGATTAATTAATTTATTTGACAAAATTGCCAAATTAATTTGTCATTCATCGCATGTTTGTGCAGATACTCATAACTACGTGAAAGATGGCTTGCTAATGGCTTCACTGCTTGTTGCGCTGTGTGGCGGGTATTACGCACATGTTCAGCAGAAGCGCAGTCGTGAACAGCTATCGAAGGTCATGAGTGACCTTAGTGCACTTCAGAGTGCTGAAGATAATCTTAGAACTATTCAAGAGAGGTTAGGTCTTCACATATTTAGCAATTTATCTATTACTTTGATCTTCAAAAAGCTATTCTAGTAAGCAATTTCTTCACATATTAAAATACTTGTTTAAATTCTGCATTATACAATACAGTTTTAATAGTTGTTCTATTTCACTAGGCCTGTTTACCAATTTTGATAGATAAAATGCTTCATCTAGTGGGCTTTTAGTACTCAATTCAGTAATTCCAGCTTCTAAGAATTTGATGTAGTCATAGATGACAGAATATCTCTCATCTCTTACAGCTGGAGTTTAATTGTACTTTCAAGGGTTCATTAGGTAATCAATTAGTTAATTTAATCAATCAGTGAGTATTTGCCAGCTGATTCCTCAATTGTTGAAGATATCAGGAGAGATATCAAGGGTAAATTGAAATATTCCCTGCTGTCTCCTTTGGATAAGGAACCTGATGTTAACTCCTCTGTGATTGATCGGATAAATTTCCGACCATTCGCCAATACATTGTAAAATTGGAATTAAATGCAAGCTTATTTGTTATTCTATATTGGTTTATTACATAGACTGGAGCTTGCAAGACAGGATCAGGCAAGGATGGACAATGATAAATACGAACTGGAGAAAAGATTAAGGGAAGAAATTGATGAAGCCAGGGTATGAAATTTTACTGTTTCTAGTGATTTAATTTCTTAATTTTAATTTAAATGTCAGTATATACATTTTTGCGTGTAAGTTCAACTTAGAAGGGGTTTTATGAATATTCGTAAAGATGAAAGCCAAGTGTAAAAGAGTTCCCATCGAGAAAAGTTCTTCTGTCATTGACTGGGAAGGTCTGAACGTTTACCCTGCGACTCACAGTCAAAAAAGTCTGTAGTGCAGCTTATGCACTACAGTATATAGCACTATCTGTGCTATGTACTCGTATAGTTAGATATTTGCCGTTATAACTCAAGACATAGGTCATGAGTGATTAATTTGTATTCTTTCATAGCCTTATTCTTCTCAATAGTAATACGTATGATGCATGTAAATATTTGCATTTACAATTAAATATCTCTCTGGACTTGTATTTTCTGTGTCGTTATTATAACAGGCGGAAGCAGAGCGATTGAAACAAGTGCAATGCACAATGGATGACAACAGATATATGGCTTCTGCCGATCAGGAACTGATGCAGGTAATTCATGCTTTTACTGTCATATTTAAAAAGCTAATGGTAACGTCAGTTTCCTCACTCGAAGGCGATGTCAGTGATGGGCGAGCCCAGGATTTGAACCCCGCACTTACTTATCCGCGACGAGTATCTTACCGACATCGCCACTGGCTCCAGCCATCATTTACTGTGATATAGCTTGGTCACGTGGTCTAGATAGTACAGAGCGTAGACTTAAAGACTCGAAGAATCTTTTCTCCTTTGGGTTGTTTGATTATTAACGGTATGATTGTTAACTGACGAGTGGGTGACTGCTTAGGAATTGAAATGTAGTAGGATATGATCATCATATATTATCACTTCATTTTAGTGCGGGTGTCTTGGTAACTGCGCAGATGAGAGAAGCTCTGGAAGAGGCAGAGCGACAGTTGGAGAGCAGGACCACGGCTCTCTCCAATCTGCCAGACTTACAACAGTGGCTGCAACTCACGTACGAAATAGAGACCAAGTACTTCGAGTCAAAGAGGGATCTTACGGATAGGCAGCTGAGAATGGCTAAAGAAATGGTTTGTCGCTGAAACAGTTTTCTTTTGTTTTCGTCTAACATACTAATGATATTATATCTCGTAGGATTGTTAGATAATAATGCGATATTTGTCACTGTTATTGCTGATCACTTGTGACTGTACTGAAGTATTATTATAACTTGTAATAAATAATAACGTAACTAAATGAATAAACCAGGGCCGATACTGCTGATTAACATGAGAAAGCTTTTCTTTGGCAGCGACCATCTATTGCTCTCCAGCGTTTCAATGCTGTCTGCTTACGTGGCAATTTGGCTAATTTGGCTTTCCAGAGTTTAGAGGATTTATTTTAACCTCTTTGAACTTATAATTAAATAAAGGCTATTTTATATCTTACATTTTAGCCCAGGGCCCTTTACAGCCCAGAGCATTAAAAGGTAGAATAAATAATATTTAGTATAACTAATTAAATTTTAATATAACTTGATGGTGACTGTGCATTGAATTAGAAATAGCAAGCCCATTAAGTGGTAGACAATTAGTTTTATAATAAATTGACCAGAGAAATGTTTGTGTTTTAGTGTGAAAAGATTCGCAATCAGAAAGGAAAATTTCTGTCTGCATTTCGCATGGCTCACACGTCCTCTATAGACGACACCGATCAGACAATTATCAGCGTAAGGTAGGTATAAGCTGTTGTATCGTATTACGGCTGGAGCCAGTGGCGAAGTCAGAAGATACTCGACTGGATCAGTATGTGCAGGGTTCAAATCCTGGACTCGCCCGTCACTGACATCGCTTCGAGTGAGGAAACTGACGCTAACCTTAGCTTTTACTATACCCACGTGACTGAGGCACTTGTTTACGTGACAGTGTAAAATAAATTTGTACACTAATTTAAAATCTGTAAATCTTTCATAAATTATATATTTATGTACAGCCTCTCATTTGGCAGTGTCTTTATATCTATGTAGCTTTTGTAATTACTTGCGGCACTGTCGAGTATTTAACGTCAGGCTCAGAGTCTCACCTGTTCTCTTTGGGATGACTCGACACACTCGAGCTATTGTTGTACTAGATAGAGCTAAGGAAAAGATCGATATAAGCTAATTATAGCATTCCGTCGCTTGACACTTGACATTTAATTAATGAGCCCTTGGCAGTTATTTAATGAGCATTTGACAATAAATGAGCACAGAACTAACTTACAAATTTATTAGTTTAATACGTTAATAAGTTGATAGCTTTAGAAGTTATTATCTTAGTAAGTTAACGGGTATATGAGTTAATAGGTTAATGAGTAAAAAGCGTTAATAACATGAGGTCATTTAAAGTACTATTTGGGTTTTAAATTATTACATTTTTGTTATAACTTGACCATCTTGAAAGATGTTTTTGCATTTTAACCTGAATTGTCCAATATATATTCTATGTCCGTGCAAACATGGTTGCTCCGAACAAATCTATATCATCAATGATATTGGTGTGATGAACGTTTTACCACTTCAAATTAAATTTGAAGAAAATAGATATATATTGAAATGTAGAAAGTTATAGGTAATATAGTAGTTAAAATATATGAGAAACTAATTAAGATAAAATATTAAATTAAAACAATAAAACTAACTAACAAACTATGTATCACGCTACTTAATCGTGCCTCTACCTATGCACAGGGCAGCACTTGAAGATATAAAGAGTGACCTGCAGGAAAGGATGCAGCGATGGCGTGCTATAGAACAGTTGTGTGGCTTCAACATCATCATCAACCCCGGTGCTCCGTATCTCAACTCTATACTACGAGAATCTCCATCGTCTGCCGCTCTCTGCTACGGTCTGTATCTAAATAAATAAAAGTCAAATAAATATAAATGTAACTAAACAAATAAACGTCAATAAATATAAATGTCTGTAAAGTAATGAGCATTTCATTTGATATGTTTCTGCAGCTCTCTGCTACGGGTCTGAGACTAAATAAATAAATGTCAAATAAATTTAGATAATAGATGTTAGTACAGTGACGAGCATTTCATTTTAACCCTATACGCGCTGAGTCGCTGTCACATGCCTTACTGATAAGTTTCTGCAGCTCTCTGCTATGGTCTGTATCTAAATAAATAAATGTTGAATAAATATAAATGTTAGTAACGTGATGAGCATAATAATCATTTGAGCCTTATACATGCTGAGTCACTGTCACCTGCCTTACAGATATGTTTTTGCAGCTATCTGCTACAGTCTGTTGCAAGATTTTTTTAGCAATTGGCATTCGTGTTGTTCGAAATGAACTTAGCCAATGGCGTGACCTGTCTGGTTTCATACTACAGGGCAGATTTTGCAGGGAAAAACTCTGCTTTATTGATCTTAACGAAAATTGTCGAATTTAAATTCTTAATGAAAGAATGTGATGAACAGCATTGATTTGCAATACAAAATAAATTTATTTTCAGAGTTTTAATTTTATTGCTATTTATTTTTGTATGTAACTAAAGGTAAAAAACATTGAAAAATTAAAATGAAGGTCTATTGGTATCCTGACCCTAGTTAAACTGGGATTTAAGTGAAGATGATGATGATGATTTGTTTATGTAATTAATGTTATTATATGTGTAGGTGATCAGTGCCTACCACAGGCTAAATATCTGACACATCAGACTGCCATAGACACTGCAGATGATAACATCTCACTCCTTCCGCATAGTAAGTGGTCGTCTTTGTTGTGTGCTGCACTAAATTCATTCATTATATTGAAAGTTTATTGTTCTATAAACTAATTTATATTGGCAATCGTTGCTTTGTCTCAAATTGTATAATGGACAATTTTCTGTGGATAAAATAAAATAATTTTTTCTGTGATGTGTGAAATATCAAATTCATTGTGAAATTGGAGGTTGGGTACAGAAATCTATTTCGATAAAGTATTTTTATGACAACGTGGCCATTTGACGACAAATAGCATAACCAATTGAACTCTGTAAAATTAATAGTGATATATATCATCAAGGACTATCATTCACAGTGACGTGTCGTTTAAACATGACACACTGTTGAAGGTATTCAGTTACTTAAATAGCGAAGCAATCAGCAAATTTTCAACTCCTAGGAGTAAATATTTTAAAATTTATTGGTAAAACGGAGTATTTGGCGTTTACTAGCAGCGTTGTAGATCCATTTATGATGAAGATATGAAAAATGTCTGTTGCTCTAAGACGCTATATGTCGACATACTTAGTTAGCATTATCTTATTTGCATCACAGGGATTGAAGTCTAAATAGTGCTTAAAATGCTTGAGCTACTTTATTTTGAAATTCTTTTATATTTAGTCTTTAATTGTATTCGCAGTATTGCATTGTTACATTTAGGAAATTATTTAAATATATATATAGTCATAAATGATCACAAGTAAAAAGTATTTCCATATTATTAGAAAACTTAAAAGCAATTGTTAATAAATAAAAATTTCCAGGGGAAATTGGTGAAACCCCAAAACGTTTCTTACCGAGATATTCATCATTTCCAGGTAAGATTTCAATGGGTTTTCAAGTCTTCCGTTGACTTCTACTTTCGTTTGGCTTCAAAAATAATTCAAAAATAATTCTATGTATTTTATTCAAGTTTTTATTTAAAATATCATACGTAGTCTGTGCAGAAAAAATTGAATTTCCCCATTCCGTACTAGTTCTATATCTGTTGTCTGCTTGGCATAGAAACTTATAGGATCATTTTCCCGGTCTGGTTTGGCATAATCCTTTCAAATCTGATTAAAATGTATAAAAGCGTGCAAGTATGTTGGAGTAGCAAACGTTAATCATTCCACATATTTGCATTCGTTGAGATGCTAGGTGGGAATATTTCAAAGCTTATGGAATCTGACAAATAAAATTTTTGTGCAATGAAGAACTCCTTTTTGTAGATGTTTTTGATAAAATTTGGTACGATGATACTAAAGACGCTAAATAGTGTCTTGTATAATTCTAGAAATTTCAAATGGGTAATACTTGCAGAAATTTGTAGAAGCTTATTTTAGTTTATAATGGTGTGTATATAATTACTGTTTGTTATCAGAATATCTATCCTGCAAACACTGTCGACTCTATAGCTGTGTAACGCTTTATTTGTTATAAGAGAGTTATGGCTTCTGTGAGCCAGCTACTTGACGGCTTAGGTGATGTAATAGGGCTTAGGTGATGCAATACAGTTACACCTCCACTCTCATCATAGTTGATTGACTTCGGGAGCCACGATTCCCTTATTTTCTATCTACTAACCCTAACTATTTCAACAATTTGTAAACTAATTTCTTAATTATTTCTGTAATGCTGCTTACGTTTATATTTTCATTTTCTGTTAACAATTTAGAGTTAATATAACTTTGTGCTCTAGTATTTTTTGTTTAATGTAATAAATATTAGCTAGTATAGCTGGTATAGCTTATAACTGTTATTTCAAGGTAATAGAACAATTTTCATTCTCACATTTAAGGTTTATAGTTAAAAGTAAGCTGTAATTTGTAGAATTGTCTTGTTAGTATGTAGGATTATTTTGTAATTAATTTCTTGCAGTCTGCGCGATTTTCTAACGACATTTTGGTACTGGTCTGTCAGAAATTGTCTAATCTTGAATCGATGTTAACTATATGCTTCTTGGCTGTTTGGGTAGATTAGTTAGTCTAAGGTCATCAAACCACTGCTTAGTTTGACGTAAGTTTCTTGTCTCAACAGTACATCACTGATCAGGCAAGCACGTGATTTAAACCCTACATCAACTGATCCACAGTTGGATACCTAGCCGTTATGCTCACGGTTCAGACCTGTATATGAGATATGATATCACTGACAGATGATGATCTCATTATGCTGCCCTTACTTGTAATTATACAGTATTGTTCTTGTATTGAAATGTTCTGTATATTCCTTGATTATTTACTTACTTATTTCATCAACTGAATGGTACTTGAAAAGCTTATATTTTGAAAAACATTTTCATTATATAATTCATTGTATATTATTTTATTATATATGTATAAAAAGCCTAAGGGCTAATGTTAACGTCAGGTTCCTCACTCGAAAGCGATGTCAGTGACGGGCGAGACAGGATTTGAACCCCGCACATACTGATCCGCGATCGAATATCTTACCGACATCGCCACTATCTCCAGCCCGTGGCGATGTCGGTAAGATAATATATACATTTAATATTATATATTGCACATATATGTATAAAATCTATAAATACATAGTAGTATATTCTATACATCTTATTTTATTATCTATTGTATCATCGGTTAAAGTCTTCACACTGCGGGGTAACTCCGCAGCCAGCGCTCGTCCCCCCTGTGAGGTCCTGCCCAACCTGATGAGGGCCGGAATGCAGCTATCTGTCGTGGGGGTCAGTCTCCCCCCAACACGAGCCATTCGTCCAGGTCTGAAAGACGTGGCTGGGAGTGCCTTCAGCCAATAGAAGTTCTCGTAGCTTCGCTCGATGTTGTCTCGGTGTTGTTTGTTAGTGACGCTCTGCACGCAGGGATTTATTGGTTTCTGGAATTATTTCGTAGGTTGGATTAGTATAGTGCATGTTAGGATAAGCCTAAGCGGTGTATTTTATATTTTATTATGTATATTTGTATATTTATATTATTGTATTTATTGTCGGAGTGGTTTGTTTTGTCTCATTACTGCATAAAATCTTGGGTTTGCTGTCTTTTGTTATTCGTTGCTTTATTATGTATTAGTTCGAACGTTCAATTCGCATTCACTGTTATGTAGTATTCACTTTTGAAATGAAAGTTCTATTTAGATGATATAATCAGATTTCAGGCGTCTGCATTTACTCAGGAAGCTCTAGGTTCAGTTGACAGGAAGCAGACAATAAATTAAATGTTAAAGATGCATGCTTGTATTTGATGCATAGTACTCTTCTGTATAAAACATTTCTAATTGCTTGCATTCTAGTCAATACTTTACACGGGTCTTTGTCTTAGAAGTTTTAAGAATTAAATTCGTCACGTTACTACTGGCAAGCGTTAGTAGAATCTATTTATTAGTGATATTCACTGTCTGCCACTGACACTTGTATACGCTAACGGAACTTGTGTCTAATTTAATAAAATTATCTCTTTCTCTCTCTATTGTTCTGCCAAGTGGCAGATTCAAGATATTTCTCTCTCTCTTAGTGCACTGCCTACTGGCAGGTCCATGGTACATAACACCTCCACTCTTCTCTGTCTTCCGCCTTCTCTTCTTTTCCACATATGAGTGGGTCTTTAAATCATCTAACATACCTAATCTCGGCCTGCCCCTGCCTCTTTCCTTCCATTCTACCTTCTATGACCTCGTTTAATAGACCTTCCCCCCTTAGAATGTGTCCTATCCATCTCTTCCTCCTATTTCTTAATACATTTATCAACTGTCTATCTGTGCCAACTCTCTCCAGGACTTCCTTTCCTTCCTTTCAAGATATTTATGCTCACAATATGCTGTGACCTTGTCTAAAGACCACTCCATCGATCAAATAGGTTAATCTCTTCACTACAGGTTTGGAAGATTTACTAGTTTAAATCAAAATAGTGCGTGTAGTAAAATGTGAATATCTCATATTATTCGTCACTTAAATTTGCTCTATTGTGTTAAATTTGGGTATCATCAGGTTTGCTTAGTTATACTACTCCAAAATTTCTGTGCTTTTGAACGTATATATATATATATATATATTTCATTGACTAAGACTAGCATGGTTGATATTTTGACTTTGCTGGTTTAATTATGTACAAATTAGTAACTTTTTGTATAAAAGAAGGAACTCAGTACTGCGTCATGCCTTAATTTGCATAACTGAGATATTCCTTACGACTCTCAGTTCCGTCTTAGTGTCCCTTTACGACACTACAATTTACGGTTGGTCTATTCTACGTGTACATAGAACCTGACGCTGATCTGACCCTATCCAATATGCATTATATTAATAAGTCATAAGTTTAAGAATCTAATTTTCATACTGTACCAAATTTATTTTCGAATTAAGTATTAATTAATGATTTAAATTTCGTTATATTTTGTTTTGGTTGTCTATGTTGTTATAAACTATATTTATTGTTGCTACTGCTCCTAGTTTCTGTTATTGTTTTGCATTATTGCATCTATATGTTACGAGTATCCTATATTTAACTTTGAGTCACTCTCCTTCCACTCATTTCTAGTGGTGCTCGATATTGTCATAATCTCTAATGTGTTGTTTTATTTTGGTATACGGTGGATATCATGATATAACTGGGGACCCCTCTAATTCGTTCAACAGTGTCCTGTCTCTATAATAAGCAACCATCCTCAAGTCATCCTCTCACTCTAAATGGTACTCGATATTGTCATGACAATTTCTATGTTGTTGTTCCAGTGAGCTACACTGGAGCACACCTGGGTGGTCCTCTTACTTTTAACAGTGCTCGATATTGTCATGGTCTCTGCTATGTTATTGTTTCAGTAAGCTACGCTGGAGCACACTTGGGTGGTTTGGCAGGAGATCGCTCCTATCTGCTCAACAGTGTCCAGTCTCTTGCCTTCAGCCACACCTCCTCCCCTCACTTCACCAATGGGTCGTCAGGTGGGCGGAGTCTACGCGTCACTAGACCCGCTGACAACGCCTACAATGCCACTGGGCGAGCCTCTGACCTGACGTCCCTCAGGTCTCCCGAGGAACTGAACGCTAGGGCTAACGTCGTGTTCAGATTGGGCGACGACTCCAGGTACTCCTTTTGTGTTGAATGTCTCAATAGCTCAGTGGTTAGATGCGTCAGGTAACCTGAGGTAAATTGAACTCAGTGGTTAGATGCGTCAGGTGACGCCAGTAGGTTTTAAATGACAGATCCTGAGGCGAATTGAATTCTCGCGGGCTCAATTCTCGGCCGCGCTGATCTGAGAGTAAAATCTCGGACATTCATGGGACTGGTTATACGTAAAATGGAATAAATTGCCTAACGGTTAATTGGAAAATATTTCTCCACAGCAAACTGATGTTATTATGTGGAGCTGTTCTCTCGACCATTCAACTATCTGTATCTTAGCTGTAATTTTATAGTATTTATAGCATTTGAACGTGTAGCTTAACTGTTAGGATGTATTTATTTCTAGAATCTGCAATTAAACTCTGATGATGCATTTATTTCTAGTATCCTAGGCTTGACGCTTATTTATTGTAGGTATTTATTTGTAGTGTCTTAGGCATGACTCTGATGTATTGCATGTATTTATTTGTAGTATATTAGGTTTGACTCTGATGTATTGTATGTATTTGAAGTCACTTAGGCTTGACTCTGTATTGTATGTATTTATTTGTAGTATCTTAGGCTTGACTCTGTATTGTATGTATTTATTTGTAGTATATTAGGTTTGACTCTGATGTATTGTATGTATTTGAAGTAACTTAGGCTTGACTCTGTATTGTATGTATTTATTTGTAGTATCTTAGGCATGACCGATGAATTGCATGCATTTATTTGCAGTATCTTAGGTATAACTCTGTATTGTTGCATTGTATGTATTTATTTGTAGTATCGTAGGTATGACTCTGTTTTGTATGTATTTATTTGTAGTATCTTAGGCATGACTATGATGTATTGTATGTTTGTATTTTTAGCATCTGCAGCTTCACTTTGGTGATGAATTTATTTGTATTATCTTAGGCTTGACTCTGTATTGTATGTATTTATTTGTATTATCTTAGGCTTGACTCTGTATTGTATGTATTTATTTGTATTATCTTAGGCTTGACTCTGTATTGTATGTATTTATTTGTATTATCTTAGGCTTGACTCTGTTTTGTATGTATTTATTTGTATTATCTTAGGCTTGATTCTGTATTGTATGCATTTATTTGTATTATCTTAGGCTTGACTCTGTATTGTATGTATTTATTTATATTATCATAGTTTTGACTCTGTATTGTATGTATTTATTTGTAGCATATGCAGTCTGCCCACCTCATCATCTCGCCCGTCTCTCAGAACCTTTGATTCTCCTGTAACATCTTCTAGATCAGCGTCAGGACTGAACTCAGGGTCTCCCGCCTCAGACAACTCTGCCGACCAGTCAGCCAACAGCACGACGTCAGATCTGTGCCGGTCAGAGAATACGGATGAAGAGTCATCGTCTGACTGCACGAGTCAGTCATCGCTGACGAGCTCTCTCGCCCCTCAGGAGGGGCAGAGCACGGCTCGGAGGGCAAGGTCTCCGTTTGCTAAACTTTTAGGAAAAAAGAAGAAGGATAAGCTGTCTTAAAGTGAAGGATAAGCTGTCTTAGAGTGAAGGACAGAAATATAGTATTGGAGTAAAGAGCTAATAGGTTTGTTTCCTGCATAAGTTGACCTGAAGGAGAGATCGTCGTGGTCTCGGGTTCATCTAGTCGTACTGGCTGGTAGAGAATCGACGACTGTTAAATTACATCGGTTACATTTTTGTTAAACTTATGCAAAAGAAGAAGTTAGGGGAGTTGCTTGCGAAATATTAGATTTTGAAGAAAGGAGATAGTGGTTGTGTTGTGAATTGTGCTGTTGTTGAAGTTTTGATCATCTCGTATAAAATATCTCTAGAGATTTCTAGCAGATATTGAGTAGAAAAGAAAAAGAGAGAGTTGAGCTGAAATGTGATCATTTCGAGTATTTATGTTTTTTATTTGCTGCTAGTTGATCTGGAAGATATAGGGACTAGAGTAGAACCAATGAGGCATAAAATGTCTTAATAGCGTAGGGGTAACGTCATGAACCAGTGAGGCATAGTTGCAGCGTTTGATCTCTGTAATTTTACTTAACGTTTACAGCCAAATGAGAGTATGAAATGAACATTAAATTAATTTGTTAGTACTTTAATTGTAGTCTTACACAGAAAAATCAGCATATTTATAAATCATTGTAAATCAGGATCCTGAGGATTTTGTGGGTGGAGTAATGAAGTGTGATAAGAACAAAGATTTTATGTTTAGTTCTTCTAATGGGGTTTGTGATATTATTTATTGTATTACATCTTTCATATATCGTGCTTTTGTTTGCCTGTTAGCACATTGGCCGAGTCAAATCTGAACACGTGGTGTGTTGTGTAGTTTTGTTTCGTTATATTTATTTTCACACATTTTGTTGTCATTTTGATTGGCTTCATTTCACTGTTTTATCCCAATTAATATTTTATAAGCTGTCTTCTGTGTGTCTGCTGTTATAGATAATCATCATTGATATTAAAACAGAAAATGGTTTAAATATTGAAACAGATTTTCACGTTTAGAAATAGAATATTACACGAAGAAAGAATCTCATGACTGGTGCATTGTAGTTATCTAGTACGACTTATGTCTGATGTGGCAACGTTGAATTTGAATGACGACACTTGATGTCATACTTAGAAAATATTCTGCAATTTGCTCTGTCCTCCATAGATTAGATAGACCTGTTACCTGAAAGGCTTGTAAGTAGCTTTGTACTCCAATGAGAAGAAATAGGCTGATTTGGTAATTATAACATTGTTCACTTGAAGCTTTATTTCTTTATTTGGATCTTTGTAGCTGAATAAAACCCCAAATATTGCCAATATGTAAATAAAATTTCTATACTACTTTTAAGTGGTATTTTGTGCCATTTTAATACAATTTTTTATAGTATTTGCTGCGTGTGTTCTCTATAAACTTCTATAACATTTGATAAAAGGAAAACCAGGTTGCATTTTCTTTCAAGAGAGGAGGATTAATAATTAATTTATTAACTGAGTGCCATATTCGTCTGAAATTGTACCTTTTTGCTGATAATTATATGTGTATATATTGGCTGATTTTTATTCCGTGTGAACGCTATATGCAGCTCTTCCTTTCCAACGTGTACTCATTTCCATGTCTATACTCAATTCTGTATTTTATGACATTTTTATAGTTTTTATTCTCGCTAGAGATTCCTTTATAATCAGTATTGTTTTCCCCAATGATTGTTTGACTCTATCATTGGAAGCTAAGTGTAAGATATTATAAAGTATAATGTAAGTAAATGAAACTAAAGCATGCTAGAGCAATTAAGTTAGGCTAGGGTGTAATTGCGCCAGGGTAAACTATAATCTATCATAATGCTAGAGTTATGCCTTGCGCGAGCTTGGATTTAGCATTGCGCCATTGATCTGAACTATAGTTTGGCATTGTGCCAAGATCCAAGCTTCAGTTTGGGATTGTGCCAAGATCCGAGCTAGATTTTGGCATTGCGCCGAGATCTGAGCTAGAGTTTGGCAGTTCGCCAAGATCCGAGCTAGAGTTTGGCATTGTGCCAAGATATGAGCTAGAGTTTGACATTTCGCCAGGATAAAGCCGTTGTCTGGCATCGCGCCAGGTTATGAGCTGTACCCTGAAGTGACATTACGGGTCACCCAAAGAAGTATCTATGTCAACCGCTTGTTTATACAGTTACATATTTATTTACAATTTATTTATTTTTACAATTACTATACTTAATTAGTGCAGTTGTAGGGATCTGCCATGATTCTGTGTTAATCCTGCAATTTGTGACACTGTCTGTACTGTACTATCGATAGAAAGCTCAAAAACTCTCGCATCTACTTTTTATATCAGTTGATATCAGAACCTTTTTTGTAGTTATGGCTTAATCTATTCGTGCGGCAATCTGTCTTAATGGACAATTTTAAATCCATCTTTAATTTAAATTTAACCGCAATCATTATTAACTTCAAATCAAACCAAGTTTATTTCACACCAACCGCACTACTATTCACGCGCAACACGTAGAAGTGAGTGGAAAAGGACACAAAGACCGATAGTGTGATATTGTAATTGTCCGTTAGTCACTAACATGTGCTCAAATAAACTTAAAGGCTGTATGGCATAGCAACGCTGCTAAGATTTAATGGAGACTACTGTAGATGCTGTTATTTTGTTGTACTCAAAATTATTCTGATGCTCAGATTTAATACTGTTATCTCTTGAACAGTTTCTCATTATTAGCTAACAAGCAATAGCTATATTGTGTAGGGTTAACGTTGAATATTACTGTGTAATACAAAATGTGTTAAATTGGTATTCTAGAGAAGATGATGATGCTTAGAAAATGGATTCATTTAAAATGTTATTCTTTTAAACAATGCTAAATAATTATATAATCCTATATAAATTAATATTGCTAGATTAAATTAGATATAAAGTTTGATCTCAATTAATTATTTGATCTAAGCCACTAGTTGAGATAAATATTTATATGGCCCCTGATATCTTCTGGGGTTGTGGAAATTGGCGTTGAATCTTAATTGGTCATCATGCCGTCTGGTGAGTAACTACATAATTACGTTTGTCTACATTATACAGCTATGCACATAGCTGTTACAATTAGTCTTCTCGACTCTAGTTATTAGTCTAATATTATGATGATGCTGCTTTTTTCTATTGCTTCTCCTTTGCTATTTACTGCTCATTTTGTAATTTATTATTGTTGACATTTTGATAATACAACCATGTGAATAAATAAATTTCTAAATAGTAATTTAATTTCACGACGCTATTAAGATGTAAATGTTTACATGACTCCTTGCTATTCCTTGTTGCTCTGTAATGTTGTAATTAATTATAATTCAACTTAGGATGTATATAGTTCGTTGTTTGGGTAATTAATAAATGATATTCATTCAGCTTACATTGTTTTTTCGTAATTAAAACCTGCTTGTTGTATTTGTGCAGAAAATATTTTCTCTGTATTATTAATTTGTAAAAATAATATCAAGTAGGCTGCTGCCTCTATATGTAGCCTAAATGCTGGCCTAAATGCTAGCCTAAATGCTAGCCTAAATGCTAGCCTAAATATAGCCTAAATATAGCCTAAATATAGCCTAAATATAGCCTAAATATAGCCTAAATATAGCCTAAATGCTAGAGAGAGAAAGAGTAAGAATTCAAAAGGATCTGATGTAATTTTGCTGCCAGCTCTTCACTTGTATAAGTTGGGTTTGATTGGAATTGGTTTATAAATTAGGCATATATTTACATGTACATGTCAATCTTTTTAGAGATTGATGACAGGTCCAAGGTTGTTATTCTCTCTTTCTCTCTTAGTGCATTGCCCAGTGGCAGGTCCATGGTACATAATGCCTCCATTCTTCTCTTATTTCTCTTCATGTCCACATACGAATGGATCTTTAAATCTTCTAACATTATTAGGTCATATTATTGTACAGTAATTGTGTAGCTCTCTCTAATGGGTGTGTCAATGGCCAATCCGACTAATTGATTGAATCGCAAGGCTTCGTCCTCGGCACACTTAATGTTTTATTATTATGATATGTATTGTACTTGCGTATTAGACTATCTATTTATATTATATCATCATAATCAATATCATCATGTTCGCTTTAATCCCCGTTTAACTAGGATCTTGATACGAATAGACCTTCTTCACTCCTCTCTGTCCCTTACCATATCATCAGTCAATCCACCATAATATCTTCCAGTAGTTTATAAAATTTTGTAGCAATTTCTGGAGCCAAGACGCTCACCAACCGAATACCCTTTCTGAAGTTGTTTTATTTATATGATAAATGTGTTTATTTATATAATAAATGTGTTTATTTATATAATAAATGTATTTATTTATAAGATAAATATATTTATTATTTATTTGGTTATGTTTATTGCTGTAGTTGTTGATTGTTATCATTATTTAATTATATTTTCACACCTGCCGTTTTATAATTAGCTTATCATCAGAAATACTATACTCTTTGATGGACGATTATTACTTGTAAGAAAAAAATCTTTAGAGTCATATTCGAGTCAATTTTGAATTGTAAATAGCAACTACTTCTTATTATCTAACAGTGGTACTGTGAATTTCTATATATTATGACTTTTTGAAGATATTATGAATTTTTATACTGCATTGTGTGCAGTCATACTGGAACCATACCACTATGTTTTACTTTAACTTATCGGTGTGTCATGGCTAAGTAATTCGTTAAAACTACCATTCGTGTAATGGTAAAGCATTCGTTTGCCTAAAGCAGGAGTCTGTGTTCAAATCTCATCGTAGTTGAAATATCTGCGTCATTTATAGAGAGAGAACGAAAGAGAATAATTTCTCAGAGCAAACAAAACCTGTCAACATTTTTCTACTTATTTTATTTTCTACCTATTTTATTTTCTGCTATATTTTCTAAATTTTTCTTATTCTTAAAGGCGTGTAAGATCATAGTCATTGTGATGGAATCACCTGGTTGGGTTGGGCGTATAGTATTATCTAAAGAGCCCGAGAAAAGACTCTTAGAAAATATATTATCTTAGAAATTATCTTAGACTTCTCATATGTCAAAATGCTAGTGAGAGAAAGAGTAAGAATTCAACAGGATCTGATGTATTTTTGTTACCAGCTCTTAACTTGTATAAGTTGGGTTTGATTGGAATTTATTTATAAGTTAGGCCTATATTTACATGTATGTTTTGTAAATATGTAATTTCTTTTTTAGAGATTATACGAGTCATATTGTTCTTTATGCTAGAATTTAATAGTGATTGTGTTCAATTCATTTATAGCTATTAAGTCATTTGTCAGTATAAGAAGTAATACAGCTCGTTATAAACACCTGAGCCATGTATATATATATATATATATATATATATATATATATATATATATATATATATATATACATATATATATATATATATATATATATATATATATATATATATATATATATATATATATATATATATATATATATATATATATATGGGCAGTTTTATATCTAAGTAAATACTTTATTAAATATATTTTACATGTTACGCAGTGTATTTTTGCGTGCGTGTCAAAACTTAGAATGAAGTATGCTACTAATGATTTCTATATCTGCTGTGGTTGCAGCATTATAATATGCTTGTGCTTATCTCTGGCGTTAACGCAACGGAGACAATCTGATTGGTCGTCTCTCTCTGATTGACTGTGTCTGTAAAGTCTTGGCCTATTTGATCGAAGAGATATTGTATTGACGATGTTACAGTTGTAAATATGTTAGTTTTTGTGCTTAGGAAATACTTAAATTATTTATTATGTCGTAGTCGCGAGCGTGATTTTGTGATGTTTTTTGCTATTCACTTGGTTGTGTACGAAAATGCATATTTTTACGTTTTCTTGTAAAGATTTAGGTTGAAATTTTGCTGTGCTTTCTTTGCGGGTGTTAAATATTCATATTCACCGAATGTTTGTTTGATATTCTGTAAACGTTTGATGCAAGTGCTTTTATTTGCTATTTAAATCTCACCATTGATCGAAATGCCTGATTTCTCTTCTTAAATAGACAAACTAAACTGTAAATACATAAAACTGTTTTTATTTTTGTTAAAACGCGTACTAAAATTAGCGTAATTAATTAATTCTTTAGCCGATACTGACCGATAACGGCTGTTCCAGCACATAAGATGTGCATTGAAGTAATTTTTCATTTCCGATCCTCTTGAAGGGTGAAAGCAAATGGCTTTGACCCGATGAATTCAATTGAGAATTTAAAAACTATTTACTACTACTTTTATTCGCAAGACTATTTTGATATTTTCCACATTTTATTTTATTTAACCAATTTGTGCACAGTTATGTTTGTCGCCAGTGATATATTTTCTGTTAGATCTTGTATTTCTTAAATGGTTTCAATGAAATAACAGGGCATGCAATACAGGAGTTCAGTGTTGATTACTGCATCGAACCAACAACAACAACAGCATGCATGCAGTTAAATGTCTTATTTCTGTGACAAATACGTACATTTAAATGTCTCATTACTATGACACATTCGTAGAGTTAAATGTCTCATTACTATGATAGAGATGTACATTTAAATGTCTCATTACAATGACAGAGACGTACAGTTAAATGTCTCATTACTATGACACATTCGTGCAGTTAGATGTCTCATTACTATGACAGAGACGTTCAGTTAAATGTCTCATTACTATGACAGAGATGTACATTTAAATGTATCATTACTATGACAGAGATGTACAGTTAAATGTCTCATTACTATGACAGAAACGTTCAGTTAAATGTCTCATTACTATGACAGAGACGTGCAGTTAAATGTCTCATTACTATGACAGAGACGTGCAGTTAAATGTCTCATTACTATGACAGAGACGTGAAGTTAAATGTCTCATTACTAGACACATTCGTGCAGTTAAATGTCTCATTACTGTGACAGAGACTTTCTATTAAATGTCTGTTTCACAACGATACTTTTACTTCCTTGTTCTTATCGTCCTATTCGTTGTAAAAACAACGAATAGGACGATAAGGATGGGATGGTAAAACAACGAATAGTGTATGCTAATCCACTTAATAAATAATTGCGTATTAACTTAAATCGTTAATCACCACTTTTGCTTTCTGAAAAACGTTCTCATCATCCATGACTAGCCAACAATCTGAACTACGAGCCGACTGATCAGCGGCGGAATGTTCATTTATATTCTAATTACTTCGTACGGGGCAAGCTATCCGATGAAAAACTTGGTAATAAAAAGCAAATTACTGAATCGGATTCATGAATTGTGTGACGGGACGGAGAGAATCTGATGATGATGATGTCAAAACATGAAGTGGGCGTGGCTATTCTGCCCTATGACAATATCAGCTTCGTAATATACTGACCTCCCGCTTCACCTCTCTTATACCACCAGTAATGTTCACCAGCTTTCTACCACCAGCAATGTTCACCAGCTGTCCACCACTAGCAATGTTCACCAGCTTTCCACTACCAGCAAAGTTCACCAGCTTTCCACCACCAGCAATGTTCATCAGCTTTCCACCACCAGCCATGTTCACCAGCTTTCCACTACCAGCAATGTTCACCAGTTTTCCACCATAAGCAATGTTCACCAGTTTTCTACCACCAGCGATACTCAACAGCTTTACACCACCAGCAAAGCAATGTTCACCAGCTTTCCACCACCAGCAATGTTCACCAGCTTTCCACTACCAGAAATGTTCACCAGCTTTCCACTACCAGCAATGTTCACCAGTTTTCTACCCCCAGCAATACTCAACAGCTTTACACCACCAGCAATGTTCACCAGCTTTCCACCACCAGAACTTACTCGCCAGTTTTCTGATTGTTTGTAAACTTTTACCGATATCTTCATGATCTCCGTTTAATTGTTGGTTTAATTTGTGAAAGATATATGACCGAATTGGTAGCGTACCTGTCGGACGATTAGGTGAAGTGGGTTCAAACCCCGATCATGTTCGATTTTACATTGAGTAGACCATACGACAGTTTCTGCTATTTGCTTCTGGGGAAATACATTGTCTATTAAACCAACACATTTGAACTGCAAAATACTGCGGTTGATGGTAAAGGGAGTGATGTAGTGTGAGCCTCAATAATAACAATAATAATAATAATAATAATAATAATAATAAAGGTTTAGCGTCCGTTTCCTCATACAAGGATGATGTCAGGGACGTTTAATGTCACAATTTATCCTATTAACGTATACTTTTAGGATAAACTGTTTAATATCACAGTTTATCCTATTAAGCGTCGAGCAAAGTTTATTAATATTTTCTAAATCATACATCAAGTTCTGATTGCAGGAAGATTCTACTGGAAGATTTATTTGCAGAACTCTTTTCAAGGTTCCTGACTGCATCCATTCAGTGGAAATACAGATTGGGTGATTTGATTGATAGGCCGCAGCGAAAGCTGCCTGTCGCCTAATGGCGCCTGATATAAATGAGTTTCAATAATTGTATTATTTTCTAAATATTCAATACAATTTAATAACTGGTTTGGTCGAATTAGACGGCAGTACTGTGGCTGTATCGTAGAAAATTAATTTTAAAGGAAAATTAACATTTAAATTACAAATGAAATTCAGGAACGTACTAGGAGCTCAATTACAAATACGGACTCGTTCGAGCTTTGCTCGTTTTACTACTGAGATTATATCCCTGTACCTCTCTCTTTCCTCTCTCTCTCTCTCTTAGTTAACTGCCTACTGGCAGGTCCATGGCATTTAACGCCTCAACTCATCTCTATCTTCCGTTTACCTCCTCATGTCCACATATGAGTGGATCTTTAAATCATCTAACATACCTAATCTCGCTCTGTCTCTGCTTCTCTTTCCTTCCTTCTATTATCTTTAGTAAACTACTTCCCTAATGTGTCTTAACCAAATCTTCTTCCTATTTCACAGATTATCTATTACAATTGAAATCACATCATTAACGTTTTTGGATTCTTCTATAAGACTCCTGACTGCTTGCCACGAATGGCAGATCCATGGTGGATATTTCTATTTACAGCCTATATAAACTCTTACCAAAAACAACTTAATTTACCAAATAGTTGCTAACCAAGCCAAGGCCATACCTCTAAACCACAATAATGTATTTTCCTTGAAAAAGTAAGGCTTCGGCTGTGTTAATCCAAACCCTTCTTTATCTTTCTCAGTCTCAGCTTAGTCGCCTCTTACAACACTCTGTGCGTTTGGTCTATTCTCGTGCGATTACCTTCATGAGATTCAGAACTTTCTCTATATTAACAGGTACAGGCCATATAGGTACATACTCATCTCTATGTAAATTTATTATCTTTAGATGAATTTATGTAAGTAAATTTATTATTATTATTATTATTATTATTATTCTCATTCAGCAGGTTTTCAGCCAGCTAGATCGGTTAAGCGTCCGCATGTAGGCAATGCATTATTATATTTTTATTATATTATTACTATATTATTATTATGATTATTATTATGATTATTATTATACTATTATAATATTATTATTATGATTATTATAATAATTATTATTGTATTATTATTATTATGATTATTATGATTATTGTTGTATTATTATTATGCTTATTATAATAATAATTATTATGATTATTATGATTATTATTATGATTATTATTGTATTATTATTGTATTATTATTATGATTATTATTATGATTATTATTATGATTATTATTATGATTATTATTATGATTATTATTATGATTATTATTGTATTATTATTATGATTATTATGATGATTATTATTATGATTATTATTGTATTATTATTATGATTATTATTATGATTATTATTATGATTATTATTATGATTATTATTATGATTACTGTTATGATTACTGTTATGATTATAATTATTATCTTTTATATTATTTATGCAATCTAATAGTCGTATATCTAGTCTAAATAAATGTATATTATTATTATTATCTCTATTAATTATTATTATTGCTATTAGTTATTATTATTATTTATTATTTATTATTTATTATTTAGATCAATATTGTTGTGTCTCCATTCCGCTTTCACTCCTACAAAATAGGGCTAATGCCGCCATCCAGTCTCCTGAGTCACGTGATCCTGGGACGTGGAAGATAATTGCTAGGGTCCTCTTCGCTCAAGAGCTGGATAGGTCATGGATTGAGCTCTCCGCTTAACGGTGATTGACTTCATTAAATCAAAGCTGAACACAATACGAATCCGATCTCCAGGCCGGAACTCATCCAGCAAACGAGTTCTTGCAATTCTACTAATCGAATCCAGTCTGAATGTTCTCCACATTAAAGGCTTAAGACAAGTTTGGCGCTAATTTCTTATCTCGACTGATTGTCAGTGACGTGGCATGCAAGCGCTGGATTTTGAACCCTACCGACTTGTTGCCTGACGCTTATCGTCATGGTTTTATTGAGACGCTTGGAGTCATCTAAGCTGGCATTGGCCACTGCAGTTGTCAGGAAAATGTGTGATAGGAGAATAAATGTAAAATATCGTTTTACATATTAAACATTGCATATCATGTATTGCATATTATGCTTTACATACGCATACGTATTATGCAGTCCTTACTACTATTCGAATTTTTCTCAGTTGCTCTTTGCAGGCATCGCTTGATTTAGATTGAATTTTTTTTTTAAAGAAATATACTTTTGCAGACTACATCTCGTTAGCATTCTCAGACAAGGCATACTTTTTACGCCGTTTATAAAGTAACTTCTTGGTGTAAATTTCAAAAGGTTGGTATGATGGTCGAGTTTTAAAGTCGCCTATTCGGAAAGCAATACATGTAATACATGTCGATCGTCAATTCGAATCCCAGATGGACTCTGGATGTCAGTATCCATTGTAGCAAAGAACCGGGTGCAAACGATAGCTTTAAATGAAAAACCCAAAGCTGGTTTTATAGTTCCGTGGCACCTCGATTCTGATATATGACGGCATTTTGCTCGGTTGTGAGCGGAAATGCGGAATATTTATTACTTGCAGAACAGTTAGAAATGTTTAGAAACCCTGCCAATTGCCTGATTATCATTTGTTCATCGTAGGTATTTGCAATAACATAATATTATTTTATTAAACTAATATAATCGAGCTCTACTGATATCAATTATATTAAAATAAAATTAATACATGTAGGCTACACACCAGCTACCATCTCAATAAAGAAAGAACGCTATCTTTTTCTAGATCTCAACGTGAAAGACGCTTGCGGGCATCTTTAAGAGTTTGTGCTTTCTTCAGGTCTGCTTAAAAAAGCTAACAATAAAGTTAACAATATTTCATCCTTTACAAAACAATTGATCATAAATTAATGTTTTAGATGTAGCTAGTTTAGAGAACCAAATGAAATCTTCTATAGATTTCTATCACTAGTGCCAACAGAGAGTATTTTCATCCATCTTTGCATAATTATGCCCTAACCGACCATCTCAATCCACGGCTAGCTTTGAGTTATATTTATTTTTATTTATATAGTTATATTTTTATTGAATAGCATCATTGTTAATTATTTATTTATTTTTAAATTTCTTTATCTATTTTTTAATCTTTTTCTGATTCTAACATACTGCATAATTATTTATTTTTTGCCATTGCATATCATCAGTTGTGTCTGGTATAATTATTTGAAGATACCCCTCTAATATATTGCTCTTCTACAAGATTTTGCCAGCTCAGGCCTATAGCTCCTATACAGGCTTAGACTGGGTCGACAGTAAAAAAGAAGGGTTAGCGTCAGTTTCCTCACTCGAAAGCGATGTCAGTGACGGGCGAGACCAGGATTTGAACCCCGCACATACTGATCCGCGATCGATTATCTTACCGACTTCCAGCCAGTGGCAAAGGAAGGCTTGACTTTGATGCGTGACAGAAGTGAAAATGGGGAAAGCTCTGGACTAATGAAAGCGGAACTGCCGCGGATTAATCAAGCAGTATAAACAAATTTAATTATGCTAGGCCGGTAGAAGGAAATAAATTGAGGTGTTCTACAGGTCCCCCGACGTTTGTTACCATGGAGTCGATATTGATCAGGCATGGGTAGTGGGGTGAGGCCTCAAAGAGATTATTTTCTTATACGATGAGAAGAACATAAAGGCAATTGGATAACGTAGTTTTAAGGCTAATTTGACTTTTACTTCTGATGCTAAAAGACTTGATTACATAGTTGTGACATCACAACTATGTCAAGTCCACTTTTCTAAGGGCCATGTTTCATATGGCCCTTAGAAAAGTGGAATTATCGTTTTATCTCTAGGCAGAATCCAACTTTGCTATCTTTGAGGATCCGTAACATGTCACTGAGCCCATATTGGAAAAAGTTTCTTAGTCTATCGTAATATCACTTCATTCAGACCAAGATGAATATTATTAGAGATGAATGCTACAGACTGAGTATCGAAAAGTCTCAGGTAAAACGTAGAACTTGAAAACAATAAGATTACTTTCTATATGTTGCCTTGATCTTCTAGAAAACTTTAAATATGGCTGCAGGTAAGTTGTCCAGGCAACTGTAACTCATAGTTTGCAACACTGTCATTGGCTGATGGTGACGGCGAGGTTACATCCATATAGAATCTCTTTTCAGAAAATCCCACACGCAACATGCAAACAACTCGAGTGCTTATCAGAAATTAGAGAAGATACGAAATAAGGCAATTAATGTGAATCGCGAATTAAGTTTTTGAAACTTATTGACCTTTCAAGTTCTCTCTACCCCAGTATAGAGTCCCGCAAAAAGATGGTCCAAAGCGTACATTCTCACTCAATGAGCCTTCTTGCTCATAACGTATAAGTGAACGCCTGTCCTTCAATAATCTCATCTCATTGCGAAGGAAGCGCCTTTACTGCTTTTAAGACAATGCCTGTAACTTGGATCTATGTGTCTTGGATCATTTTCTATTGTCCTCCCTATTCTATGCTACCATCAGTCTTTAGAAGCACCTGTCTGTCAAGCTTGGTTTATTTTCAGGTTTAGTCTACCCGACGTATGAGACATGAATAACTCAGGCTTTCCTACTTGTAATTTGTATTAAAGCGTTAAATTAAACTTAGCCATTAAATTGACTACTAATTCCAATTTTCATTTCATGTTGATATAAAACTTTATGAAATAATTAGTAATTTTCTAATCTGACAATTTTTAAAGAATACTATAAAGATTGCACCAACTTTTAAGTGCACTTGGGCTCATTTGAAAAGTTCATGACCCAATAGACACATAAGGGCATTTATCATGGCACCGGATTCTAGATGAATCTTTCCATGATTATTCTGAGGGTTGATTCACAACTCTATTTGCCGACCACTTCACGGCGCAAACTGCAATTATTAAAGTACCGTAGCGTAATAACCCACACATTGCACCGACCCTGTTGCCGAAGCTCTCTTTTAAATTATTCTCTACGTCAATCAAGATGGTACTATTATTTCACAAAGCATTGCAATATTATTAAAATGCCGTATAGTTGATTAACATTAACTTTGATTGTAACTTCATAGACGTATAATTTTGCTAATTGAATATGAATGCATAGATTTAAGCAACAAGCCGTGCAATAAATTAACGAAATACATGCAGGCCTATATTGTAAATTATTGTTATTAGCAAAACATTGCAAGTTAAAATCAGTAGTATCAATTTTAAATGTAGGCTATATAAAATGTGCATTTGATATAAATATGTACTTTGAACCTGCCACTTGCGCAGGGCACTGAAGAGAGAGATGATAACATATATATATATAAATATATATATATATATATATATATATATTTACATATATTTACATATATATATATATAATGTTTTAAATGATTAACATCAGGCACCTAGATTAGAAAGCTTCTTCATCAAGGCCATTATATACACATGCGCGATTGACCTTCGAGATAACCGAAATGTCACAATGTATATTGTACAGTGTGATGGGTATGCACAGAGCAGCTCATCACGCAGTCTAGCGCCTACAATTAAACATCCTGTATGTTAACATACAAACATACTGAGCTAACCAAGTGGGTACATCCTAATTAGTGGTTGCCTTACTTCTCTTTTTAGTAATAATTACAGCTCGATTCCATTAGAGGTGCTGCATTAAAACTGCTCTATTACAGCTGTTAAATTAAAGCTGCTATCATTATCATTTCGTCCCTGGCATCATCCTAGTACATGATGAAACAAACGTTAAGCCTTTATTATTATTATTATTGTTAAAGCTGATGCTAAAGCTGCTGCAGTAAAGCTGTTGCCGTAAAGCTGCTGCATTAAAGCTACTGCGTTAAGGCTGCTACATTAAAACTGTTACATTAAAACTGTTGCATTAAAACTGTTGCATTAAAGCTGCTGCATTAAAGCTGCTGCATTAAAGCTGCTGCAATAGAGTTGCAATGGTAAACTGTCGAAATTCTTTGTTCACTAAATTTCCCTGATCTTTCACTGCTGATGATAAAAGTCAGTTAAACGCACCTCAATCATATTCAATATGATATTCTATACCATCACCGTCAGGATTTATATACATATATATATATATATATATATGTATATATATATATATAAAATATATACATATATATATATATATATATATATATATATATATATAGCCTATATACAGTATATATACATATATATATATATATATATATATATATATATATATATATATATATATATATACATGTATATACATCTATATATAGTGTTCAGTTTGACCATGTGTTAATTTGATGTTATATCGTTAAGTGAGCATATTGTCCCACAAACAATATCATGACTTATTATTTATTTTTTATTTATAATTCATTTCGCATTGCCTCTAGTAATACTTTTATTCGTTAATTATGCAGTCATTTCGATACTTCCGGAATATAATTACGAGTACGCTATTGACTTAAGTAATTATCTAATTAAACAATTAAAAGTTGTTTTGCAACTCTTTTAATCTGTAAAGCATCAGGTCAATAAACTAAGGACCAAAGTAGACATTACAAAGGTGACATCTATAGACCATCGAGATCAATATCAACGAGATAAAAAACAAGATCAAACTTAACAATATCAACGAGATCAAGAATAAAATCAAGATCAACAAGATCAAGAACAAGATCAACAAGATCAAGAACAAGATCAAGATTACCAAGATCACCAGGATAAAGAACAAGATCGCAATAAAGAACAAGATCAGCATCTAGTATAAGATGTGAAATATTCTCCAGCTGGTACGCTTAATCTTTTGAGCAGAATATTAATTTAAGAATGTGCACAATAAAGTCTCATTTAGTGCACAAATGAATCCTTCTAAAAGAAGCCGCCTGCATTTTATTTTATATCAGTAGTTTATGTAGCAGCAACCCAAAATATGAAATTAAAGAATATTACAGTTCTCATTTAAAGGGCTTCAACACCTTTATCAAACTAATTTCTTCCTACATCGTCATGAAATTTTGTAACGGAGACTATGGCTTGTAAAGCAATATAAAGCGCGCGTCATAAAAAGTAGGGGTAGGGGTACATCACAACCCCACCCGTAACAAGATTGGTTTTAGAGGGGGGACTGCGTCAGCCTGACAGTGGGGGGGGGGTATGAAGTGCGTTCGACTGTTGGTCGTTTAGATATTATCGTAACGGGACGTTTGTGTCATGGCGAAATAACAATTATGATTATTATGGCTGTGAGCGGCTAGAGCATGGTGGCTGTTGCAGCTCTGCAGTAGCATGCTGGTGATTTGCATCCAGCATGATGAAATATATCCGCAAAGCAATTTCGACTAAATAATCTAACATGTCTAAGCCAGAACAATAGAATAGAATAGATTGTATGTTTATTACAGCAAAAAATACCAAATGCATTAACGACATATAAAGCATCAACAGCAATTCCTGCATCTAACGCATAATGAGTAATGCATAGTAATCTAACATGGCAGCATATTGAGTAGTGTTGAATAACGCTAGTACAATCAGAGACAATATTGATGTTCAGCACAATAGCAAAATTAATGAATTGGGTGATTTCTCAATTTCGTAGGCAAGATGTACAGCATGAAGTAACGATATGCCAAAATCAAAGCACTTATAAACCGTCTTTAACCATGTCCACAAACCATACCAAAAACAAACTTATCGATCTGATCAATGTTATGGGCAAGTATTTTCATATGTTTCGCCAGAATTTTAAAATCAGCTTGATATCTATCACTTTTAATGCCACATGTTTAAGCCGTTAGGCAATTTTGAGACCATTTTTCGTATAACCTGTCGAGTGAATGTCCAAAATTTTACTCTCAGATCAGCGCGGCTGGGATTCGAACCCACAAAGGTTAAATTCACATCAGGATCTGTCATTTAAAACTTCATGACGTTACCCCTAAGCTATTAAGACATTCTTATGTTAGCATTAACATAATATTAACACTCTTTATGATTTTTAATTTTTTAATTGTCCTCCTATCTGATGATGAAGAATAAAGAAGCAGCAATGTAATAAGCGATAGGACGAGTTTGCATGGTTTCTAGCATGACTGGGTTAGGATACCACAGCGAGGAGTTTATGACGGCAACGTAAACGTTTCATTTGTATCGATAGCGTCACGTCGACAATTAAGAAGGGCCGCCTCACCCACTCATTCCACCTCTCCCACACCTCTAGTCACATATCAAATCTGCCAGTGATAACGGATCGGGAAACTTGATGAGGGCTGTAGCTTGTGAGGGAATACATTAAATATTAAAAGCTGGTAAAGCTAATGTTAACGCCAGTTTCCTCACTCGAAAGCAATGTTAGTGACGGGCGAGCCCAGGCATGAACCCGCACATACTGATCCGTGATATTACTTTTTAATTATTAATTATTGCTACTTTACTCGTTATCCTGGTAGTTTCTGTCTAGAAAATGTGGAATTAGAGAAATGTTTGGAATTGGATTCAGTTTTTGGTTGAAACTGTATGCATTGCTTGGGATTTATTTGTAATCAATCAATCAATAAGAATTTGACGTCCGGTTTCACGCCATAAGGTAATGTCAGGGACGCCCCCACCCGCGAGGGGCGGAGTCCCCATATGAGGGGCGGAGTCTTCACCTGAGGGGCGGAGTCTTCACCTGAGGGGGTGGAGTCTCCTACTGAGGGGCAGAGTCTCCACCTCACCGGAGGGGCGGAGTCCCCACCTGAGGGGCGGAGTCTCTACCTGAGGGGCAGGGCCTAGTCTGATGGGCTACCGACCTGTTTTTTCTTGTTTCGTGATAAGCTAACGATAGGTCCATTCCATTAATTAATCAATCAATAAGAATTTAACGTCCGGTTCCTTGTCATAAGGCAATGTCAGGGACTTCTCTTGTAGACTCTACACAAACAGGCGCCAAAGGACCACACGATGACGACTGAGTACACAGGGATCACAAGATCAAAACAGTGATCCTAGGCAAGCGGGCCAAAATTTAGATCTATGGCGGAACGAGATGGGTTTTTAGCACTAAAAAAATTAAATAAAACTAAAAGAGAGCTTACTGTTACTCCCGTAGTAAATTTTTCGATATATGAATATAATATTTGAGCATTTTCTTATGTAAACGATAAATCGCATCGATTGATGTCAAAGGATGATGCATCATTTAAAAAAATTCGTCTCCGGTGGGACTCGAACCCACAACCTCCGAATTACATCTTCCGACTAGAAGTCCGACGCGCTATCCATTGCGCCACGGAGACAACACGGCTAGTGATGCCTGCTTACATTTGAATGCATAACATGTAAATGAAAGCGTTGTATTACTGTATATCCTGTCATTTTCGGTCTAGTTTCGACAGTTACAAAACGTGAGTAGGTCACGTGGTAACTACTGAATTAGGCCTACTAAAATACTGTCTATGTAATCACTATTATGTTTGTTATAATACTAACTCTATGATCTCTATCTTCTTTTCATCCTACAGGTTCAAAAGCTATACATATATATTCTTTCATGGCTACAATGCTATAGCTAATGTTAAAGCATTGATCTCCTTTCTCTCTTTCTTATCAGTGCACTTCCTATTGGCAGGTCCATAGCATATAACTCTTCCACGTTTCTATCCTCTAATTTTTGCTTCATATCTACACACGAATTGGTTATAAAGTCATTCAGAATCCAAAGTCTCGGTCCTCCTCTAACTTTTTTCCTTTCATTCTTTCTTTAAATGCTTCCTTTAGTTGCTTTCTCAAGTAGTTTTTTTGTTAAGTTAGCTATGTTGGCACTGAATCTATTTTCATTTATTATGTTTACATTGTGACATTTGGTTTGAGTAAACCTACTTATATTTACTGGTACTTAGAGTCTGTTTAATTAACCCTACATTACTTTTTATTTCTTTATAATTATTTTTTACAAGTTCTATAACTTCTAGATCCCGTTTTGTATAATAAATTATAGAGGATCGCAACCCGCCCTTTACATTTCCACAAATGCCTAAGTATACATTATTTTAGCAATTATCTCGAACGAGATGTGACCTTGTCATTTTTAATAACCCTATATAACTCGTTTAATATGCTTTGTTGATTAGTCATAACAAACAGAACTATTTTCAGGAAAACATTTCTCTAGGTACAATATTACAAATTAGTTTTCGATATGAAAAGAAATTGATTGCATTGTTGTGTCTTCAAATTGTAATTACAGTATAAGTAGGTTCTTACATGTATTGTGACATGATTATCAATGATGATTCCTCTTGCAGACTATTAGGATTATTAGGTTAAAGAAAATTCTAGAGCAGTAATTTATCCACAACTAGTGTTCAGCCGTTAAAAGTGCATGGGTATAATCCAAGCTAATTCAAATTCGCTTTACTGGTTGGGTTCGAAGAGGAGACAAAACCATCTTCATAAAACAACCTACTAAGACTTTATCTACATTCAAATTCTTCACAATGAGACTGCAATGCCTGGAGGACAATTTCACAAAGTCATCGACATAATTATATACCCGGAATAAATTTCATCCGTTTTGTGTTAAACAAACTCCTCACCCTCCTTCCCTCCTTTATTTCTCCTCCCCTCCTCCAACAATCCACAACATCTTCAGACAGAGAGGACGGGTGACTGTCACAGCGCTATGCGGGCTAGAGTTTACTCATCTCTGCTGATTACATAAACAGCTGCTGGCTGTCAAGCAGCTGCAACAGCTGCAGCTGCAGTAGCTGCAGCAGGAACTCTGCAGAAAGATCCGGCTTTGAAGAGTGGGGTGGACGCGATATCTGGTAGGGGTAGATCCCCCACCGCTATGGGGTTTTAGACTTTAATCAAATACATGAGATTTTACGTTTGATAAGATTTTGACGTTTAATAAAAATAAATATTAATAGATCTTTTCGGTAATAGCTATAAATAGAACATTGGGGACACCAAATGTAAGCAGTGGACAAGAAAACGTAAACACTGCATAGAATACCATTGAAATGTACTAGTTCCTCATAAAATTTCTAATACAAGCTTTCTTTAGAAATGTTATTTACTTTACAACCTACTATACGGATATTAATTAAAGAATAACTTAACACTTATAGTTTAACTCTGACACCCATTATAACGGTATGCATGCATTACAACGAAGCTATAATGTTGACCCATTACATTTGCATGTAAATATATGTATCAGATGTCAACATAAACAAACCAGTGTTAACATGCAACAAAATATGTTTTCAATTACCGAACTGATTCAATGATTCAATAATTCAATAATAATAATAATAATAATAATAATAATAATAATAATAATAATAATAATAATAACATAAAAATGAAAATAATAGGCCTAATAATAATAAAAATAAAGGTTTGACGTCCGTTTCTCCATACAAGGATGATGTCAGGGACGATATGTCCGTTACTGCACTTTAAGGCGACAAAGGGTAATTCTAGAAAAAATATTTGTGCTTGAATAGCAGTTATATGGTGATAAATATTACTGAGCGTAAACGAAGAAATAAAAAACGTGCAACCATATGTACGTAGGTTATAGACATGTACGTATAATAACCCGTGAACTTAACACCTATATGGTTCTAACTAAAATCTTTACTACCGAAGAGCGTTACGAAGGCGTAGAAGTTCATCTATGCAACAGTGTTGTCTCAGTTGTCGAGGAAAGATGCAACAGTTGTCTGCAATTGCTGCTGAAGAAAGATGCAACAGTTGTCTGCAACAGCTGCCGAGGAAACATGCAACAGTTGTTTGCAACAGCTGCCGAAGAAAGATGCAACAGTTCTCTGCTACAGCTGCCGAGGAAAGATGCAACAGGCGGAAGCAACAGCGTTGAGATGGAATGACACGGGATTGTTGGACGTCTACGCAATCCCAACCCTATACTATCAGTCGAGCAATCTAACTCTACTGTAGCGGCATGCGTCCCCGCAACGATTACATTGTTGAGATCATTTCTGAAACTTATACCATTTTTCTAGACAATCATGTACTTATTTTTGACAATTTTCGGTTTTGGTTCAAGAAGGAGAAATTCAGTAATAATAAAAAAGAAGAACGAAGTACATAAAGCGTGTGATTATGCAATTGTAGGATTTAACCCGATTAGTTATTAGTTATACAGGGTTTTCATGGGCACGTCATCTCTTTGTTTACATAACAAAGCCGCCATTTTTAAACATCACACTCTATATGATACACTGCTATATATGCAACTTTAAGCAGTTTTTCATCTTAATTTAGCATAAAATTTTGTGTCGCATGACATGGGCTCTTTTTTACAGGTCAATGAACTGGTAATGGATAAGATGGTTCTTGAAAGCTTTGTTACACATAATTTCAGAGTTTCTGCCATTTCTGCCAATTAATGCATTCCCTGCGCAAATTGGCAAAAATCGCAGAAATGGCTTAAAGTTGGACTCAGATGATTTATTCTATAATTTTTTGTTGACAGATCTATGTATAATTCAATTATTTTTCTCTGTTGTGAGAAATTTGACCTTAATTTGCATACGCAAATGGCAGAAATGGTAGAAGTTCAGAAGTTTTGCAATTGCAAATTTCGTCAAACCATTCCAGCTTGCCAGAAATATCTTATATTTCGACTACTACTTAGCCTAAATATCAGGCTAATTGGCAGAAAAGGCAGAAATTTGGACTCACCTAATTTATTCTATAATTTTTTGTTTACAGATCTATGTATAATCCAATTATTTGTCTCTGTTTTGAGAAACTTGACCTTAATTTGCATGACTCAAATGGCAGAAATGGTAGAAGTTTTGCAATTACAAATTTCGTCAAACCATTAAAGCTTGCCAGAAATATCCTGTATTTCGACTACTACTTAAATACAAAAGTACACAACAAAACCGGAACACATCGTGCAGATTTTTGTCCAATTTCCCTTAATTCCTCTTATAGAGTCCAAATTTCTGCCATTTCTGCCAATTAGCGCAGGGAATGCACTAATTGGCAGAAATGACAGAAATGCTGAAATTATGTCTAACAAAGCTTTCAAGAATCATCTTATCCATTACCAGTTCATTAACCTCTAAGAAAGAGCCCATATCCACATGCCAGACACAATTTTATGCTAAATTAAGATGAAAAACTGCTTAAAGTTACATATATGGCAGTGTATCATATAGAGTGTGGTGTAAAAAAAATGGCGGCTTTGCTATGTAAATAAACAAATTACTTGTCCATGAAAACCCTCAATACGTCGAAATAATTAATCATTTCAAAACTCTAGTGGCGTAGATAGGATGTCATCGCAATGGTTACTTACGTATAGTCATTCATAGAGAATAAAGTAATTGAGTCCTTAAATTTCTTTTCCTTTTCTTTTCATAGCTAACAAAACCATAAAATATGCACAAACCATAAATTCTTCGTATGTCTTAGATCATTTTCGAGCTTTACTATATTAAGTCACTAAACCGCCTTGAACCATCTGCTAAATACATCGGTTGTTGAATGGTCGAATGGACAGCCCGCCTGTATGAGAAGCAAGAGGCAATCGATTCAAATCCCGATCGAATCGTATTTGACAGTGTCTCTAAACGTATCAAATTAAATTAAGCCTTTGGCGTTACATTTTTATGAAGCTTTTATATCTTTCCTTTATTCTAATCATCATATGTGGCTGCTTCCGGTTCTATAGCTGCTCTCTAGCTGCTCTCTAGCTGCTCTATACATGCCCTATAGCTGTTCTCTAGCTGCTCTCTAGCTGCCCTATAGCTGCTCTAAAGCTGCTCTCTAGCTGCTCTCTAGCTGCCCTATAGCTGCCCTATAGCTGCTCTATAGCTGCTCTCTAGCTGCTCTCTAGCTGCCCTATGGCTGCTCTCTAGCTGCTCTCTAGCTGCTCTCTAGCTGCCCTATAGCTGCTCTATAGCTGCTCTATAGTTGCTCTCTAGCTGCTCAATAGCTGCTCTTCCACAACAGCTTGCATTACTTGGACGGCTGCTACAGCAGCTATTAAGCAGCTGTTACAGCTGCCCGTAGCTGTTCACTGCTGCAGCTGACCATCGAGCTCTGCTTGTAATCGTTAGTCACAGACATTTCTAGTGTCCCACAAGCGTCCGCGTAATTAGTCCATCCATTGGACAGTCTTTACAGTCGATCCGTCACATTAGCTTTATTTCTCGTTCATCCGGGCTCACGTAGTCTTTCAGCCAGTCTTCAAGTATAAAGTCTCACACATCTTAATACAGAGTAAATGTGTGTAAATGTCCATGAATGTGTCAGTGTAAATGTCTATGAATGTGTCAGTGTAAATGTCAATGAATGTGTCAGTGCAAATGTCTTTGAATGTGTCAGTGTAAATGTCCATGAATGTGTCAGTGTAAACGTCTATGAATGTGTCTGTTTGAATGTCCATGAATGTGTCAGTGTATAAATGTCTATGAATGTGCTAGTGTAAATGTCAATGAATATGTCTGTGTAAATGTCCATGAATGTGTCAGTGTAAATGTCTGTGAATGTGTCAGTTTAAATGTCCATGAATGTGTCAGTGTAAAAGTCTATGAATGTGTCAGTGTAAATGTCCATGCAAGTAATCATGTAAATACTAAATATCTAATAAAATGATCATGTAAAATATAAATGAAATATTCATGCAATTGTCAATTCCAATGGGAAGTTCATGGACATTTTCGTGTAATTATCCGTAATATTCGTTTAAGTAAATGTCCAATTAAGTATCATATACTGGAGCAGTGGTGACGTCGGTAAGATAGTCGACCGCGGATCAGTATATGCGGGGTTCATATCCTGGGCTCTCCCGTTACTGACATCGCTTTCGAGTGTAGAATCTGACGTTAACATTAGCTTTACCAGCTTTTTAAAATTAGAATTTCACTGTCGTCAATAACAACATCGAGCACTATTGAGAAAAATCCAAGCCGGTGATTTAAACGAAGGCCCAAAATGGTGCAAATCCCAAACTCCCGAACTTCTCTCCGAAGATAAAGGAAAGAAGGTTGTAAACGTTTTCATTTGTCATGTGGTGGTGGTATTTATATTTCAGGTGGTATTTACATTAAAGCTAAAAAGTATAAGCTAAGGTTAACGTCAGTCTCCTCACTCGAAAGAGATTCTCAGAGACGAACGAGCCCAGGATCTGAACCCCGCACATACTGATCCGCGGTCGAGTATCTTACTTACCGACGTCGCCACTGGCTCCAGCGTGGCGACCTTTAAGTGACATATGTCACTTAAAGACCTATTATGCGAAACAAAAAGCACAATATGAAGAAGAGGGTACCACTAGGTTGGATCCTGTTCAGCTGCATGTGATGTGGGTAGGCGATTGAGGAAGGGGCGACCACTGGTTGATTGCGCGGGCTACGGTTGACGAGTATAAATAGAGATGTCAGAATGGGATGTGCAGCAGAGTAGTACTTCAGTATCCGGTCCAGCTTGCGTGGCTGCTATAGAGTGGAGTGCGAGAGATAGATAGAGCGAGTGAGTGAGAGAGAGAGAGAGAGTGAGAGAGAGTGAGTGAGTGAGTGAGTAAGTGAGTGAGTGAGTTAGTGAGTGATTGAGTGAGAGAGAATTAATGAGAAAGAGAGAGAGAGAACAAATGAGAGAGAGAGTGAGTGAGAGAGAGAGAGAGGGAGAGAGAGAGAGAGAGAGTGAGAAATAGAAAAAAGCACAGGAAGGAGAGCGCGAGAGAAAGAGAGAGAGAGAGAGAGGTAGAGATAGAGAGAGAGATAGAGAGAGAAAGAGAGAACGAGTGTAATAGGGGGAGAAATACTAGAAAAGTAGAGGTTAAAGAGACAATGAGATAGAGAAAGAAAGAGATAACAGGCAGGCATATGAGAAGAGCCCTGTGATTAGTTGGATAGTTTAATTTAGGAAAGGTTTGTAGGCCTATGGAAAATTAGATAGACTGAGTAAAGAACGGATATACTATACAATTAGTTATATACTATATACAGTTAATAGTTATACAGTTAAATACAAGTATATATAAGCCTGTGTGAGAATAATTCTGATAAAGCAACAAATGGATGAAAGGAGACACATGTAGATAAATGCTAGAGAGAGATGGGGGTAGGGAGAGAGTGAGAGAGAGAGAGAGAGAGAGAAAGCAGATAGACAGATTGAGGCAAACATTAGGTGGGTTATATCTGTAGATTTGGTATGCATCGTAGACCACTCTCCTTTCATTAGAGTAAAATACGTTGTCAGACTTCTGCACAACTCACGGGTAAGATTCCTATTTGCTCTTTATTAACGAAAAGTTGATATCTTTCATTCAAATATTGTGAAAAATAGCCTTTAACGTGACAAAGGGAAAATCAGGATGGTGTTATCTTCTCGTATAGCGTATACTGTAATTATGTTCATATGTTCCATTATGTTTGTATGTTACCTAGTTACCTATCTGCGGTTGTCAGATTGTTTTGAAATAAACGAAGATATTATTTCGAATTTTTCTCTCATACTAGAACCTTCCTGTGATGCAATAATAATAATTACTGTTGCTAGTAGTAATATCTACGATGATTCTCCTGTAACTATGCAAGTTAATTTTCGGCATCTAATTGTATCGGCATCCACATTAAAAGTGAACACTAGTATGAAAGACTCCGGAAAATATTAATTTAATTTCTTTTCTATAGAATTATCAAACACTTGCCGTCTCTCCCTATCGCTTCTCTCGCTTTCTCTCTCTCTTTTTCTTTCTCTATATCTTTCACTCGCTCTCTCTCTCTCTCTCTCTCTTTCTCTTTCTCTCTCTCTCTCTCTCTCTCTTGTACACTATCTGTCTACACGTATATACAATATTTTCGACTGAACTCGACATAACGAAAACATATCCTCTAAAACACAATTTAAATAGATCTTATGCCAATTTATTTTTAAAGATAATCATATGACTCACTATATTCGATGACATTTTGTTTTCATCTTTTGACCTTAAATATTCAAAACATTCAATATGCAATATTCCAGTTTAGCTCATTAATTACTTTTAGAACTTTTAGCCATAGCTTAAGTGTTTTAGTTTAACCAGGTGCTAATATTAACTACATAGTAAGGTAATATTTAGCTACTTATTAACGTTAAATTAATTAAAAATTATATTAATAATTAGTAATCAATTAATTATTAATGGGCTAGGTCTCATACAGGTACAGGTTCATTTAAATTGCCCACTAATAAGTTAGAATATAAAAAGTAATTTCACGATCGTTTTAAATCTGCTCCATTAATTAACACTTGTTGAGGTTTAAACTTTAAGCCATATTCTTAAAGCAGTCATTCAGAGAAATTACAAATTGTATTACTCGTTACATTGAATCAGCTTTCAATTATTCTAAAGTTAAATTTAATGATTCTTAGGTTTTTTTAAATTAAAAAAAATAATAATAAAAATTTAAAAATTTAAAAAAAAATTTGTAAAAAATTTTTAGGAGTCATGTAAACTTGCTGTTGGATTGGTGTTTAGCAAGATGTAGTCTATAGCACAATTTCAATAAATTCTTATGCCGTTTTAATTTTGTTTCTCTTTTAAAGATAGCCATATAACTCACTGTATTCCATGACATTTTATCTTCATCTCTGACCTGGAATATTGAATATTGAATATTTTCAATGTTCAATATTCAATATGTAATATTCCTGATTTTTCTTCTTTGATTTAAAAATTCACTCATGGACGCATTCATTGGTAGATAATTGAACATTTTAAAAATTTAGATAAACTCATCTATAGAAATCTGATAAATTCTGCTAATGTACGTAAAAATTAATATACTTCTATGATAACAATATTCAATATCGAAAACAAAATCTTAGCAATATAATACATTCTAACTTTATTATGAATACTTAGTTAACAATTATTCATCTGCTATATAAGGATCCAATTCATAAAATCTTGCGTGAATGTTTTAAAGTTTGGTGCTTTACGCTTAGAGATTTAAGTTGAATAAACGTCCTTCGTAAATGAACATTACCCGTTCAATGGAGTTCATATCAGTTCCGTCAAATTCTATATCAATGCAATTACGATTTATCGCCTTTTCACGGCTTTCCCAGATCTCATTGCGATAAACTGAACCTAGAGCACGAAATGACCGGATGATTCCAGCTCTTATTACACCGGATGGACTTAATGAACAGTTGGTTTCTGTTCAGCGTCCAATCTCGTTTCTAAACGGATTGTAGCAACATGGACTAGGTTCCCGTTCCGTGTTCCTACAATCCGCTTGGGATGGGATTTCCTCGTCATCCCAATCCCGTTGTTACAACCCTGAAGGGTTAACGTTGAGTGGAAGTTAAGAAGAGCCACCGACCCGAGAACATTGTTCAACCAGTTCAATTATTGTTCTATCAGTGGTATTACAGATCAAAACTTATATAGGATAATAATGTAATATACTATAATAATGTTAATGTACTATAATAATGTTAATATACTATAATAATGTTAATATACTATAACAATGTTAATATACTATAATAATGTTAATAAACTATAATAATGTTAATATACTATAATAATGCTAACATACTATAGTAGCTAGTAGAGACTGGGCTCTCTATATTATCGAATTCTGAATATAAATCAGAACTCTATTCTCTAGCATTCTAGATTTCTGGTGACGAGATAATGTGTCGAATGTTTGCTCCTTTATAAGTTTCTTAGGCACGCTGTGACTGTCATTTTGCCGAGGTCCATCACAGGTGTCAGATTGATAATCGGAAACCGCCCTTTCGTGAAAGTTGAAAAATTTGCGAAAATAATCGTGAATTACTTGAGATCTGTTAGAAACAGTTAAAAAACACGCAAGCAATGGCCAAATGCATTCGAGTAGAGCCAGAAACCTGGTTGTTTTAGATTCTTCAGGTCCAGTGCTCGTCTTTTCTGACATGCTTTCGAAAGTGTTGCTTTAAGTTGTGAATTATGCTGTAAGGAGTAACTGAGCAAGAACAGAGGAAGGCTAATGAAAACCGCCCCAGAAACCAAAGTAGTCACAAACTACAGGCTACATTAAACTGTGGGTAAGGAATAGCTTTTTGTGAAAGAATTAATTTGTTAATCGGTGGAGCTCTTTTTAAAGATTAAAAGCAGAATGTGAGTTGGAATAAATACTTTGGATCTGACACGTTCAGAAAATTTGAAAGAGAGAGGACTGAAACGACAGATCTTGTAGAAAAAGTCATATCTATTTTTATTCAAATCGATTTAGTTTCCACATCTACTCTCATAAATAATAATTTTCTCTGTTATTCAATGTTCTTTTCGGTATTCATCATAAGGATTGCTTCTACAATGTATTTCACCTATTACTTGCTTCTTACTCAAGTCTAACTGTTGCATGACATGAACATGTTACATGGCATGCTCATGCCACAGCGAATGAGAAGAATTATTGGTGTCTATAGAATATGATAGCGGTGGATCGACTTCTTAAATGCTAGACATTTGTGAAATCTTTAATTAGATTAACCAATTAACTTTTTTTATTACATGCATATTTTTAAGGACTTTTGACTTATTTTGACGTTCCTGACATTGTCTTTTTGGGGTGTCCCTGACTTTGCTTATTGGCGAGGAACCAGATGTTAAATTCTTATTGATTGATTACCTCTAACCTGCCGGGTAGTCTGTCTACATTAAGCTGTCTTACAAGTGAAAGAGCTATCTGGGTCAACGCATACTCTTAACAAATAAGGAAATATTGATTGATTTATTTATTTATTGATTGAGAGAGAAAACTATGTTTTATTTAAAAAATACACTCAAATATGCACACACACTAGGCCGTCAAAGAGGTTAAAAACCTATCTAGTTCTATCATCGTGCATGCATAAAAAGACAAACTAAAAAAAGAATATACAAACTAAAAAAGAACAAAGTAAACCAGAATTATATCAATTCAAAGAATAAAAGCTGGTAAAGCTATGGTTTACGTCAGTTTTCTCACTCGAAAGCGATGTCAGTGACGGGCTAGCCCAGAATAGAAGCAATGTGCACATAAATACACATAAACATGCACATGTATACATGTATGTGTATTTAATTAATAAATATTAACATATATGATTGATAGAGTGATATATTGATTGATTGATCATCCACCCCTTATAATTAAAATGCGCTGAACCGCCACTGGGGGTGGTGGTGCTCCCCCTCCTGGAGCAGTCGTGTGGGGTGACCGGATAGAGATATGACACAGGTCCATAAAACCAGTCCATCGACCAGAGCGGAACCGTGGGACTCGGGATGTAATGTGGCGAGGAATTGCATGGGACAGAGAGAGACATTATAGCGATCTGCAGGCTATCAGTGGAAAGATCGGGAAATGAGAAATCTCAAGTGGAAGAAGAAGTAAAATGAGAGAAAGATTTAGCATGGAGTATAGACAGAAGTGATTGACTACACTTTATATAGACTGTAACAGTGGTTGCAAATGCTTTTAGGTCTTCGGAGCAAGTTTGTCGAATAATTTCTATGACTGTTCTTCTAGACATATAATAATTGTGCGGTCTTTACGAGATATGACACCAAGCATGATGTTTTAAATGATTTATATCATAATTTCAGTTGTAATAGATGAAAATATAAGTTCGCAGGTATAGATCAATCAATCAATTTATTTGTAAAGCATAACTCTTGCAAAATGTCATTGTTGCACTATGTTTTGTGTAATTCTAGTACAGTGATAGGCTTACTATAATTACCTAATTTTCAATTATTAATGACGTTGGTTGTTTTTAAAATTAATTTAATAATATGTTGACTAATCTCGTTGATGATGCTATCTATATCAGTGATTGCTGACTATTGCTGATTGTCAACGAGACTCTTCGATCTTGTTATTACATCCGCGAACAACAATTATTGGAAAGTCAACGATTAGCGAACGATAAGAATCGTACTAATGCAAACGCTCGTCTGCATTTCGTCAAATTAAATCATCAATCCTCAAGAATTTTTCAGCAGAAGCTAGCTTGGTTGTGTGTCACTGTTAGAACTCAGCAATCGAAAATTTCTCGAAGTCATTCTGTAAGATTTCACAACTCATCTCTTCGAGATAGAATGATTTTCTTTATAATTTCGTTTTTTTTCTTGATATAATCCTCCGAACTAGTAGTTTTTTTTGGTTTTGTTACGCACATGACATACCGCATATATTATACCTTCTCTGCTTGTAGTTTCTGTTATAGGAGTTTTGTCATGTCCTCCTTTCCTTCTTTTCACGAGCATTAGTAGGAGTTGTCTGTTGATGACGCACCGATTGTAGAGTCAGATCGGGAATAACCTTCCAACATCCTGGATCTCTTTTCCTAAATGATGGCCCATCCAAGTGCTAACAGATCCCGGCATCGCTTAACTTCGTTTATCGACGCGCATGCTACACCAATTTCGCTAAGTCAGCTTCAAAAGGCTGCCTTCGGTGTAACCCGTATCTATCCTTATTATCCTCCTTTCTCAATCGAATACTGTTTCATCAACACACGTTCAAGCAGAGGACTTGGGATGGTTTATATGCGTTTTTTGTTTTTATTTATATTGCTTTATAATTTTTATATGATTCGATTGTAAGCTTTAAATCGTTAACGACACAAGTTCTCGAGAGGGTGTCGCATAATTGTCACAAATAACAATGTGCATAGTACGAAACAGGTCAAAATTAGCCACGCAAATCATTTGTAACTCTTTAGAGATGATTCGATTGCAATATAATAATTGATTCTACTAGCAAACCAGTTTCCCACCATTTCTGAATAAACTTTTTAATATACATGTAAATATTGAAAGGCTTAATAAAATTTCTGAATTACGCTAACTGAAGTACCGGAAAGCATTGATACACAGACGGTTAATATATCTGTGCAGTGTTTCCGTTGCTATAAGCGTTCAAAGGTCAACCCCGCTTACAGGATGTGTAGGCCTGTCGTTCATGTTTCATAATATGGGAAATGGTTATTGAATCAGACTCGGAGTTGATGGCGGGATCTAGTGCTTTAGTTAACACAGTTTATGTGTGTTATTTCTGCTACCATTACTAAATTGCATCCTGATAAAAGTTAAAATTAAAAAGGTGTCTGGGCAAAGAGAGAGGTATTTCAATTTCAGTGTAATGTATAAACGTTAAGAAGGAAATGGTCCTAAATCGGATCCACGTTAAGCATTACTACACGTAGTTGGCGCATACATTTGTAGGCATTTGGTCGGGATTAGAAAATTTTGTAGCAATTTCTGGAGCCTAGGCGCTCACCAACCGAATGCCCTTTCTGACGTGGGTTTGGATCTCATTGCTTTGTCGTCTTTTACGACACGTGCAGTCCTCGATTGGTCAATTCCTTAGCAAACCCTGACACATCATAGATTTTATAAAATCAAAATGTATTACATTAATCAGAACGTAAATAATAATCTGTATATAAGCAAAAACCTTTGCGATTTGAAGATTTATATTTATGACATTTGTGGGCATTTGCTTCCGTTCATGAGCTAAAACTACTTATAGTAAATTATTGTGATTTGCTTATCATGAGAATTATTGTGATTTGCTTATCATGAGAATTATTGTGATTTGCTTATCATGAGAATTATTGTGATTTGCTTATCATAAGAATTATTGTGATTTGCTTATCATGGTAATTATTGTGATTTGCTTATGATAAGTGAGATAAATAAATAAATAATTACAATGAAACCAATTCGCTTATTCGGTGCAATTTCACCTGAAGACGGAGCAGATGATATGGAATAAAAAATTCATTATATTTTTGAATTCATGAAAACTTGAGTAAAATGTCGATAAGCATCAGAAGACTTGCTTGAGAGTCGACTAATGGGAGAAGAATTTTATGTGTGAATTAACGGAGCACACCATCGATTAATCAACATTGCTGATATTTCTAGTATTAGATATTTTTTAATCTTATTAATGCATTCAGTTTCACTAATTAAATAAACTCACGCACTACTGCTTGATAAACCTCTTAGTTTGGATGGAGATTAAAAACTAGTTTTTCTAACTAATTTTTGACATTTTCATTTATAAATGATATCCATTTTGATACTATTTAACGATTACCGACTTATCCAGTTTTTTTTAATTTTTTTATTCAGTTGAGTCTGACCTGCCTCTGTTTCAGATATTAACAAATGATACTGAGAAAAGTCAAAATCATTCTCTATATCCCATTCAACAAAATCGAGGCGCCATTTCCCATATCGTTTAAGATTCCTGCTGCAAAGCATTTAATTGGCCGACGTGTAATGTTTGCGTTTAAGCTCACTAATGGCTATTATCTCATCCAGCCATCTTCTAATTTCTACTCTCTCGATCTGCCCGTGGCTGTTGGCTGTTTAGCCAATCCTCTAAAATCTAGCAGACCTGGAATAAACCATCTACCGGGTGGAGATAAAAATTAGTACACAAGTTTAAATTTACCATAACTCGGGAGCATTGTTACTTATGGGCTTAAAATTTTGAACCCTACTAGGTAGCCCAATTTCACATAATATGCAGAATTTTTAGCTCATTTGGTTTTTAGACGGCGGATTTATTATTAGCCTTCTTGTGAGCCTACCCATCAATTTCGCATCATTTCGTTTGATAACAACAACATCCGTTGTTGTGTCCGGGACGCTTACGAATAGACCAACCGTAAACTTCATGTGTTGTAGAGGCTCATATTTAATATTTAATAACATTTAAACGCCTGGACAGCTATTTACTGCTATGTAAAAGCGGCGTTGCGACGCATCTTTTTATTAATGCAATGAAATTGATTGGTAGGTTCACAGTAATTCCTATTACTGTGCCACCTGTTGATATAATAAGATGAATCTTTTCAAAGATGCGTCAAGTGGATTGGCTACAATTCTGGAAATTGTTTTACACCTGCATTGTATGGTTCCGAAGCTATGTGAAATATAATTTGTATCCATTTTTTGGCCACCAGATCTTTAAATTTTGATAAAAAAACTGTTACTCTAAAAATATCTTGTGGAAATTTTACTGTCACTATAATTTTTGCGAGAGCTAAACACAAAATTGGCGAATGATTTATTGGTATTTCTGAAAGTTCTTTCCATTAAAAGTAGCTTGACCTTTAGACTGAGTTTTGTATGTATTTAACTTTAATGTCTTTTAAGAGCCGCAATAATTTATGCCATAATCCTAAATAACAGATGTAAAGGTACATCAGCAAATTCCATTACTCCACTGATTATAATTTAATACAATGTCATGAACTGAGACCAACTCGTAAACCTCCAATCCGTTAGAACTTTTTCCCTGGACTGACTACCCGGATTTTGGACCGCACCGTTTCTTGACCACCCACGTGCTGCTCATCTGTTTTTGTTTGGTTCCATAGTGCTCGATGTTGTCATGGACAACAATGGCAATCTAATCATATTGTTGTTGTTGTTGTCAAGGTTCTTACTTGGCGTTGTAGAATGTAGAACTTTGCCGTAAGTGGGTTATTCTGAACATGTATGCGACGTCAATATGAGCTACAGTAGCTATGACAGGTTAATGACGCCCTTCAGAATTTGTCCTTGCCTCCTTTTTCATATAGTATTTTATATGCATGAGCGTACTTGCATACATACATACATACATACATACATACATACATACATACATACATACATACATACATACATACATACATACATACATACATACATACATACATACATACATACCATACATACATACATACATACATACATACATACATACCTACATACATACATACATACATACATACATACATACATACATACATACATACACATACATACATACATACATACATACATACATACATATATACATACATACATACATACATACATACATACATACATACATACATACATACATACATACATACATACATACATACATACATACATACATACATACATACATAAATACATACATACATACATACATACATACATACATACATACATACATACATACATACATACATACATACATACATACATACATACATACATAAAATAAGCTGGTAAAGCTCATGTTAACGTCAGTTTCCTCACTCGAAGGCGGTATCAGTAACGATGCATTTGACATTTATACATAATGTTCGTGCTTTATTCAGTAACAGCATATTCTAATTAATATAAGATATTTTTATAATATACTACGAATAATTAAGAAAAATTTAAATAGCAATATACCTTGATAAAAATTGGCTGATATACATGTATATTTGACTTTTTATGTGCATTCTTTAGGTTGGATATGTTTTACCTGTATGTTGGTTGCATGTGATTTCAATGGAAAAGAAGTCAGTTTGAGCAGACGGAACTCTTAAACGTTAGCATAAATCAAGTAAACTTGTCTATTCCGTTCTCTACTCTCCTTCTTTGTTATAACTCGTTCATCTGCTGCTCCAAGCGTCTTCAACCATCCTGGAATCTGGAACATCCGCGAACTCTTCCCGGTATCATCTGGTATGTGCTGTCTTTATATATTATAATATATATATATGTATGTGTATATATATATATATATATATATATATTGGTAGAACATGCATATAGATACATTATGTATATATACATGTATATATATACATATATACACATGTATAAATTGCACATATATATTATACACGTACGTGCATGCATATATGAATGCATGCATATGCATATATATATATATATATATATATATATATACATATATGCATGTATATATATATAATTTTGGTATTAGATACAAAATTAATTGTAGCTTTTAGTAGGAAACTTTTAACGCACTTCTTAAATTACTAGCTATGATTTTAAGCCACGTAATAGGTTGTAGTAATAATAAACTTCAAAAACATCGTCAAGACACACGATGAATGATGATTATAACTAGGATATCACCTTAAACTTAGGACTAGTGTCTAGAATCAAGACTTAGCTAGAATTGTGCTGATAAATTTAACACCCGGTGATTCACTCTGAGTGCTGCATGCCTCGCTGCTTCCTATCGACATCTGGTAATGATTTGAAGAAGTCGAGCCTCTCTAGAGCCATCAAAACTACAGCTCCTTGCGTAAACAGAACAATATTGAAATCTCGCTTTTTCTACTTATAAACTTCACATGTAACAATTTGCGAGCGTGTTTAGTAAGGCTGCTGTACACTTGCGGTCATCGGGCGTTAATTTCATTCAAGAGTTAAGACATTAGAGATGAGTAAATTGGGATTCATGCAAATGTTGGCTATAATAGTAATAATAAAAACAATTAGAGTGCTAGAGTCATCAATGATAACATCGAGCACTACTGAGTCAAAATCAAGCCGGCGACCCAGAATAAGGTACAAAAACGGTGCAAATTTCAAAGTCCAGAATATCAGTCCAATGCAAAGGGAATTGAAGAAAAGGAGGTTTAGGCGCGGTTTTATATTTTATGTCTGAAGCTTTAATTCTTCTGTAGTGGTTCCGCTGTAGCATAGGTTGAGAATAGATTAACGAAACTGCACGCGCTTCATCGTAGCGCCATGAAGCGCGTGCAGACATCTTTAAATTTGCAATACATAGTATACTTTTTAGTCAGAAAAAGGAGACAAAATTTTAGAATTGGGTTGATTGTAAATGACATTATTTAAGCGGTAAGAGTCATTTTGCAGGTCAACGTTGTTAAATTTTTATACAAAATGTTGTAAACCAAGCAGCGAGCTGTTTGTAAAGCATAAGAATATATTCTGAATGTAAATTTTCAAAATAAGCTGGATATTTTAATCATGTATGATTGGGGATTAAAATAAGCCCTTGGCTTTCTTCCCTTGTTCCTGTTACCTAATTCTGACTAACGATTGAATAACGAAAGATGGTAGTAGTTCTGGTAAATTCTGGTAAATATATCCGCTTATTTCTCAGAGAATCCTAGAAAGTGGTTGAACTTGTAATCCAGATCGCTAAATGCATGTAATGCTACTTTGTGTTCTACACAAGTAAATCAGCTGATCGGTTTCACTCTATCTGTTAAAGAGTTTCTGCACAGATTGACTAGTATATGCAACTGGTATATATATCCCACACCTGCATCCATCTGTCAAGTGCCAGTGTTATCGAGTAACTACCATAATACCGGAGTTGAGAGTGCTACCGTCTTCCGTGACAATATCAACAACAACAACAATACGATTAGAGTGCTACTGTTGTCCATGACAACATTGAGCACTGTGATACCAAATCAAAGCCGATGAGCAGAGTGAGGGATCCATAAGCGGTGCGAGCCAAAATCCGGGTGGTCAGTCCAAGGAAGGGTACTAGCGGAATGGAGGTTTACGTGTTGGTCTCAGTTTGTGGACGTGTGGTGGATATGAAAAGTCGAAGAGAAAAGATTTCAATCGCCTATGAAACTGTTCGTGGAGTACGAAAGGCTGATCAGGAATAGATGAGGGGGAGCGCAGAATGGAAGGAAGAGAATTCCAGATCTGCGGGGCAGCATGCTGGAAGGAGCGCCTAGACAGCTTACTACGTGAAGGAAGGCCTGGAGGTAGGTTGTCCCACTTGTAGTACGTGGGACATGTAACTATTACCAGGAGTGGTAATAGACTTATAAGTTAGAGAAACTGTCTTGTATAAAATGCGTTCTCTAACTTTGAGCCAGTGTAAGGACGTGAGGACTGGAGTAACATGAGAATATTTGGAGCTACGAAAAACTGCACGTGCAATGGAATTCTGGATGAACTTCAACCTATCAATCTCGTAACTGGGAAGATTTAGAAATAGGGAGTTGCAGTAATCCAGTTTCGATTGCACGAGAGCAGCGCCAATTGTAGTGGCAGTCTCGAGAGAAAGAAATGGTCTTATTCGACGAAGATCGCGAATATGAAAGAAATATGCCTGTGACGTTTTAGTGATATGTTCGTGGAATGAGAGGTGGCGGTCAAGGACAAGATTCTTCACAGAAGAAACCAGTGTTACTGAAACATCAGAAGAGAGAGCCAGGGACACCTCGTTCAGTTTTGAAAGTTGCTGAGGTGTTCCAAATAGCACGAACTCAGTCTTGGATGGATTGAGTGCCAAGAAATTGGGAGACATCCAGGAAGATATCTCCTGAAAGGATTGCTATAGACAAGCTAGCCTTAGCATCAGAATAGGAGTGGGGGGGGGGGGGTGAAGCATGTGTACAGCTGAGTGTCATCAGCGAAAAGTTGATGGTCTAATGAATGTGAAGAGATCAAGGAGCTTAGTGGAGTAGTGTATAAATTAAAGAGGATAGGACCAAGTACAGAGCCCTGAGGCACACCGTACTTGAGGATGGAAGGCGGAGAGGAATACTTTTGAACTTTGACGCTAAGAGTACGGTCGGTGAGACATGAAGTAAACCAAGCAAGTGCATTGCCGTGGATACCAAACCATGAGGAAAGACTTTGTAGGAGGATTTTGTGATCGATGGTGTCGAAAGCAGCAGACAGATCGAGAGTACAAAGTCCAGTGACAACCAATCTAAAATCTGGAAGCACTACGTATAAAATCTTGTCATGGTGAATCTTCTTTTTTAGTTGGATACATTAATACGAAGTTTGTTATTTATTTGGATTTCGTTGCTTCCTTTCTTTAGGATACTAGTAAACGCTGCCGTTATCATTGTAAATAATAGGCTTTATTAGCATTATTTATTTTTCATTATAATTCGAAATACTCAAATTAACATAACATAACATAACAACATATATATTAACAAAATAATAATTCCGTAACTGCATTTTCATTTAATAAAAGTATACTGAGTCTGTATTTCTGCTACTAAGCCTCCTGTTTCGTTCCATTACAACTTAGGTTACTGTTTAACGCGAGACTTTCGTTATCTATCACTTTCAGGATTTCAGGAAGAGCGAGGCACAAGGCAAAGTTGTTTAGGTCTATGCAATTATCTACGACTTTAACAGCTGTTCAGAGATTCAACGTTCTGCGGCGTGCTGCACAAAGAAACTTCTGCAGACTTCACGGTTCTAGGGTAGATAAAGTATGAGTGCTGAGTGAGAATTGTATAAAAGTATAACTTGAATTAATTTGTAGACTATTCTATTTCAAGGAAGACGTTGTATGATTAAAAATGAAAAAATTAGAGCAATAACAACAACAACAAGAGCGCTACTCTCGTCAATAACCATATTGAACCAAATCCAAGCTAACGAGCAAAAACAGAATAGTCCAAAAGCGATGCAAAGTTCAGAATCCAGAAAACCAGTTCTAATATAAGGATTTAAAGAAGAAATTTACATAGTGGAAGAGGAATTATATCTGCTGATGCTCTTTTTCTGTAAGAGTGATTTAACTGTTCCAGATAGCTGGAGTTAAATTCCGACGACAACTAAGAAACGGAGTCATTTATTCCGCTTCTTCAGAGTATCAGAAATCACTGCCTGAACATGGAGAGAAAATCTGCAGATTATGAGATATGTTTGATATATTCGGTGGTGACTTATTTGCTATCCCACCGTGTACCAAACATGTCACGTGATGCTGCAGAAATTCGGCATGAAGTTACAATTTCCAAATTGAACTCTCTTGACCAACATTAGTCGTTTAATAATCGCCACTTTTGCATTCTGCACCTGAGAATTTAACGATAAATATGAATAAGGAAAATACAACAGCTTTCGTGAAAGTCTCGTTGGCTCAATGTAACAATTAAATTCTAAGTGGTTGTTCCTGAGGTCGACGGCGGGAATAACGCACTTGGTTTAGTTGCGCGCCAATTATTGAAGTCAAGCTGCATCGACCTCGGTTAGTACTTTGTGGGTGACCACCTTGGAAGATCGAGTGTTGATAAAAGCTAAAGAAGGAAAAATCCCAGGGTGATCAAAGGTTATTATTAAATCCTCACCGGCTGCATTTTAGGCACCATCAAAAGGCAACGATTATTAATAACCATGGAGGAAGGAGGAAATCAGTCTTAAACAAGCATCTGAGCTTCCTGACCCAGTGTGCCGTTATGTTATGTTATGATATGACCTGAGATCAATTCCCGGTAGAGCTGATCAGAGAGTAAAATCTCGGACATTCACCTTTCAGGGTACTCCAGTACGTCTGATGTCTTGAAGAGAAGCCCTTCTAGCTTTTGACATGGACGTTAAATCATTTAAATAATAAACAACGGCTACTATAGAGATCTTCGGCTGGTGAATTAGACGACTCATTGTCCAATTGGAAGCTGACGATTGATTTTAGGCGATTGACCATTGTCTATCACAATGCCCTTTAGCTATGGTCCATCACACTGATCATTAGCTATTGTCTATCACATTGACCATTAGCTATTATCAATCCCATTGACTATTAGCTACAGTCTATCACATGGACCATTAGCTATAGTCTATCACATGGACCGTTATCTATAGTCTATCACATTGACCATTAGCTATAGTCTATCACATTGACTATTAGCCATTGTCTATCGTATTGACCATTGTATATCGTATTGACCATTGTATATTGTATTGACCATTGTGTATCGAATTGACTATTGTCTATCGTATTGACTATTTTTTATGGCTTTGACTATTGTCTATGGTATTGACCACTGTCTATCACACTGACCACTAGCTATTTTATTGACCGTTGAATTTACCATTCATCATTGTCGTATTGACTATTGTCTATCGTATTGATCATTAGCTATTGTCTATCGTATTGACTATTTTTTTATCGTATTGACTATTGCCTATTGTATTGACCATTGTCTATCCAATGACCATTAGCTATTTTATTGACCATTGTCCATCGTATTGACCATTTTCTATCATAGTGACCATTGTCTATCATATTGACCATTGTCTATCATATTGACCATTGTCTATCATAGTGACCATTGTCTATTGTATTGACCATTGTCTATCATATTGACCATTGTCTATCATATTGACCATTGTCTATTGTATTGACCATTGTCTATCATAGTGACCATTGTCTATCATAGTGACCATTGTCTATCATAGTGACCATTGTCTATCATAGTGACCATTGTCTATTGTATTGACCATTGTCCATCGTATTTACTATTTTTTATCATATTAACTATTGTCTATTGTATTAACCATTATCTATCGTATTGACCATTGTCTTTTGTATGACCATTGTGTATCGTATTGACTATTATCTATCGTACTGAGTATTTGTTATTGTATTGACTACTGTCTATCGTATAGACCATTGTCTATCACATTCGCCATTAGATATTTTATTCACCATTGTCTATCGTATTGAACATTGTCTATTGTATTGAGCATTTTCTATCGTATTGAACATTATCTATCTTACTGACCATTGTCTATCGTATTTACCATTGTCTAGCGTATTGACCATAGACTATCGTATTGACTATTTTTTTACCGTATTGACCAGTAGCTATTGTATTTACTTATTTACGATTGGTCTATCCTTCAGAAACCCGGAAACAACACGGACACAACAATCAGTATTTAATATTTTAATTTTTATTATTTTAATATTCAAAGTTCTAATATGAAACATTAATATGATGATGCACAATCTGATGATGTCATGTATCACAGTTGATGATATAACTGGACCATTTTGATAATGTCACTAAACATATTTTGATGACATCACTAAGCCATTTTGATGATGCCACTAAGCACATTTTGATGACGTCAGTCTGATGTTGTCCAATCCAATGTCTCCAGAATACTCATCGCCTCTAATTCCAACGAACTGAAGCTATAAAACAAAGAAAGAAACACAAGGTTTTAGAACACTTCATCATAAACAAAGTGCTAAGTTTTGAGGGTTAGGACTTTATTCGCTGTGTGAATTCAAGAGACATCTTCTAACGCCATGGATTGAGCCGGCAGACTATCTGTAAGTTTCTCGACAGTGGATCATCAAGTGGTCTGACACTAATGAGAGATTATGAAACAGACGTTGAATCATTATGGTATCTTCTAATAGAACGTCCTCTGACTAACCTCTATAGATATTTTACATAATTCTAATTACTTATGTGGAGGGTCCTCATAAGTGCTGTGTGCCTTATACCCTAATTTTTAACTGCTTTGTTCTTTGATGTATAAGTTCTGTCGCAGGTTCTTCTGTGCAAAACAAACTTTTAAATAAATCCTCTCTCTCTCTCTTAGTGCACTGCCTACTGGCAGGTCATGGTATATAACGCTTCCACTCTTCTCTGTCTTCCGCTTTCCTCTTCATTTCCACATATGAGTGGGTCTTTAAATCATCTAACATACCTAATCTCGGCCTGCTCAAATAAATAAATCTGTAAAAATGAACCTGTTTGTCTGCAGACAGTTTAACGTTGACCGAAGCCTCGTGCCATCTGTTGTCAATCTGTCCAGTTCGCGACCAGAGCACTGTACTCGACCTTGAACTTCTGTTCACTTCCGTCAGCTGTAGAGTCCTGATGTGGAATCCGTACATGTGGTAGGAAAACGTCACGCAAGTCTCTCCTTTGTAGCTTGGAAAGTTCGGGAAGAATAATCTAAAATATTTCGAAACAAATATAAATAAACACGCATTATAGTGAATGATCAGCTATGTCGATATCTATCACTTTTAATACCACATGTTTAAACCGTTAGGCAATTTAGACCATTTTCCGTATAACCAGTCCAGTGAATGTCCGAGATTTTAATCTCAGATCAGAGCGGCAGGGATTCGAAGCCACGAGGGTTCAATTCACCTCAGAATCTGTCAAGCCGATGAATCTTAACTTACTGAATGAAACTGAAAATGAAATTGAAAACGTTTGCAATAGGCCTATTATAGCGCTTTGTTGAGTAATATATAATAATTTTGTGCTCCTAATTACAATAATAATAATAAAGCTTTAAAGTTACAATAATAATAATAAAGCTTTAACATCCGTTTCGTCATACAAGGAAGAAATCAGGGACGTCATTGGAAATTTGGTCGCTATTGGAAATAAATACAGTATCTGCCAATTGTTATGAGTTATATTTTATTATATTAATATTTTTAATATTACGATTTTAATATTATTGCTTTAATACTAAATATTCTTTATTTCAACTTCTACCATCCGAAAATGAGATTAACTTTGTTATCTATTGCGACAGTAAAAGCTAGTAAAGCTAAGGTTAACGTCAGTTTCCTCAATCGAAAGCTATGTCAGTGACGAGCGAGCCCAGGATTTGAACCCGCACCTACTGATCCGCAGTCGAGTATCTTACCAACATCGCCACCGGCTCCAGCCAGTGGCGATGTGGGTAATTAGCAGTTGAAACTAGTCAAAGATATAAATAAAAAATGTTGCAATTGGCAGTTAAAACTAATCCAGGAGATCTATGAATAAAACATTCGGGGTACATTCTAACCTAGCTTGGTCATTTGATCGCCTTGGATCGCTTGCCTCTATAAATATATAGTAGTCCTTGTCAGCAGCAAAGTCCGGGCCGGTAGGATCTGACGGAGTGGGACCACGGTTCAGCGTCCAGTCGAAATTATCCGTCGTATCCTGAATCATTCCGCAGAAGGTGTCTCTACCGTTCAACGCAGGCTCGAAAGAACATTGCCAGTTCAGACCTTGACTAGGAGGACTTGTTGTAACTCCATCGCCTACCATCTTGCTGTCTTTCACTGAAATTTAATTTATTTAAGACTCGTTAAACATTAGAAAAAGCAAATGTTAGCGTCAGTTTCCTCATTCGAAAGTGATGTCAGTGACGGGCGAGCCCAAGATTTGAACCCCGCACATACTGATCCGCGGTCGAATATCTCACCGACATCGCCACTGGCTACAGCCAGTATAACAATAGACAACTACGAAATGCAATATATGAATAGTAGTTTTTAAGCTTGATAATGAGGAGAGAATTCGTACCTAGAGTAATGTGCGCCTTGAATCCACGCTGAGCGGTGAAGTAATTTACGGAGAAGTTGCTCTTAAACACAATCATCATCTCATTTGATTCACTCGTGATCATAACATTGGGTCTCGTGTAACAGCAGAACCTGTGGGGTTGCAATTATAATTTAATTAAAACTTTTATCTAGGAGTTCTAAGTTGAATTATGCAGTTTTAAGTTTAATTATAAATAAATAAATAATAAAGTTAAATACATTTATGCATTCTTGTTAATTAATTGTATAGGCCTCTTATTGGTGTTTTATTAGTGCTTTATTATTTTTATTAGTGTTTTGAATGAGTCTTAAACAAGTTGTAATTTGATAGCTGAATCAGAAACTGTTATGTTATGTTATGTTAATATCATCAATGTGAAAGCGTTCAAACTGCTAACTATACTAGAATCATTGATAATTGTCTTCTGACATACTAACCAGATTTTATTGAAAATCCAAAACTTTTAGAATATTCAAAATAAATGTCACAGCTTTGAAAGCTAATAAATAAGTAGCCGTCATTTGAAGCTTAATTATGTTAAGTAATTGGAATTAAATCTCAGAGGCTAAATGCATTAATACAACATAAGGCTACGAATACTACTTTATTTAAGACATGCTTCTACCCACTGACACAAAAAATCTTTTATCATTTCTTTCTCTACGGCTCTGTCATTCTTTCTCTGTTTTATTATGTCAATCTACATTGTATATATAAGCCTACTGTTTGTATCAAAGTGCTGCTATCTATTTATTCAATTATTCATTTATTTACATCTACACTTGTATGTGTGTGTGTCACTGTATATATCTGCAATGTTTGTTTCTCCATGTATCTATGTGTTTCTATTTTGTTAGTTATTTATTCATTTATTAACATCTGTGTGTCTATGTTTTTATGCGTTTATATTTTTATATGTCTGTCTCTATGGATGTGTATTTTAAACAACTCTACTCTGGCCTATCAATTTCTATTTAAACCACCAAAACACCAGCGTAGTCAGTCAAAATATAAATAATATTTTATATAATAACAAATTGTAGTTTATATTAAATAAAATATGGTAGAAATGAACAAATGATTAAGTTGCGATCTGCGCTTAAACCTCCTTTTCTTTAATTTCCATTACTTCGGACTGATTTTCTGGATTTTGGAATTTGCGCCGTTTTTGGTCCTTCTTTTTGCTCGCCAGCTTGTTTTTATCTCAATAGTGCTCGATGTTGTCACTGATGACTGTAGCACTCTGATTGTTGTTATTATTGTTATTATTAACGGTAATAGAATGTAGCAGTATAATAAAGTTAAAAAGTGTGTTAAATGTACAAACCTGGCACCCTCTAGTCCAATATCGGCCTTGTACTTGACCTCCACCCAGTGATAGCAGGCTGTGTACTGGCAGTACAATCCAAACGGTCCGTCGAATGTTAGCTGAAGACTATATCCCACTGGTGCCTAAAATGTTACAATTAAAGTTTATTTAAAAAATGTCCCTGACATCGTTCTTGTATGAGTGTATGAGGAAACGGACGTTAACCTTTATTATTATTATTATTATTATTATTATTATTATTGTTATTATTATTATTATATTTATTATTATTACACCAGCGATATGCTCTTCGTTCATCATCACGAAAACTTTTAATCATCATTGATTGATTGATAATAATAATAATAATAATTATTATTATTATTATTATTATTATTACTTCTGGATTGAACGCACTTAAATGAAGAGGCAACAGATTTGCATTTTCTTATTTCGTGACAATAATTTCATCACGACGATCTGTGCCTGAAAAAGATTAGTAAATATAAATTAAATTTAACAAACAAACTAAATTTAATTTTTATACTAGTGTACAATTGCTTCTCACCATTTGTCTATTTAGTCTAAAGTGATCTATAAGTTGCGACGACACAGTTTATCTTTAGCACAGCTTATCAATAACTAATTGTAACAAGTTTTAGTTGTCTTCATTATACGACAAATTAGCTATCCTTAGTTGAGTGTTAAGGGATGTGATGTTGCATTTTGTATTTTAGCATAGCTTTACCGCAGCATTATTGTGAATTGCATTGAGTTGAACAGTTGTTTTATTTGTTTGCCTGAAACTGTGTTAGATTTCTGTATTTTGTCAGATATCATTAAAATAAAACAATATATATATATATATATATATATATATATATATATGTAATGTATATATATATAATGTATATACATATGTACAAATTTATTGAATGATAGGCTATTTAATAATGATTTTATTGAATGGGTGATTGATTCATTGATTGACTGATTGTTGAATTTAAGTTCAATATGGATTAATATAAGTTAAAATATGCAGTTCTCAAAAGGTAACTTCGAAATTAAAACTTTCCTGAAATGAATTTATACCTTGAACCGCCACGAGCACTCTTGATATGAGAGATAATGGGCAGGATCCTCATAACCGGGTGACATTATAGTCTGTCTATCAGCAAGGTCCACCAGGTTAAAATCTCCACCACACTGAGCTGTTTCAATATTAGAAATAGAAAAAAGTTTGCAAATCAATTCGTTATCTAGTTAGAAAATAGATCGATCTTCAAAATCTTATAAAATCAATGCAGATCAATTCGTTAACTAGTTAGAAAAGAAATCAATCTTTGAAATATTATCAAATAAGTTGTAAAATTTCAACGGAGTGCAACTAAAATTATGATTTAAACGTACAGGCAGAAATAGAAACGAATAATTACTGCTATCTTACTAATCAGTTACATTTAAATTTAATTTAGTTTCATTTATCGCCACTGGCTCCAGCCAGTAAGATATTCGACCGCGGAGATGTCGGTAAGATACTCGACCACGGATCAGTTTGTGCGGAGTTTAAATCCTGGGCTTGCCCGTCACTGGCATCGCCAGTGACGGGCGAGCCCAGGATTTAAATATATCTTACTGACATCGCCACTGGCGATATTATTGCTACGATATTATCTTACCATATCTTACCATATAATGTTATCTTACCATGTATTTTACCATATCTTACCATATAATGTTATCTTACCATGTATCTTAACATATCTTACCATATCTTACCATATAATGTTACCTTACCATGTATCTTAACATATCTTACCATATAATGTTACCTTACCATGTATCTTAACATATCTTACCATATCTTGCCATATGATGTTATCTTACCATATCTTATCATATGATATTATCCCACCATATCTTACCATATGATGTTATCTTACCATATCGAGACAGAGCCACTTTCTCGCAGAAATCTCCTGCCAAGCCGTCCGGACAGTGACACCGGCTGCAATCATTGGGATTCTGATATCCGCCGTACTGACAGGGTCGGGATAGTGGTCTACCGGAGCAGGAATCTGTGGTGAAAGAATAAAGTATCCATGTGAGAACTACGCTTATCTCAACGGCGACACCTAAGGAATGCACTGATAAAACGAAAGACATTGACATTGCCTTGTGGCGAGGAACCGGACGTTAAATTCTTATTGATTGATTCTTATGAAAGATTAACAAAAATGAAAATAAACAAAAAAAGAAACACAAGATTACACGAAATCCAATGAAATTTCATAAATATCAAAATAGATACCGTCAGGGAAGATAAAAAGGTCTTATCTAGCTGACCACCATAAAAGCAATAAAGCAAACAATATTGAACAAATACTGTATTTAAATTTTGATGATTCCTAATTTTTAATTTATAATGCTTGATTTGTTATGCCTGAATTAATGAGGAATTCAAATGGAGTGATTGAGTGGTAATCGTACCTGAGCAATAAGCCCTGTTGATCAGCCTGATGTCATTAAACGAAAGCCCAGATCTCTGGCCCATGTTCATTTGATACAGTGGATTCTTTGCCACCATCGAGTCCTTGCCGTTAGCCGAAACTCCGTCCTATTGATAATAATCAATATTATTGATTGGTTCTGGATAGTCACTGACTCAGCAACCGGCTGGAGCCAGTGGCGATGTCGGGAAGATATTCCACCGCAGATCATTATGTGCGGGGTTCAAATCCTGGGCTCGCCCGTCACTGACATCGTTATCGAGTGAGGAAACTGACGTTAACTTTAGTTTTATCTAGCTTTTTTAATCAATAACCAATCTCAGAGGATCATATATTTTAAAGATTTAGACTTTATCAAGTAACGATAATTATAGTTCAATATAGAATGGAAATTAAGCAGAGGTTAGAAATTTCTTTGTCGAATTTTCGGGTGATAGATTAAGTGTTCCCTTGAAAAATTAAAATCATGCACCACTCACTAAAAGCTGGTAAAAATTCATTTCTAAAGCTCCTACCGACATCGACATTGGCTGAAGCTAGTGATGTCTTCGGTATGACATTCAAGCCACGGATCAGTATGTGTGGGTTCAAATCCTGGACTCGCCCGTCACAGATATCGCTATTTGAGAAATGAAACTGAAGTTAACATCAGCCTAACAGCTCTTTTACAGCTTTAAAACACATTTTGAGCTTAGCTTAACTACCGCTATGATATTATACGAGATTCATTCAGAGACGGAGATATTTCCTTTTGATATATTTGCAGAGAAATTTTATGGTACCTGCACCAGATTGTATCTAAGTTACATGAACTTTAATTTATAATAGAGATAGATTTTCCTTAAACTCCAAATCACCATCATCATCTTCCCTTGAATCCCAGTTTAACTAGAGACAGGATACGAATAGACCGTCTCAAATCCTCTCTGTCCTACATAATATCATCCATCTGTCAATCCCCTATTTGAGACTTAAGCTCTTAATATTTTATTAAACTATCGGCATATCTCTGTCAATTTCTACAAACGCACGGAAGAATCATCGAGACATACCATTGAGGAGTAGTGCATGACAGAGCTGTAGTCGTAGGGCACCCCCAGAGAATCGGTGTTGAACTGACTGTAGAACTGAGAGGCATAGTTAGGTACTATGTTATCAAACAGTACAGTGATCCACTGGTCCCTATCGGCCCTCATCTGCTCGTGGAATAGACCCAGAGTGTGCCCCCACTCGTGCACCGGTGTCCCAAACTACAGGTCAACAATTAACCGTCACATTTTATACACAGTATACTTTATTTTTATATTTAAATATGTAGACATATGTATAAATATATATAAATATACTCATAAGTGGACACGAAGAGGAAGGCGGACGACAGAGAAGAGTGAAGGCGTTATATACCATGGACCTGCTAGTAGGCAGTGTACTAAGGGAGATATATTTAAATATATTTCAAATAGATATTTTAAGCACAGTATGCGTATAGAATGATTGGACGCGTGACCTGATATGTTAGTTGTTTCAGTGCGTATCAGTAGATACGTAGTTCAAATCCCAGTACTTCCCACATCTCTGATATGTTTTAAGTGGATTGATGGTACACTTTACTCTAGCTTATTAGACAATAGTTGTAAAGTAACTTGAATGGCAATTTAGCATTTATAAATAAATGATGGATTGGGATATTGTTATAACCGTTCGATATGTTAAGCATTAATTTTCAATACTTCGTTCTAAGTCCTTAGCGAGATGTTGAGATTTTATTTAAAACATTTCTATGTTATTATAAGTAGATCTACTCACGCGGAACAGACAAGAGTCACCCAGGTTTAGCTGTTGGTACGGCATAGCTAGATTTACTTTTCCAACGTATGAGTAACAACTAGCAAAATAAAACAAATACACAATCAATTAAATAATTAACTGATAGTGTTGAAATTTACAGAAATTGACCTGCAGCGAATTCTACCAAATATAGAGAAATTTCGTTTGAGTATCTGCATTAACGTGAAAGTGGGTCCGACAAGAAATTTCCAGCACAGGATTACGAGCGTGTTACATGCAGCGTAAAATTATCTCTATAAAAATAATAGCAAACACGTCACACAAACACGTAGCTAAACGCTAGAAATTCATTCAAGTTTAGGCTTCGGTATAGGGACTATTATCCGAATCTCTTCACTGGCTTTCGGGATATGGACTTACACCGTATTTGAACCTCTTTGTTTTTGCTTTTCGGCTAGGCTCTGTTTCTACAGTGTTCGATGTTGTCATTGACGACAGTAACACTGTAATTGTTGTTGTAGTGTCTACCTGTACTGTTGTCTGGTGATAAGAACATGCTGGTAAGAGGGTTGCTCTCGTTGAGGTATCTCAGTAAATCTCACACAAGTGTTGTCCATCCAGTGTTGAGCTGCGTTACGTATGATCCTTCTCTGATCTTCGTCTGTCCAAACATAGCAAGTTAAAGATAAAGTCTGTCATGTTAAACGTAATGTTTGTCATGTTAAAGATAAAGTCTGTCATGTTAAACGTAATGTTTGTCATGTTAAAGATAAAGTCTGTCATGTTAAACGTAATGTTTGTCATGTTAAAGATAAAGTCTGTCATGTTAAACGTAATGTCTGTCATGTTAAAGATAAAGTCTGTCATGTTAAACGTAATGTTTGTCATGTTAAAGATAAAGTCTGTCATGTTAAACGTAATGTTTGTCATGTTAAAGATAAAGTCTGTCATGTTAAACGTAATGTTTGTCATGTTAAAGATAAAGTCTGTCATGTTAAACGTAATGTCTGTCATGTTAAAGATAAAGTCTGTCATGTTAAACGTAATGTTTGTCATGTTAAAGATAAAGTCTTCATGTTAAACTACAAAAACATTAGGCTACACACATGCTCGCTAGTAAACTGTTAAACAACTGTATGTTAAATATATAAGCAATGTTTAAAAGCATTAATCACTGTTGAACAGTCAAATAACAACTTTTATTTCATGGTTCAAATGTCCCCGTGTTGTGTCCGGGTTGTTTGAAGAATTGACCAACCGGTGACTGCACGTGTCGTAGAAGGCGACTAAAGCACTAAGATACATACTAAAGTCAGAAAGGGCATTCGATTGGTGAGCGCCTAGGCTCCAGAATTTGCTACAAAAAATTAAACGAATGAAAGTCTCAAATAGGGGATTGGCTGATGATATGATGTAGGACATAGATGAGCGGAGAAAATCTGTTCGTATCCCGACCCCAGTTAAACTGGGATTCAAGGGAAGCAGATGATGATTTTAGGATTGAAATGACGGTATTATTACCGTGATCTCCGTCGAATCGATACCGGATGGGCATGGCCCACTTGCTGTAGGACTCCTTTTTGAAGTCAATCAAATTCCTCTTCCGGCGGAGTTTACTATCCTCAGCACTGCGGTTCAACATTACGTCGAGATTATCCATGACGTCATGGAGCTGATTTACCGTCAGCACTATACAGTTATCCAAGCCTTCGTCATCTTCCTCGTGGTCACCCTTCTCCTAAAATATCAAAATTCAGCCAGAAGTGAAGAAGAAGAAGAAGAAGAAGAAGAAAATATGATTTATTTCATACAATTTACAGAGTAATCACATCAATGAACGTTTGACAAAACAATGAAATAAGCACTATCAGAATCTAAGTAATAAGTGCAATACGTCCTGTAAGTACAAAATTTAAAAAAATGTACATAAGAAATTAAGTAAAAACTTGGCCATCAAAGAGGACGCAAGGCGTCCTATCCGGTTAAACACCCAAGTTGATTCACATGCGCAATTATATCACATATTAAGTTAGGTCTACTTCACATATTATGAACCACTGGATCAATATTCTAAGTCGTAGACAAATGACAATATCGTATAATAATATTACAAACGATTATATTTTAGATTCTCTGATCTATCGCATACTGAATTATACATAGACTCTATAGGTTTGAGCGTAAAGTCGTATGCTTATCATAATATACCATAAAGTTGGTATTTTGTTATTTTGAGTCAAATAGAAAGGGATCCATCTATTATATCACTATGTTTATTGATTGATTGAATGATTTATTTATTTTTATTGATTAGTAATTGTATAACACTGACTGATCAGTTTTTAAACAGGAACGAAATGGAGATTTAGAGTCAGTTTCATAGTCATCACTATGTAGTAACATGCACCACATACATTTTAAATTCAAATGTTAATTAATTAATTAATTTGTAAAAAATTTATTTTCTTATTTTCTCTTTTATGCACAATTTCCATAACAGCGTTTAAGTGCATCTATGCATTCTTACTTTATTCATTTTTCATGATAATTTTTCATAACAACAACAAATACGTAACTGTTTAATCATTTAAATAGTCGAGAAATTATATGTTTAATCATTTAAATAGTCGAGAAATTATATGTTTAATCATTTAAATAGTCGAGAAATTATATGTTTAATCATTTGAATAGTCGAGAAATTATATGTTTAATCATTTAAATAGTCGAGAAATTATATGTTTAATCATTTGAATAGTCGAGAAATTATATGTGTAATCATTTAAATAATTAATTAATAGTACGCTTAATCATTTGAACAATTAATTAAAGATCTGTTTTATCATTTAAACTATTAATAAAAAATATGTTTAATTATTTAAATAATTAACTAATACTATGTTTAATTATTTAAACAATAACAATTAATAAATAATATATTTAATTCTTTAAACAATTAATTAATAATTAACAATAGGCAGACATTACACTCTGAGTAGGTTGACCCGTTGCTATGGATACACTCTGACGTAACTCAGCCATCATTGCTCTGTGCAGATCACAGGTGTCCTCATCCATACCGTGACACTTGTATAATTGTTTCTTGGTCATTCCTTCCCCCAATATATTTTCCGCCCATTTCGACGTCTGATATGGGGAGAGAGTGCGTCCCTAAACAAAATAGAATATAACACTGAAATAGATCAAATCTCATTCACCTTGATTAAATCTTATTCACTTGATCAAATCTCATTATCCTAATCAAATCCCATGCATCTTCATAACATGTGTGCTATATACTGAAATAATTTACGAATGTCTTTTCTTTCCGCAAACATTTATGGCCATAGTTACTAGTTTTTACTAGTATTATATTACTATACTACAAGTAGTAGCAAACTGTTGCGTCAGTGTTTTCTGGAGTTCTGTATAGCCTAATGTTAAAGCTAATTGTGAATTTCTATTGTTTTCTCAGGTCGGTGTATTACGTTAATACTACTTTAATACTCATTTAAAATGAACTTACCAAACAGTTCTCAGCAATATATAGAACCAAAGCTGTAAATATAACCCAGCGCATTTCCATTGATAATGAAATCTAGTCTACTACACTCTATTGATATTACTTATCTGTTCGTTATAATCTTGCTGAATATCTGCATCTATTAAAACTAAAGACTTATTCTAGCTATATCTCAAAGTTGGCAAAATCTTACAATAGTTAAATTTCTTTACTATACTACATGCAGCATAGCATTAGCTTTCTAACTTGCCCCTGACTAGATTTTCTATACGGCCTATTTCAAATCGATATTCTTTAGAGATTCCCGCTGCATAAGTGCAGACAATTGCGTAGTTCGTATTGTTGCCTATGATTGTCGTTTAACTTTCTGCTAACTTTGTAAGACTCTCCTCTAAGCTTTTATAGTTCTAAGCATCCGGTTTGTAAATGTAGATTTTTAGTGTAGGTGGGGTAATTATTTAAAGCGTAATTATATTAGTGTAGCGCTGAAAGTTAATCCTTTCTGGTGCAAATAAGTCATCCTTCTCGATTTCTAATTATTTGTCATTAGTATTGTTAGCAATATTAATTTTGTTACCGGTCTCTAGTTAATTACTAAATATGGAAGCCTAAGCATTTTGCACGAAAGCTGAGTTCCAAATTTATAGCGTCTAAACGGAAGTAGTAATAGTACAATACGAGTATAAAGCTCGTTTTACCTCAGAGATATTCATCTATTCCAAGAATGATGCCTGATCATAATCCCTGACAATTGTTCAATTTATTGTAGGAACACTGTTAGGTCTAGGTTTAAAAAGGTCATCTATCAGTTATTAGATTGATTGATTGATGCACTGACTAAGCTTCAATTGGTTGCAAAACATAACATCCGAAGCCTAATTTATCATATTATTCAAAGCTACTGGCCAACTGTACAAAGTGGTCTAGTAGGCGTAAATTTAGCAAACGATTACATACATGCTTATACATTTGTAATTATGTTACATGTTAGTTCGTATGCTACTACCTGTGTTATATCCGGGTTGCTGAAGAGTAGACCAACAGTAAACTGCACATATTATAAAAGACTACAAAGCACTGAGATCCAAACCAACGTCAGAAAGGGCATTCGGTTGGTAAGCGCCTATAGGCTCAAGCAATTACTGCACAGTTTTCTAAATCAAAAAGAAAAGTGAGGGTCTATTCTTATCCCGACCTTAGATAAACTGAGATCCAAGAAGGAAGGATGATGATGATGATGATGGTGATGATGATTATGTTATAGGCCTTCTTCAAGTGCACTGCCTAACGGCAGGTCCATGGCATGAAACTCTTCCAACCAATTTTATCCTCAGCCTTCTTTTCTTCTCATGCAATATGAATTTGTTATCAGATTTTCCAGCATCCCTTGTCTCGGTCTCTAACTCTTTCCCCTTGCATTCTTCCTTCTATTACATGCTTTAGTAACCCCCCCCCCTTTATAATACGTCATTTCCAGCGTTTCCTTCTATTTCTTATCACTTTTATTAACTGTCTATCTGTAGTCTATACCGACTCTTTCAAGAACTTCTTCATTTGTAATTTTGTCAGTCAAACTAATTTTTTCCTTCCTTCTCTATAACCACAGTTCCAATGCCTCTAGTTTCCTGATATCTTGTTAGGCCTATAGGCCTATCGTAAGCTATAAATTAATCTTATTTCACGCTATAGGCTATATTAGGTGAAGGTATGGCCTGTTGTGAAGGCTATAATCACTGATTCGCTAACAGGAGGAGTCGATCTTTTTATGGAGCTTTAAAGTTAAATATGAGTGGGAATATTTACCTTGGACCTGCCACTTGACAGAACCATTCAGCCAGATATACACATGCTTAGTGGCCATCTTGTAGCCTACATGTAGATGCGATTGTCTCAATAGCGCTATGGTCAGAGGCGTCAGGTAACGCCATAAAATGTTAAATTATCGAACCTATGGTTAATTGAACTCCAGATCGTGGTTTCGATTCTCGGTCGCGCTGCTCTGAGAGTAAAATCTTGGACATTCATAGAACTAGTTTTATGAAAAATGGAATAAATTGCCTAACGGTTTTAGCATACACGTATTATGTTACGTATTATGCTGACAGATATCAGCATAGTTGATCAATTCATTATAATGCGTTTTATTTATTTATTTACTGTTTTAGTCATATCCTGATACCCAGAATAGTTTGCAAGCGGCTCCCTGTCAAACAAAAGAAGTAGACCACAATGGTTAGAAAGTGTGAAGTCTTAAATACGAGTAAAAGGTACGAACAATGCGATGAGTTTATGGCAAAGATTAATCATAATATTTGATTTGTGACATGATTTTAACCCTGTTGCGACATCACTTGCCACTTGACTCATTGTTTAACAAAGGGTTTATAACTTAACACGCATACGTAGGTAGGCCTACATTAAATTGGCCTAATAAATGGTGTTCTTTAATAAAATTTACATGTGACAACTAACTATATATAGCCTATAGGTATTAAATGATAACACCGACATGTGCATCTACTGCTAATAATAAGATCGGCATAAATCATAAATAATCTAATCAGACTCAATAACAACTGTTTGCTTATTCTCGAGGAGACCAAACTATAACAGGCAGCTTAACACAATCTTGTAATGTAGCAAAGTATATTTAAGTATTAAGTCTAAAAAGTGTCAGAGTGATAAAGGCAAATTATATATATATATATATATATATATATATATATATATATATATATATATATATATATATATGTAAATTAAACTTATTTGGTTGATTGCTATATCGACCTTAATTGTGAGTAAGTATTACGATATGACATTGTTTTGGCAAAGAGTAGGCCCATATCGATAGAGTAAATTCGTAAAATTGGGCCTAATTAGGTAGCCCTATTTATTTTTCCTATAGTAATCGATTTTGAACTGATTACATCAAATATGGATTGTATATATAGCCTACATGTATGGGGAGGCATCTCAAATTTTCCCTGGAATTAGAGTCAGACAGATACCTGTAAAATCGTCTGCAGAGATCCAGTTTGTTATATATTCTTCTATCTGCAGGTCTACATGTGGAATGTATATCTGCACATTTATGCAATCCTACATGAATTTTCTATACTACAATAATCCTATATATTATCGTGGGCCTATTTCTCTAATGAACTTAATTAGCGTATATAAGATAATGAGAATTTTATAACGCGCGCCTAATAAAATTATATATAACACATACTCAGTTGTTTATGGGTCGTTAATTAGGCCTATAACTCACAATCACAAATATGTTGCTTTCGTGGAGAGGTCATTGCCTTATAGGCCTACCACGAAAGTGAACATTAAGCTTATGTTATGTTACAATTTAATATTTAGTAGTCGTAGTTTCTGAATTTTTTGTTCAAAAGGCTTAATTTCGAATTGAAATTTTTGCGTGCCAAATGGCATTATATATTTTTTACTCGAATCTAGATTAATGGTGTTTTGTTGTTATCATGGACGACGGGTATCTTGCTGTTGTTGTTGCACCAAAGGTTAAACTTACGTAAAAAATTCATTGATTCCAAAATGTTGATTGGTTAACAGGATTTTGTTTACTTGAGCGATATTGAAGGCGGTACATCAACGTGAAAGTAGCATCTTAAATTTGATATTTGGTTTGTCTAAAGTAAAGTCTACATGTTACATGTATAATTATACTCCTTGTGAGTGACTTATCTTGATTTCAATATAGACTAAACATAGTGGTATATTTAACTTGATCATTTTAAATTCAAGCGAGCTCCCCAATTAAATTAAAAGTGTTAATCAATCGTATAATATTAAACTTGAGCATAATTAGCTAGTGAAATAATAATAACAATATTCACAATAATAATAATGGTTTATCTTCCGTTTCCGCGAAAAAGGCTGATGTCAGAGGCGTGTTAACGATATATTTAGCATAAAATGATCATATCATAGCTTACTTATTTCAGTTTTAAAAAATTTAATGGATACGTAATAAATAGTGAATTTTGAGTATAGCTCTGAGTATGCAGAATGTGAAATTCAATGGTGGTATTCAGCCTAATTGTGTCTATTGAATTATCTTTTCACTAGAATAATAATAATGATAATGATAATAGAAATATTAATAATAATTCTGTTCAGCTTTTTGTGAAAGATATACCAGGCAAGTTATTTAGCATTAAAATATCAGAATGTATTCTAAGTTGACAATGTTTCTGATATTGCATCTTTGTTGTGCTTTCAGTTTGTTTTGACATATAGATGATATGGACAACCATACATTAAATGATCATTCTCTTGTACCCTTGCCATCAGGTAGGACTGTTAAAATAAACTTGAGTTTAAAAGAATAATGAAATTTTATCATTGCTACATTCTTTAGGAAAGGTTATCATTCAACCTGTATTAAACTTTAAGTGGATTAAACATTTCATTATAGTAGTTTAGCATTACTATTCTCAATTTCTAGAAGGTTTTCGTAAGTGCCGAACCTCTTAAAAACAGCCGGACCGTGGTAATCTTTTGACTGATTTTTCGGATTTTGGTATTTGCGCCGTTTTGGACCTTCTTTTTGCTCATCAGCTTTGATTTTTCTCAATAGTGATCGATGTTGTCATGGACGACAGTAGCACTAATTGTTGTCGTTATTAATATTTTTAAATTATTCTACAATCTTTAAATACTAATCATATCTGAAATTTAAGAAGTATATTTTAAAAATTGTATCTTATTTTGGATATGAAAGTTTGAGAGTAGACATGTTAAAACAGGACTCGTACTATTTGTAAGAACTGAGGGAAGTAATGAGAAACCATCTCAAAATCTATATCTATCACACTAGGTGACCTACGTGTTTTGGCTGGAGCCAGTGGCGAAGTCGGTAAGACACTCGACTGTGGATCAGTAGGTGCGTGTTCAAATCCTGGGCTTGCCCGTCACTGGCATCGCTTTCGAGTGAGGAAACTGACGTTAACCTTAGCTTTACCAGCTTTTTTACTCTATTTGTATTTATACACTTATATGTATGTATAATTGTATATACATGTATATGCCAAATTGATTCTGGTGCAAATTTTCATTCAATAAACTTATATTAATAGGAAGCCTGATACTGAGTAATAATCCTGAGAAGAGGAAGAGAAAGTTCAATGACCTGGCTGATATGATTTCAAAACCTTCATCTGGTAATGTTGATGCCATTCTTTCTATTTTGAAAATATTTTGATTTAAGACTTTAAATGTTCACATTTGAGAATGTTATCGTTTAGTGTTTGAGTAAAAACTCAAATATAATTCAAATAAATTTAAACTGGAAAATGACCTCTGTTACTAATTTGACTTGGCAAATATGTTTTGAGTGTATACATCATATCATGTAAGATGATAATTATGTATCTGTCATTTTACTCATAGCTCTTGAGCGTTTGAAAGCCTTCCTGCCTGAAATGGCCGCTGCTAATGCCGACATGGACTCCAAACTACTGAACGATCCGCACTGTTACAACGCTGAGGATGCTGATGAAGAAAATGGGCCAATCATAAACATGGTTGGTAAATATAATCTTGTCTGCTGAACAGCTTAATGGTAAATACTAAATAGGATTAGCTAGGATTAGTTTCTATTTAGGTATTCGAAAATGTTTCTTTGGTTGCTAACTTGCTATGGCTGGGGACTGAACAAGATGATTCCTGCTTTATTGTTTTTACAACTATGAAAGCAAATAGGCTGTTCAACTGAAGTTGGATTAATTAATTTTAGACCTATATAATTTTTAGTTTTTTTTGTCTTAAATAATATAGTTTATATTTAGTAGAATTAATATACTGTGTATTTAATCTGTCAATATACTATCAAATTTACTTGTATACGAATTTAATATAAGTATTTAAGATAACATAACAACACACTGGGTCAGAAAAGTTGTTTAAGCATATACTTCAAAATATGCAAGTATTTAGTACATTTTTCGATTTTAATGCTATATTTAATTATCTCTTTACTAGGAGTTTTCAGTTTCAAAATATAGCGTACCAAAGCAGCTGCCTTCTGGCTGCATTTAATGAAGAGATAAACCACAAGTTAGAGTTTTAAACGAAGGAGTGGTAACTATGTGGTATAATGTTAGCTTATTCTGCAGATTCATAGCTGTACTTGTCAATTTATAGGCTTAGACTGCAGATTAGTTATTCTACAGTTCAAGAAATAAAATTCTAGTTTTATTTAGACGGCATGCTGATTAGCTGATAAGCCTGAAGGACAGTGCTCTCATTGGCTGAGCTATATAATATTCGTAGTTGACCTTAATTCAGTGAAGTTAATTGTCACATCATGTAATTTCTTAAATACCAAATTTTTGTTCCGTAGTTTAACACTTTTCCAAGGTCTAAGTATAGTATGGTTTAAGTTGTGCATAGTAAATAAGGGCATTAGTTCAATTTTCCATTGCACTGGCCGTGTTATATTGATCTTGATATACTATCAAAATTCCTGAAACCAAAGTAGGTATCAGTTATGTTTAAAATCTCAACATTGATGTGGTTTATTGGTTGCAGAACGTTGCACTGGTCCCGATGGATTTTGACAACAACGTTGACTGCGACACCAGTGATTTCGTTAACTCTGATGAACAAGATTCAACCAGCGATGAATCATCCAGTGAAGATGCAGCCGATGAAGACGACGATGAAACAGGAGAAAATAAATGTCAGCAGAGTTTAGAAATGAACGAAGAGGACGATATCTTAGCAGTGAAATTAAAGTTATTGAAAAGTAAACAACGAAAGGAACGACCATTAATAGAAACGATTGAAGCAATAGACAGCAAATCATCTGTTGTTTTATTGGACAATAATAATACTGCAGCAGTAGAATCACAGATAGACGATGGTAACCTATTACGTAAATAGACTAGTAAGCAGTTGCAAATACAGGAATTATTAATACTGGCATGAGCATAATAAAAGAACGGTAATCTCATTCAATTGTGTTTGAATTTTTAATATATACTCTAGTATCAATTTATTATGTGTAGAATATTGATCAACCACAGGGTTATCTTCAATATTGAGCTGACTTTGTACAAATTTTGGAATTACATCACAACGCTACTACTTAATACAGTCGCACTGATCAAGACTTCGACTTTGCTTTATGACTTGTCTCACCATTTTATCAGTTTAGTTGATTAATACAGCAGAGAACAGCGACAATCAAAGTAGCTATTGACAACTGCAATCAAAGTATCTATTGGTAACTGCAATCAAAGTAGCTATTGATAACTACAATCAAAGTAGTTATTGATAACTGCAATCAAAGTAGCTATTGATAACTGCAATCAAAGTAGCTATTGATAACTGCAATCAAAGTAGCTATTGATAACTGCAATCAAAGTAGCTATTGATAAATACAATCAAAGTAGCTATTGATAACTGCAATCAAAGTAGCTATTGATAAATATCAGTTGATAGAATCATAGTAAACATATTTAGATAATTCATATAAAATTAAGATATTTATCATATGATATTATTAAAAATTGATCGCTAATGCTATCTCGTAGATACTAAGCAGCACAAATCTGCTAAGAAGCAGAACTATTGACAGGAAGCAGAATATGTCTCGAGTTGCTTAATTTAGAATAAACACCAGTATTTTATTTAACATTACTACAAGTGCACAGTACAATAGCATTTGTGCAACAATTGTCAAAATTCTAAATGTATTCATTCTATGCAAATCAGAGATTGGTTTGTTAATGTTGCGTAAAAAAACCAAGCAATACAATTATCACATTGGCAGTAATTGTAATATAGACACAAAAATATTTATATAAGCATATAAATAATTGTATCAAAATCGATGTAAATAAAAAGAGAAATATGATGGCAGTCCTCAATTTAAATTTTATCGTAATACTGATAAAAATTGGCCTCAGAAATATAAAACAGAAAAGTTAAAAATAAATAAAGAAAATCAGCAGTTTCACCAGACATCAAAAACAAGCATAGCTTCAAATCGAGTAATGAAGAGACTCGACTGAAAGCCTTTAAACAACATCTAGCTAAGTCAATTAGTCTAAGTCTCTGCACCACAAGAATTTCTATTGATATGCTATGGCACAAAGCCTCCTTGTTTCCAGCTTGAGTGATACTTGCTGTACAAAGCCCATTTCCTAAAGGCAGCACCGGTCGGGACAGTAGTACTAGTTGTAGAGAACTGACTCGACTTGCGTAAAGGCCTTTCTAGGTTTACTAGGGACACCTGGCAGCTCGGTGGCAGTCCAGACATCTCTGAGTTGGACACTAGAGCGAGATTGATCGACGCTTGTCTTGTAGGTGCTAGAAAAACTCTCGATCTTTTTGAATCGAGTGCCCTGAGGTAGGCGGCTCTTTCCAACAGTTTCTGCTGTTGATTGCTGTGCTGGGAGATGGGTGGGGGTAGTTCCAGCTGAAGGCATTGCTGCTGAGTGAGCAGAGGTTGTCTGTGCTGTAGTCCATGATTGACTTGTGATCCATGGGCGTATTTACGATGTTGACTAGATGATGACGATGAGTCGAGGGTTATGTGAATGACTGAGGCTTCTTGTGAATCGTTGCCATTTCTTGATCTTCCTTCAAGATCTATAGGAAAGCATATAATAATAAAAACAACAATTAACTCTTGATCTTTTTAACATATAACATAGTAGTAAATCATATATCATAACAGTAAATCATATATCATAACATAGTAAATCATATATCATAACATAGTAGTAAATCATATATCATAACATAGTAAATCATATATCATAACATAGTAACAATAACTTAATAGAAAGAACAGTGTACTGGATTTTCAAAACACAGACTGTGAAGAATGTAAATAGGTTTCTAGTATGTTCTTAAAAATGACAACTTAATTACACAGTAATATCAAAACCTTAAATCTGCGCCGACTGCAATCGATGCGCCATAAAAAGGCAACGATTACTAATAACCACGGAGAGATAGGAGGAAATGGGTCTTAAAACAAGCATCTGTGATTCCTGACCTAGTGTGTCATTATGTTAAGTGACTTTTTCTATGATTTCACGTTTGGTTTGACTTATTTCTGGGGTTAGGTTCCCATCTGTGAGAATGATTTTTGAAGCTATGTTTTTAATTGAGCAGATCTCACATTCAGCTGCACTCTACACTAAAAGGATAAGAAAAACCTTTCTTCGCATAAATATTCAGAGCAGTCTAGAGCTCATGCTAACTAGAGCTGAAATGATCAAAACACAAAAATGGAATGAATTTTATAACAATTTAAAAATATACCGCTATCAACGTTGCAAGCCATCGCAGACGGTAGTCCATCTTTATTCGCAACATTTCTGTAGCCTTCCTCAACATTCTCGTCAATGTTTGACGCATTGACTGGAGTATTTTGTCGCCTCCTAGTGCATAGAGGCTCAATTCTTTCCACTCTCACAGTAGGCAGTGATCGCTGTTTCTGCTTTGAAAATTTTTGTTTCTCAGTCACTGGAGATATCTGTCCATCAGTCAAAGTGGGGGCGGATCTGTTTACCTTCTGTGATGTCGTCACTTCCTGAACAACTTTGGAAGATTTTTCAGTTTTAAGACCTTCGTCATTCACCCCATTTGACTCATTTTTGCGAGGTTTTCTAATCGTAATATTCAACGTATACTGTGGTTCATTACCAGGACATAACTGGAATTCATCTGGTTGATTCTTTTGCAGCGAATCATTCCAGTATTTAGAATTGTCCGACGTATATGGCCAGTTTATTAAGTCGCGCACATATCTTGCAGAAACTGGCTTATCTATTTCGTTACTTGTTGACCTATGACGTATAGTACGGTCGTAGCCATGTGAATCGATTGAAAGATGTTCAGAACCGCAAAAAGTTCTGCTTCTCGTAAACCAGTTTGCTCCAGCTGACAGTCTATGAGAACCGGTTTGAGGCAGTTTATCAGAACTGGATTGAGCTTGACTGAGCAACTTCAACCTGCTTGCCGCTCCATAATTGCTCAAATTTAGGTTGTTATCCCTCGACAGGTTGCGATTTTCTCTATTATTCAACGATAGACTGGCTTCCGAATGAGAATAATGCAACTCTGGTTCATTGTCATCATCATAATGTTCGGTGAATAAAAGTTTACTGGTTGACATGTAGCGTTCATTTCTGGTCAAATCATATTTATCGGCAGCAAACCGAGACAACTCACTGTACGCTATGGGATCATTTTTAGAAGTTGCATCGTCAGCGCTTTCATCATTTGAACTGGACTTCTGATTTTCATTCTCAGCACCACTTTTGACATTGATCTTTTTGACTCTTACTAACTTCTTACTCATAGCCTCACTTTTAGCCTTCAATTGAAGCGATTGTTTTCTCGCTTTGCTCTTTGCCATTCCCTTCTTCGTATTAGCTGAGAGACTGTCACGATTCTGCTGCTGCTGCCTCATTCGCTGCAGTGCCAATCTCTTAGAGGTCATGCATTTAAATCCGCCATTTTCTTTTCCGTAATACTTTCGGTCATTTCTTGCCTTCCTATTTTTCGCTTCAACACTGGAATCATCCGAATCGTCGCTGTCTGACGACGACTTTTTCCGCCTCAATCTGGATTTAACCGGATCGTCCGGCCTAGCGCAGCCAGGCTTCCTGATCGTCTGCCCGTCTACCAGGAGGTTTGTGCCTATGTAGGGCGGCACGGCCACCAGAGGGTGACGTCGTACCAGCTCAAATAGACCCGTGTCTGCAGTCCTGTCTGCCTTGCGATCTATCACAACTGTAACAAAACTTCTCATCATCATCGTCGTCATCATCACCCTCATCATCATCATCATCTTCTTCCCTTGAATCCCACTTTAACAAGGGTGGGGATACGAATAGACCTTCCCCAATCCTCTCTGTCCCACACCATATCGGCTGGAGCCAGTGGCGATGACGGTAAGATATTCGACCGCGGATCAGTATGTGCGGGATTCAAATCCTGAGCTTGCCTCTCACTGACATTGCTTTCGAGTGAGGAAACTGATGTTAACCTTAGCTTTTTTGAGCTTTACCATCCAATCTCCTTTTTTTATATTCTTCTTAATCACCGCATCCCACGTCAGTTGTAACTGCAAAAACATACATGTATTTAAAGCAAAATATTCACAGTTACAGAGGGCATAAAAAGCATAAAAAGCATTTAACACATTTGTATCGATTAGTAGGCCTCGATTGCTGCTGTTTAAAACCCATGGAGACAAATTTAAACTTGCGCTAAATGCAGCTTTTCACAAAATTCATTCTGAATTGAGACAGTCATAGACACAATGGTAAGAGTAAAAATAAAATAATTGTATATCAAAGTCATAATAATGGACCGAAGTCAAACTATCTAAATTTGAGCCTCATGGCATGTCAAAATCAAAAATGTTCTTCAATTTCGTTTCAGACATCAAGAACAATAATTATGTAAATATATTGCACTCAATTAAAACTTAGTGCAGAATAAATACTAGAATATAGACTAGAGTAGATGACAGTCTTCATTATACACTGCACCCAGTCTCTCTACTATAGTGCAATTTTTCTCTTCGACTTTTCGTATCCACCAAATGTCCAAGACCTGAGACCAACACGTTAACCTCCTTACTGCTAGTACCCTTCCTTGGACTGACTACCAGGATTTTGGCTCGCACCGTTAATGGAGCCCTGACTCTGTTCATAGGTTGTAATTTGGTTCCACAGTGTTTCATGTTGTCATGGAAAACAGTAGCACTCTAATCGTATTGTTGTTGTTGTTGTTGCTAACCTTTTGGCATATCGTCCATCACTTGGGCAATAACGATGCAAATATATTGCGCTCAATTAAAACTTAATGCAGAATAAATTATATACTAGGGTAGACGAAAGTCTTGATTATACACTGCACACAGTGAGTCGACTATAGTACTAACCTTTGAGCATATCATCCAGCACTTGGGTGCACATTTAGCACTCTAATCGTATTGTTGTTGTTGCTAACCTTTGAGCATATCGTCGAGCACCTGGGCACACATTTCAGCAGTGACCCTGGTGGTGGGAGCCATGCAAGGGCTGGAGTTGATCTCAATGAGCCACGGCTGCAGGTCCTCTGTCAGCATGAAGTCTGCCCCGTACAGTGCAAACGAATTCTGAGAAATAATATAGCGAAAACATGCAAGAAAGAATTGTGCTACAATATGCTTGTACGGTAATTCTGTTGTATAGAAATTGTACAGGTATTGTGTATATCTAAAAATAGCACAACTATAGTATAATACTATAGTATAATAATAATAACGAAAGGAATGTCGTGGACATATTGTGATTAAAGTGGGACACGAGAGGATTGAAGAAGGTCCATTCGTATCCCGAACCTGGTTAAACATGGATTCTAGGGAAGATGATGATGACGAATGTAATAGTGATTGAGGTTAATAAGGTTACTATTGTTTTAAAATAGACAAAGAAGACAAAGAAGAGTGGAGGCGTTATTAGGCGAAGAGTGGACCTGCCAGTTGGCAGTGCACTAAGAGAGAGATTGTTTTAATGAAGTGAAAGAAGAACGCCGAGGAACCTTTCTGTTCTCCACGTTGTCCTGACCGCACACTAGAGCTGAGTAGACAGCCTCGAGCATGCCCGGGTATATCTTAGTCGACCATACGTCTGCGGCAAAACCGCACTTCTCTCTGCATATTAACAAGTGCAAATCAATCAAAAACTCTTATATAGCGCAACTATCAACTTAATAGTGTCAGAAGTGCTTTATAGTTGTGTTTGATTTAGTTTTTCTGAGTTGCGATTAACTTGTCAAACTCCTAGCTAAGATCTCATAAATCAAATATGAAAGGTGGAATGACACAGGTAGCGCCAAAGACGTTATGAAAAACTTCCGCAAGATCAATTGTAAACTTTTACTTGTACTAATAGAAAAAACTCAATCTTACTACCAATCAAAGAAAAACTAACAGATTCCTATAATTCTACGCATTCGAGTCAATTGTAGAAGCGTACGTTTAGTGAGTTGCGTATGCGCTCAACAATTCTATTGATTAGCAGTAGTAGTAGCAGATGCCATTCTGCGCACCGATGTGTGCAAGCAACACTTGCAAGGAAGCACACTAGTCACAATCCACTTCACTAAAAGTCCAATCCACTCCACTAAAAGTCCCAATCCACCCCACAAAAAGTCCAATCCACTCCACTAAAAGTCCCAATCCACTCCACACAAGTCCCAATCCACTCCACTAAAAGTCACAATCCACTCCACTAAAAGTCCCAATCCACTCCACTAAAAGTCCCAATCCACTCCACAAAAAGTCCAATCCACTCCACTAAAAGTCCCAATCCACTCCACTAAAAGTTCCAATCCACTCCACAAAAGTCCCAATCCACTCCACTAAAAGTCACAATCCACTCCACTAAAAGTCACAATCCACTCCACTAAAAGTCCCAATCCACTCCACTAAAAGTCCCAATCCACTGAAAGATTAATCGTAAGTTTACAGTGAAGACGTACGTGAGGTATTGCTTGAACTCATCCATTGTCCACATGTTTTCCTCAGGAAGTTCTGCGGCCCTGTCGCCGTTCTGATAGTGCTGCTGTATGGCGTTGTTAGACAGGTGGGTGGCCCTAGGCGTGAGTTTAATTATTAACAAGTTAAGTATTTAATTATTTAAGTAATTTAATTATTTAAGTATTTAATTATAATTATTACCAACTTAATTAATAACAAGTTAATTATTAACAACTTCATTATTAGCAAGTTAAGTAGACTAGACAATTAACAGCTACTTTGAAACTGTTGCTTAGAAAAAGCACTCAAAATAATACGGGATGGAGCTAGTGTCGAAGTCGGTAAGATATTATTATTATTATTTATTTATCATACGCATGTCACAAACATAGACTTTACAATTGTACACAAACAGCATCAGCGCATGAATGGAGATAAAGGCCACAAGTGGCACTTACATATTCCGAATTTAAAAGCAGAAGGAAGTATTCACACTAAATATACACAAAGGTACATTTAGCAAGTTCAAATATTAAAATGATTAGGATATTGCACAATTGAACATCATAAACGTGAAAATACAGGCACTTAATTTAAGTTAAACAGATTACTTTACACACAGTTGTCATAAATGGCAATATTAAAATTGGTAAAAACAATAGTTTACTTAGAATATAAAAAATAACTATATGAAGGAAATCTTTACAGATAACGAATTAATGCTTTTAATATAGTTCTTTAACTTTTCAAATATTTGCTAAGGTCGATACCGTCCAAACTCTTTTTAGAGTTTAGGTTAGATGCGTTTACAATACTTTGGGGTAGTGAATTCCAACAATCAATGCATCGGTTTTTGAAATAGTACCTTTCAGCATTAAAATGAAATTTATTCAGATATAAACTTAACCATTGTTTCTGGTGACGCCTTTTTTGAAAACAAAAAACTCTTATAAAGGTAGGTCAATCAATCCAGAGATGATTTTATAGTACATGCATAAGTCAGATTTAAGTCATCGCTGTTCTAGCGATTCAGCGCGGATCAGTATGTGCGGGGTTCAAATCCTGAGCATACCCGCCACTGACATCGCTTTAAAGTGGCGAAACTTCCGTCAACGTTAGCTTCACCAACTTTTTAGCTTTAAATATGAAAATAAATTTTTAAAAAAAGCTAAGGTTAACGTCAGTTTCCTCACTCGAAAGTGATGTCGGTGACGGGTGAGCCCAGGATTTGAACCCCCATCAACTGATCCGCGGTCGAGTATCTTACCGACTTCGCCACTGGCTCCAGCCGTGGCGAAGTCGGCAGTTGAAGTTAGTTTAAGAGAAATATAACGAGCATTAGACTAACTCGTCTAGATTGATGAGAGAGAACGGCTGCGAGCAGAAGCGAAGGTAGCAGCTTTTGTAGAACCAGAGAGTGAATGGATTCCAGTCAGTAACGAGAAACCACTGACGTATGTCAAACTTTGTTCCGTATATGAGCAGCGGGCGCTCTGAAATACATCTAATAATCATCATCATCATCTTCGATCATCCCTTGAATCGTAGAATAGCCAGAGTCGGGATAAATACTTCCTTAATAGGTTAATCATCTTTCGAAAATCTTACAGCGTGGTTACCTCTAAATATATAGTGAGCGTTTTGTGTAAATTTAGGGCTTAGTTACATTGACGGCTAAGAGACTGCTATAATAGTTACATGTACACGCTAAGCGAGAGTTTTAACAGAATTGTAGAGATCCTTAATGTCTACTTAACCTTACCAATTAAAAAACTCCACTAAAACTAACTCAGTTTTCCGTCTTATCATTTCATCAAATGTCAATCAGTCAATTCTATTTATAAATCTAACTCTTTCTAGCTGCCTGTCCATCTTGTGTCTTTCAACCTAGCTGCAGATCTATCTGACTATCTAATTATCTATCTACCAGCCTATATATATATACACCATTTGCTACCTACCTACTTACTTATCTATTACGTATTGTGTCTGGAATTAACTATATTCTGTGTGAATCAATTCGTTAACAAATCAGATATAAGTATTGATTTATGTTGACAAGTCGTACCGATATATTTCTGGACAACATATTTGTTGTCTCCCTGACCCACAGTTACATCGGTCAGCTTCAACATGTCCTCCAGTCTTCTGTAGCATTGTATACCTGACCAATACCATTACAGCAATTAACTGTAACATCGTATATCGGACAAATACCATTAAAGCAATTAAATGTAGCAACGTATACCAGGCCAATATCATTAAAGCAGTTAACTGTAGCATCGTATATCTGACCAATACCATTAAAGCAATTAGCTGTAGCATCGTATACCTGACCAATACCATTAAAGCAATTAGCTGTAGCATCGTATACCTGACCAATACCATCAAAGCAATTAGCAGTAGCATCGTATACATGACCAATAGCATCAAAGCAATTAGCTGTAGAATCGTATACACGACCAATATCATTAAAGCAAATAGCTTTAGCATCGTATATATGACCAATACCATTAAAGCAATTAACTATAGCATATCGCACATCTAACCAATACAGTTAAAGCAATTAGATTCCATATCTTAGCATACAGTTTTTGCATTCTCATATAAGAAGAGGAAGAAAACCATGTGCTCTATGAATTTCGCAAAGCTTTAGGCTTTCTGCTGCATTGTTTGTGAGTATGATGCCTATTATACCTGAATTAAACTAATAAATTAAATTAAAGAGAATGAAAATTCGATTTGACGGACTGATTCAACCTCTTCCTCTCGATTTAGCGCCGGGTTTCACTATCCACACGCTGCACGTGCCGTCCATCTCATACTGAGGAGATTTCTCACGAATTCTTGATAGCACATCGCTGATCTTGTTCTTCATCTCTGACAGACATTCTGCCTTATACTTTCCTCTAGACAAATAATGCAAGGGTGCACCAACAATTGCTAAAAGTAAAGCCTTTCTGATGTCTGGTTAACCTACAAAGCTACAGATAAAAAGCCAAGCTTATCGCTAGTTTCCAAACTCACAAGCATGCCAGAGAAGCTAAGGCAATACTAATTAAAGTTGAGCGGAAGATTAAAATGTTTCTATTATGAACTAAATATTATACAAATTCTGACAATTATCTAAATTTGCTACATATAAAATAATGGTATGTAGAGAAAATAATTGATTTATAAAATTGAATGCATTCGAATTAAGCATACAAATTATAAATAGAATAGAAGAAGAAAATATATCAAGCACTAATCACTGAGCTCTATCCACATCTACAGCAATACTGTGATGTCCACTATAATTATTTCTCATTCCTTTGTGCAAAACATACAAAATTCTTTGGCATAAATAACAAAAAAACATTTTTCTAAATTAAAAAATAGGATTATTTACTAACTCTGCGACTTGGTAGTAAGCATGCAGTAGTTTATTCTTCTCATTCTCCTCCAAGTTCATATCCTGCAGACAGCATAATTTAAAACAAACATCACCATTATGATGTCGCAAATCTTCATTTCATTCCGAACAAGAATAATTAAGTTAGCTTAAATTTAATTATAATTAATAAACTTAGTAAAGGTATATTGAAGATTAAAAGACTTTTTGTCATTCAATCTCTACTGAATTAGTTAGAAGTTAGAACACACTTCATTAGTTAGAGTTAGAAATAGTCACAATAGAAATTATACTTGAGTTATCATTAAAAAAGAAACAACAAGAGAAGTTGGAGAGACAGTCCACTACCCCATGATCGATGTCATCGTGTTCGAGGCACTCAAGATGACGCTCGCACTGTATGACGGCTTTGCCAAGAGCCCAGTCCAAGATCTTAGACCTCATCTTGAGAAAACTCTCAGAGCCGCTGCCGGTAACCGGTCTCAGTGTCTCCAAATCACCTGAAAACAAAAGTCTGCATTTAAATCTTTTCTTTCAGAAATTCTACCACTATAGACATGTACCTGTCTCTTCTTTCAGAAATTTTACTAGTATAGATATGTACCTGTCCCTTCTTTCAGAAATTTTACCAGTATAGATATGTACCAGTCCCTCTTTCAGAAATTTTACTAGTATAGATATGTACCTGTCCCTTTTATAGTGACTAGCCAAATGACAGATCCAAGGTACATATTAATACTCAGTTTGCTCTCATGCTCCATAAAGAGCACTCTAGAGATCAACAAGTTAATTCCTTCACCAAAGTTTATGCCTTATATAGCTTACAGCTTGGGAAAAATATGGCTTTTGAGATAGATTGCCGTTGCCTTCCTCAGTTTTTGCTTAGTTTCCCGTCATTGCAAGTGCAGTTCATGGTTTGTCTATTCTTCAGTATCCCAGACACAACATAGGAAGATAAATCTATATAAAATAATAAAACATAAAGCATAACCCTCAATTTTTCTAAATACTACAAAACAATCAAAGCATACTTCAGTAACTATAATTATGAACGTTAATTAACTGTATCAACAAAAATAGAGGCAGGCTAGAGTTTTAGAACTTAACAGTAATCAAAATACATAGAATATTTTTAACGCATTATAACAAATAACTATATACTGATATAGTGGCCTGGGTTTAAAGCCCAGGTCAGTCAGCAAATGATGGATATTCTCTTGGGCACATGGAAGTTTAATCTTGTATTGGAGCTTGCTGTCGATTGGCACTGTCAATAGTAAAGATATAATTAACCCTGTAAAGGATTAATAATAACTAGGAAACTGTAAAGCGGTCTCAAAGACTGGATACCGGCCACGACACCGCTATAGAAATTGTCGGAGGTTATTATTATTATACAAATAATACATATCAGCGATGAACTGAGAACAGTAGCCACATGACTCTTAAAAACTCTCGTAGTTTGTAGATTAGTCTTTCAATAGCCAATCACATATGCGACTGAAGCCTACCTCTACTCGAGCTACACCGTTCACTGCAGACTTCATAGCACGGCAGAGGTTCTACAACCCTCCTCAACAGACTCACGCAGCAAGTTAGAAAGAAATCATCTGTGAAAACAATGAATACCTATCAATCAATAAAAACATTTCAGTTGATTTGAAGAACGGTATAGGGCAACCTAAGTAACATAGCAACATTTAGAGCGCTACTGTTAATAATAAATAACATGATAATAATATTGCAACATGACACAATAAATTCTTTATTAATTTTTATATCACATATTTTAGAACAGAGATCTAGTAAATATGACAGTAGTTTTGAGATAGACACATACATAGAGAGAGAGAGAGAGAGAGAGAGTGAGAGAGAGAGAGAGAAAGAGAGAGAGAGAGATATGTTTATTTCAGAATCAACGCATCATCAACTGCACTGGTCAACACCATATTCAAATACAAATAGAAATAAACACTTTTTATTTTTTTTTTAGAAATGCAGAGTTTGCATAGTTTGATAGTTTGTAAAAATTAGAACGGCCGTCAGAGAAGATGATATACATCTTATATAGCTGACCACCGTAACAACATCTATAGATTAACAAACGAGTAGAAAGTATCGAACCAATGAACATTTGTCTCTCTTCCTCGCTACTCAGCCGATAACAACGAGGAAAGAAATCATCCGAGGATTGCGACCCAAACCACGGCAGACTTCTCAGAGACGTACAGAGCCCAACCTGATCTCAAAAATAAATTTGTCTGCCGTAAATACATGTGAATTAATCCTACCTGTCATCATGCTCAAGACACATATACTAAGTCAATCAATCAATAAGAATTTAACATCTGATTCCTCACCATTAGGCAACGTTAGGGATGTCTCAAGTAGATTCTGCAACAACAGACACCTAGGGCACAACACGATGAGGACTGAGCATTCAAAGACCACAAGAGAAATCGAGATAAAAAAACAGTGCAAGTCCAACTGGAAGTTCCAAGGCAATAGGGTCAGAATATTGACCTATGGTGTAATGATTTAGATTGTTAGCTTGTCCAGGAAGTGAAGCACAAATTCATAAATTATGGCAGTACAATTATTTTTAGGAATAATATTATACCTACAGTACGCATTTTTGGAGTAAAATAAATTATCAGGATGTCCATTGCAAGTGATTCAGCGCATAAATTTCAAGAAATGCAACAAGTCTGCTCTTGACAGAGTAACACCTCTGACCAGTGACTCTGTAAAAACAGTCACACTGACTCACCTTACTGGTGAAAGATGCCCGTCGAAAGTAATTGATCATCTGATAATCAGCCAATGTTTCCATTGGAAAAGCATTCCCACGTAACGACCATATAAACGTCGGTAGAGCATTCCGCACCATTCGAGACTGCAGACAAAATATGCAACAGATTAAGATGCATTAAAATAAAATAACGATAGGGGGATATAGAACAAGTGCAAGAATACAGTGCTATAGATAATTCACAGCAGAATTTATGTAATAAGTAACAGACATGAATTTACAAATTAATCATTCATTAATTTCTTTTAACTTTAACACTTCAAATAGAACATTAATTGAGGAATCAGATTTGTAATGAAGTCTCAGATCACACAAGTTCAGATCGCAAATAATCTTAGCAAGAACAATACATTTGTTCATTTTAGTTTACTATTAAGATACAGTTTCCGGGCTAACACTATAGGCAAAATTTATAATATACAACGCATATGACACTTCCATGAACATGAAGAAAAGATGAGTGGAGGCGTTATATACCATGGACCTGCCAGTAGGCAGTGCACTAAGAGAGAGAGGGATTACACTTCCCTCAGTTGAGAGATTTAAAATTGTCTGGAGACTGTATTCTCTAAATGCTGATAATTGTAACTCGTGTAACTGTAACTTACCATCACTCCGTAGTATCCATTATCTTCTTCCCACGGAACCACGCTGTTCCCACTTTCCTGCGCTATGAAATAAATGAATCACACTGAATGGCACACAACAAGTACATATAAAACTACGCAGACACTACCCGCGCAGAGATTTTCTATAATTGAAGTTTAATATTAAAAGTTTAATGCTGATTAAAAGGCACATATGAAATTCCTCGATTTATAATTATAAGAAAGAGATTAGTACTATACAACTAATACACAGGACATTTATGGACAGGCTGTGACAAATACCATTGGTTTGATGTCTGTGGTTTGGTTCTGAACATTGTAATAGAAATTTTCTATGATCATCGTGGTCTTTTATTTATCCTACCAAATTTTGTTAAAATACGGATGAGTACAGTTGAGTTGCAGACTCCCTACACATGATGTTAGCACGTATTGAATACCAGCTCCAGTGTGAGATTCCTACACAGCCTGATCACTAATAGTTTAGCTTAAATCAAATTATATAACAAAATTAAATAGAAAGTTAATTATTTCACTAAAAATATAACGGAACTGATAATATAATAGTTATTATTGATAGCATAATTAATATATTAATGATTAGAATAATTACTCTAAAGAATAATTCATGATATAATTAATTATGAAAATTAAAATTAATTTTAATGTATACCAATAGCTGAGAGCTTCCCAGCAGCAGATAAAAAGACACTGTGCATTACTTGCAATAGGATCACACTGATAAAGTCATGGACTGATTATTACTGTCAGTGCAAGTAGACAGTAACCAGAATTTATACCATAAATCTTCCACTTGATTGCGCACTAACGAGAAAGAATAGCGAAAAAGAATATTTAAGATAAAACTTGAAAATGTATAATAAAGCTAGCATCAAATTAGCTTCATGATTCCAATGAATAAACAAATTAATACTTACCATTATCATCAGCACCATCATCATCATCATCGTTGTCATCATCATCATCATCATCACTGCTATCAGAATCGCTACTTCTCTGCCCATTTTTCGATAAAACCCTACGATCCTTAGTGGTTCCTGTTTGGGTCTGAGACAGAGCATTGTCATTTTGTAAACCGGTTGAAGCTGGTTGACCGGATCCTGTTAATGCTTGCAGTTTCAGGGAAGCAGAATGAATAAGAGCTGGTGAGAACTGCTCCACCCAACCTCTTCTTCTAAAGGCCGCCCTCAACGATGCGTACGGACCGTATATCATGAAGATTTTCTTATTCTGAAATTGTAATTTAGATGCACAGATTGTTTTTAACAGAAAAAACCTATAATCCTCATCCAAATCTGAATCTAATATATCTAGAGTAACAGCTGAGAACAGAAGAAAATAAAGAAGAAATAAAGCGAAATAAATCAGCAGAAATAAAGTGAATGAAGAAAAGTGAGTGAATGACAGTGTGAATGTTGTGCATTAATGGTAGGCTGATAAGCCAGGCCAAATGCTACGAATGAAATTCATAATACCAGTCACAGACTATAAGCTCCAATGGCAGAAATGGACAAAACTTTTGCTATTTAATTGCAAAGAATTCAGTGTCCCACTAAGATATGACAGCAATATTTTGCATCAATAAATGTCAACTCTTAGAACTTTCTCTTTAGATATTAGATAAGCTTTAACCAAAGCTAGGTTTAACTCAGTTTACTGCTCAATAGCACGTCTGTCACGAGGAGAGAACTGGATTTGAACCCTGCACCAATTGATCCTCTGATGAACAATTTGCCAACAACTATAGGCTTAGCCTGCTTTTTACTCGTTTAGTGTATCTTTATTTTTTATCTTCAGCTTTGGGTCCACATAGCTGAATACTTTTATGAATGAGGGTATTAAGAAGGTAATAGGCTACTCTGTAACTGCATGTTTTGCTTGCTTTTAAAATACACATTAGGCTATACTAAAACGTTCATGGGTGATGATTGTGTTTATATAATATCGTATGCTTGAATCTTTATATACGCAGATTAGTCAATAAGCACAATGGCATGCTACAAGTCTAGGGATTTCCGAAATTCTCTTAGTTCTTCCATAAAAAAATGGAATTTGATAAAAAATAAAGCAAGTAAACACGCATTATAGTGAAATGATCAACTATGTTGATATGTATCACTTTTTAATACCACATGCTTAATCCGTTAGGCAATTTTTTCCATTTTCCGTATAAACAGTCCAGTGAATGTCCGAGATTTTACTCTCAGATCAGCGCGGCTGGGATTCGAACCCACGAGGGTTCAATTCACCTCAGGATCTGTCATTTTAAGCTTCATGACGTTATCCAATGCGCTATTGAGACATTCATTGATGCTATTACCTTCAATGCGTCATCCGCCAGAGATTTCGCTCCACGGAGACGATCAAGCGTCATAAAATGTTTATCGAGTGGTGTTGGGGATGCGGCATCTTTACGAGATTTCTCTAATGCATTCGAAAGTGGCTTATCATTTGAAGGAGGAATGACCTGTTCCGGTGTTTCAGAGTTGGATTCAGTTGGAGATTCGTTCAGAGTTTCCATTTCATTTGCTCATGCACCCAATGTCCATTATATATTTAATGACCTAAGGCAACGATATTGTAACCTAAAAATATATATGATTTTGATTAAACCTAAAAAACTGTTTTTGAAAAACTAAATGGAAAATGTAAACAACTCAGCCACTTCCGTTACCATGGCAATAGAGTATGTTTCTGGTCTGCTTTTTCAGTCAAATACAAAATGCTGTTGAATTTCTTTACTTGAATTTACTTATTATTCAATATGGACATGCTAAGCGTAATATTCAGTTTGATTTACTTATATAAATTTGATTTTTAAGATCTTACAAAACACTCTAAATTCTCTTCTATGCAACAATTTTTTATGCAACTTAGGTATATGAAATACTAAATGACCAATATCTTCCATCCAGTCTTCGGAAATCTTCATTTGAAGCACATCGGCCTTTGTTTTCCTATGAGCAGTTCCATAGGCAGTTGAAGACCTATCTTTTCCATCTCTCTTTTCCATCCAGTGTCCATGAGCAGCGACCTGCGCCTAAACCTCCTTTTCTTTAATTCCCCTTACTTTGGACTGATTATCTGGATTTTGCACCGTTTTTGGACCTTCTTTTTGCTCGCCGGCTTGATTTTGTCTCAATAGTGCTCGATGTTGTCATTGATTACTGTAGCACTCTAATTGTTGTTATGTTATGTTATATCTTAGAAATGTCTTAATAGCCAAGGGGTAACATTATAATTTTTAGATGACAGATCCTGAGGTGAATTTAACCCTCGTGGTTTCGAATCCCAACCGCGCTGATCTGAGAGTAAAATATCCGACATTTACTGGACTTGTTAAACGGAAAATGGTCTAAATTGCCTAACGGTTTAAACATGTGGTACTAAAAAGTGATAGATATCAACGTAGTTGATCATTTCACTATAATGCGTGTTTTTTACTTTACATCAGGTGTAGTCTTAGGTTCTCTGTCGTTTTATTATATTTATCTTTTTTTTTCTCATGCTTTTAATATTTGATTTATGTGATTAAACGAAGTGTTTTCATTTAAGTAAAGACTGTAAATCTAAAACCTGATCTGCAGAGATTTGCAAAAGTGAAACTCGTGAAATTCAGATTTTCAATTAACAAAACATTTTTATAGAAGTTAAGAATTCGGCAAATGAAGTAAACAAATAGCGAAATTATTGTAACAAAAATTGTAATCTAAAAAGATCCACCCAAATACACCATTATAGTAATTTACAAATGGCGTTACGAAGTACTTCACTTGAAACAAAAACTTGCACTACACAAGTGACAAAACAAAGCTTTTATATACGTCAAGCCATGTCAACCCACGGTAAATCGAATTCAATTAGATATTCACACTCGTGGAAAAGTCCTTAGTCATTCACATTGGACTCAGTAGGAAAAAACTCGGATAATGTGAAAACACAGGTACCAATGATAATATGAAACAACGCCTAATGTAATAAAAATTAAAATACATACAAGATGTGAAACACTAATAAATAACCAGTTAGTACGCTCTACCATAAAACTAGAATAGCTGTTGAAATTAATGTCAAATAAATATGCCAAATTTACTACAGGCATCCTCTGCAAAACAATAAACTTACAGCTTCTAATGTGTCGAGCTTCGCTGTTTGTCTTGTCAAACAGAGCAATCTTAAATGGCCAAGTTGTTAGTAGGCATAAAACACAAAACTCGCAATTGCAGGCATTCATACACATCAAGCTAACAATTACAATCAGCGGGAGCAGTTAAATGTTAACTAAATCAAATATGTAAGGAAAATGTTGAAAACTCACAGACCTTTCTACTCATCGAAGATCCTAAACATAGTGCGAAGAAGTGAGAAAAAAACTAGAAATTGATCTTAATCATTCGCCACATTATTTACTACCTATACGTGGCTGTGAAGGGTAATAGCAAAAAGTGCGGAGAATTTTAAGATGTCTACTGAAATAAACAGTATACTAGTACAGTTTAAAAACATAGCAAATTTAGTCGTTTAAATATGTGTGATTTGATTTAGTTATTGAGAGATTAATTATAATTATCGCATACTGCGTTATAATCTATTTATCTAATATCTTATTAAGATCTCATTACTCAAGTAAATTCAGACAAATATGTATGCAGAATGAAAATAAATGACACATACAGCAGAGTTGTTTCTATGCCTCGAGATCAACCGAAATGACAAACAGGAAAACGAACCCATAACCTTGTTCTTAACGGACAAACTTGCTGACGCTCAAATCACAATCATTAAATCAAATATTGTATACAATTACAACAGTAGTGATAATTCTGTAATAGCAATAGTAGTAATTTCTAGAAATATTGCAATCGATATAACAAATCTAACACATCACTAAGTAGAATAATTTAGCTATCTATAAAAATAAACGTACTAAATTTAGCCGTCAATTTACAAAATTCTACCATGTCAGTATAACATTCCCACTGCATACACTAAATATTATGATATATTCAATTTCTACATTCACAAACAACACACAAACGTCTATACAATATTGAATATTGTACAGATGTCAGCCCAAATAAGTCACGTGTCACAGCGTACAATAGGCAGAGTTAGACACAGCAAGTGCTCTTAATCTGTACTGCAAACTCCTATGTACAATTTCTACCCAACACGTATAAATGTGCCTCTCCTACAATACAAGGTTATTTAACGTCCATATCATCATGCAAAGGCTATATAATACAACGTTATTTAACGTCCATGTCATCACGCAAAAGGATATACAATACAACGTTATTTACCGTCCATATCATCACACATAGGCTATGTCAGAGACATTATAGTATAGTTATGTCATAATATACAGTAGCCACGCAATCACTTATCCACAGTTGAAGGTGTGCAGACATGTACCGACGTAAGTGCCCCAGCGAGCAGTGATAGGCCTAGTCAAGCTTGATGTTAACGTAAATGTATCTAATAAACTTGAGAGAAGCGAAGAACGACACAGCGCCGAGCATAAGAAAGAACACGTAACAAGTTAGGAATGTGTATCCAAAGAACTCGACAGACTGCAGCACGCCGGACATGTTAGAGCGTTTGTAGTAGTAGAACAGCGCGTAGCAGAAAACAAACACACCGGTTGATCTGCACGCAAACAAGTACAGTTAGTGCAGAAATACGAATCAATAGCGAATAATATATAAATTACACAGAATATTGCTTAAAAGAGCAAGGTAAACGCTAGTTTATTCTTAGTAGGTATAGTTAAGGGAGGTTGATATATCCTTGCTAGTTAAATAAGCAATATTTTAAAATCGAAATAACGTTAGCCGAGAATCCGATGGGATAAAAAAAGAAGTAGCTACTCTTCTACACAAGAAGAAAAGCGCAACAATCTAAGTATTGCAGAGAAAAATCACTTTAAATATCTTAACTACCACGAAGGAAGGCATAATTTTACTATAGCAGCACTTAACAGACACAAACGCACTTAAAAATCTCTCATCGCACATAATTGCTTATTCGCTGTAGAAGAATAAATTAGTGGAAGACTTTCATCTATAGTTGTATAAACATAAATAAAATTATAAGACTTGATACCAAATTGCATAATGAAATTTAAGCGCCTGGTTCTATTCTCCAATCACTGACTAGCTCATTAAACTATAATAATATATATATATATATATATATATATATATATATATATATATATATATATATATACACACATATATCTATATATACAAATAATAATTTAAAAAAATAATAATATAAAAATTTATTTTAAAAAATAAATAAAATAAAATATATGCCAGTATAGTAAACTATATTAACTATACCAGCATCAACATACCCAGCACTAAAGATAGATCTCCACCACCAGTTGTAGTTTTCCACTGAGAGCTGAAAGTAGGTCAAAGCGACCGAGATACAAGCTGTAACGCTGAGTAGTATGGCGTAGACGACAAAGAGAATTCCATACAGGGTGTACTGCTCCCTCCCCCACACAGTGGCGAATATGTAGTAGAGTTCTACCGATATAGCGCTACAAACACACACACACAGTGGTAACTATGAAGTAGAGCTTCGGCGATATAGCGCAATGAACAAATGTAGCCAAAATGTAAAAATAAAAGGCGGCAAAAGTCAGTGTAGCAGATAGGCTTAAATAAAATATCATTGCTACACGGAAATTGGTATTGAAACTGCCATATTTGCACCAATTTCCTCTTATAAATGCACGAAGTTGTTGATAGCTTGCATCATACACGAATTCTTCAAATTCACCAAAAATGTTTTACACCAGGCCGACTGGTTGAAGCGATAGACAAAGAAATAGAGGAGAGAAGTTGGAGAGATGAAAGGATGGAGAGAGGAGATAAAGAAAGATGGAGAGAGGAGAGAAAGAAACCTTTCCTCTATCTCTAATTCCTCTATCTCTTCAACCGGCTAGTGGAAGAGATAGAGGAATTAGAGGAGAGGAGCTGGAGAGATGGAATGAAAGAAAGATGGAGAGAGGAGAGAAAGAAAGATGAAGAGAGGAGAAACGGGAGGAAGGAAAGAACCTGAACGGCAGGAAGCCGCCCACGACACAGTGAGCCACAGCCGAGCGGTACCACGGCACCGGTGGAATCTCTCTACATATGTTCTTGGTGCGGCACGGAGCATCGAATCCATTCGCCCAGTTCTTTCCCAATATACCTCCAATAACCGTCAGCGGGTAGCCAACTGTAGCACATCAATCAGTTCAATCAGTCAGTTCAAATCAATCAATCAAACAATCAATGAATAAACTAAGATCACAATATCATGAAACTGTTCTGAGTGATCATCATCTTCAGACGTTGCACTATAAAACTTCTAATCTGCTATAATTCTCATCACCTAATTCAGTGTTTAACTACATAAATATTAAAAGAGTTTAACTACAGAGGTTACACCAGTGAACACACCAGTACTTAATATGCAGGAATACAAGTACTCAGGTATAGCCTGAGTTAATAAACGATAATAAAGAGGTAGAGCCTTGGCAGTTAATAAACTGTTAGTAAAACTTAGTTATATTTTTATAGTTTTTTTATTTTTAAAATTTTTATTAGTTGCTTTTTTACATCCCTGACATTGCCTTTCGGCGAGTAACTGGACGTTAAATTCTTACTGATTGATTAACAGATTGATCAGTTATTCTACAGTCTACGCAGAGCTCCTAGTCTCTTGAAGCACTAGATGACTCACGTATAGCCCACAGCAGGGCGAGCAGCACTACTGTGCCCCAGGGCAGGGCCTGAGTGGACCCGTAGGCCCACGCCACAGAGTTGATGAAACTCCAGATGACAAAGAATGGCGCTGCGAGAGAAAATAGAACAAAATATTTAATTTCTTTAATTGAAATTCTATTTAATTATATTACTCTACTACTGCAATGCCTTAACACAGCGATCTATCTACCTTGGCATATACAAGAGAATACAAGCTACAAAAGTAAACACAAATATGAAACGTTCATAAACATTTAAACAAGGGCACAAATGTATACAGCATTCGTGTTAAAATTTATAAATGATTATGAAACGTCTGACGACGGGGCCATACTACTTTAATTACACCCTGTCAGTCGGACCAGCCAGTAAGCAGTGTACTAAGAGAGAGAGAAAGAGAGAAAGAGAGCAGAGAGAATAACACCCTTCAACCGCAGTAACCAACAAGCAACAAACCAGCAAACAGGGCCGAGGTGATATTGATGTTCCACACCCAGTTCTCTCCGCCCATCTTACGATACATGTTAGCCGCCACGTAGCCAGATATACCTGTACAATGCACGTTATATACATTATATATATATATATAATGTATATAACGTAAATAATATATAATGAAAACTCACGTTCACATTATATACATGTATATATATATATAAATATATACATGTATATATAAATATAAAAATCTATATATATATATATATATATATATATATATATATATATATATATATATATATAAAAATATATATAAATATATATATATATATATATATATATGTATGTATATTAGCAGATATACTAAACAGATTTCAAGACCCTGTGTACCAATACATCAGAGAATTGCAACTTGTAAATATAGTTAACAACAGTCAGATTATGTACAAATAAGTAAATATAAGATATATTGGCTAAAAATTCCAAATGAAAACAATATTATTACAGAGGAATATAAAATTAAGACCTTACAGCATAAAATTGTCAAGTAAATATTGAAAAGAAGGAGTAATAAATTATAATTAAAGTAAAGATATATTATAATAAAGTGTGGTGCTTTGGCGCCCGTTTGTGTAGAATCTGCAAGAGACGTCCCTGACATTGCCTTATAGAGAGGTACCGGACGTTAAATTCCTATTTATTAATTAATTTTATTAAATTAAAGTAACAAAATATAATTTTTTGCATAAAATTTTCTGACGAGTACTGAAAGGTACGAACAGGAGGTGAAAGCGTAAAGCAGTATGGCGGCAGAGTTGATTGATCCATGTCTGTGCACATTGAACATGCCCAATAGCGCCATCAGCAGAATGCCTGACGCTATCGTCAGAAACTGAGTGCCAACACCTGCGCAGCACCAATCAATCAATCAATCAATCAACCAATCAATCAGTCAATCAATCAATAAATTAATCAATGACTGGGATATCAACTTTGTGAAACTTACGTGAGCATTGGCTGGAGCCAGTGGCGAAGTCAGTAAGATACTCGACCGTGAATCAATAGGTGCAGGGTTCAAATTCTGGGCCTGCCCATCACTAACATTCGAGTGAGGAAACTGACGTTAACCTTAGCTTTAGCTTTTTTACTTGAAGGTGATCAATCAATCAACTAATCAATTAGAATCTTCAGAGATATTTGTTCAGAGCATTCTTAACTCTACATCAAATGCAAAAATACAAAATGAAGAAACAATATATCTGCCAGCCAAATGTTTCAGCAATTGACAGGAAAATCAACAAAAAGATGAGAATAATATAATATACTAAAATAAAGAGAGAAAAAAGATGAGGATATACTCCAGCACATAGTTCATATAAATGTAAGCGGTGTTTAATACTTAATTGTTCTAAATGCCCACGAAACTTAATCTATTTAGTGTAAAGTTGGATTCTAACAACGAAAAGTTAATGTTATCAAATTCATACAGTGTATTTTATGAATGAAGACTCAGTAAAACAAAGTCAAGAAAAGGACACAACTGCAATCGTAATATTCTCTTTCATGCTCATACACAGTGCCTGCAGTAGCTACTCCAATTGCAGTGTCAATCATTAATCAGTATCAGAATCAGCAATTCAATATCGAAATATTACTTAAATTGAAAGATGCAATACTCCTGCATACCATAAAAAGTAGATTTATTTATATACAAAGTTATTTATATGGAATCTCAATTTTTGGTTACTCCATATAGTTTATAGTGGTATAAATAATTAAATATTACCTAGAAGCAATTCACTAATTCATTCTAAAAACAACAAACTCCAATAATTTAATTTTAGTTCTTGGAGTATTATAGGCTGTCGGATTTATATTAAGACTATCAATTCAAATACTATCATTGCTTACATCAACAGAAGCTAAACTCTATGTATAATCAATTTCTAGTTAACTTAAATTTTCGGAACATAATTATATATGAAGAAAAGAATACGTATTAAAATAAATTATATTAACAAGAAGATAAAGAAATAAAGTTTTGAATGTTAGAGCCTCTACTTAGTATTTGGATCAAGGCTGCATAAACTTTAGCTTAACCACCAGCTACACCTCGACTGATTTGCTCCAAGATAACTGTCAGCCGACATTTAGTCCTATATATAAATTCCCACGCATTTAACATTCATTCATTCATTTAGTACCTTCTTTTTGCTCAACGGCTTGATTTTGACCCAATAGTGTTCGATGTTGTTATTGATGCCTGAAAACACTCTAACTGTTGTTAAGTTATTTGTTATTTTCTAAGACGTTTAAGTAGATGGATTCTACCGAGAATGGCGCAGAAGAAAGATTTGTAGTGAGGAAATCTGAAGACATCCGTGTGGATGATCTTCCATCCGTTGTCCTCTTCCTCCACCACATCATCATCATCATCCAGGTTGTAGCGGGCAAAGTCCTTCCTCAATACACGCGTCTGTTAGATACAGTCAATACAAAGTCCTTCCTCAATACACGAGTCTGTTAGGTACAGTCAATACAAAGTCCTTCCTCAATACAAGAGTCTGTTAGGTACAGTCAATACAAAGTCCTTCCTCAATACAAGAGTCTGTTAGGTACAGAGAATACAAAGTCCTTCCTCAATACAAGAGTCTGTTAGATACAGTCAATACAAAGTCCTTCTTCAATACACGAGTCTGTTAGGTACAGTCAATACAAAGTCCTTCCTCAATACAAGAGTCTGTTAGGTACAGTCAATACAAAGTCCTTCCTCAATAAACGCGTCTGTTAGATACAGTCAATACAAAGTCCTTCCTCAATACACGAGTCTGTTAGATACAGTCAATATAAAGTCCTTCCTCAATACACGAGTCTGTTTGATACAGTCAATACATTTGATATCATAGTCCTCAATGTTGTCTTGAACGACAGTAGCACTCGTTGCTGCTGTTACACTAGTCTGTTACAGTCAATACAATAGTCTGCTCGAGAAATTTAGTCAATAAAAAGTAATATTTACTTAATCATTTTGTTATTAAATGACACATTATAGAAATTGTAACATATTTGTAACATATTCGCAGATTAAAATACATAATTGTGTAACTGTAATATTCTATTACTAAATTACATAATTGTTTCATTTTAACAGATTCACCTACTAAATTAAATAATCGAGTAATTGTAACATGACTATTCAGCATATCATGAGGAAACAGTATACGAACCAATATGATAACGACAAATCCAAGCAACAGGAACACTAGAACCATAGAGTTGATGATTGACAACCAGTGTATCTGCACGGCAGAACAAACGACAAGGTCAGGGTTATGATTAGGGTTATGGTTAGGGATATGGTTACGGTTAATAGGAACACAAGAACCATAGCATTGATGATTGACAACCAGTGTATCTGTGCGGCAGAACAAACGACAAAACTTTCTGGGATGATTATTTGACCTAACAGGATTGGAGGAAAAGAAAATGCCAGGAAGCACAATATAAAATATTGCTTACACTGCAATCAAAACGGTTTACAACCCAATATTCATATTGCAGCAGCATTTGCATTTAATTATTTAAGTTGTTTTTGGTATCTAGAAACTATTGGCTGAACTGTTGAATTTGTCCAGATAAATTTAGATCCAGATAGATTTCATATTTGCATATATTTTTTATACTACTTCCTATTCACAGAATTACCAGGCCTTATTTACTCTTTTCCCAATATAACAACTAAAATATCAACAGACAGCCATGTTCATTAATTCAATAATTACATATTTTCGTAAATTTCTATTATAAACAAACTGTCAGTATATACTCAAAAGTAGTCAAGTGACAAACGTAAAAATAGTAGAGCAAACTCTTGCACTCTGGCTGCACGCTAAACTTACCTCGAGTGACTTCGGAAAGAATATATTTTCCCGAAGTTTCTTTCCTCTGTCTTTGTAATCCAGACTACAGAAATAAAAATAAAAAATAATGAAAAATAAAAATTAATAATAAATAACATTAGCCATAGACATCAACTCAATTCCATCTCCTCATATAGGTTAATCAAACCCATATTTAACATTTAATCAAAATTTAAGCAAATAGCGGCTAGCATGTGTGCTCAAGACAAACTTGTTCAAACGAATGATTAAACAGTCCTGCCTAAAGATCTCAGTTTGTAGCGGTACAGATAAATAAAACATTTTACAATATTGTAATTAGCGTTGTGGTAGCAGCATTGTATTCTTTGCTATTTATTGTAAAAAAACGTTCAATTATAAGGAAAGCGTCAATTTTAAAAATAAAATTTAATTTACGTAACCACAGCGCTATTACAATGTGCAAACAGCATTCATTTCAGAATTCAAGACTTTTTAAGATATTGAGTACTGCAGTTAAACATTTTATTATATATAACTTAACAATTAATATTATATTTAATATATTAATATTTCATTAAAACTAGAAGAATTTAGTACAAATAGTGTGATATATACAGAAAGCCATTCCCAAATTTTTCTAATTTGTGAAATAATTATTAAATTATCTTTTACTTTTCAGGCTTAAGACTCAAAACCAAAACATTCAAAGTTATTAAGAACTTAGATGGCAGTTAAGTTATTATTAGTGTTGACAAACAGCGGTACGAAAGAACAAATTATTTTGGACGTACGCAGATTGATGCCATTTGACGCTATAGGTGAACGGTATGGTGTATGGATCGGTAGTAATTTCCTCCAAGCTAACAGGTGCCTTTTCCTTCGTTGTAATGTTGGCAAATATTATCTGCAAAAACAATTATTACAAGTAGCAATTCATTGGTAAAATTTCTGTTGGAATTAGGGATAAACCAAGAGAAAAATATTACCTTATTAATCTACAAAATAATTATGTTAAAAATACTAAGATATGTAGAAGCCATGGGAATTGTATATTGCTAAAAAATTTTAATTACTACACAATATCGAAGTTTTTTCTTCAAGTTTAGTATCGTTAAATTGTTCATCACAGCAAGATTATACAAACAAGAAATTTAACCAAATTTGTATATGTCTTTAAAAGCTGATGTGGCAAATTACGTACGACGCAGAACAGCATACCTTATCTTCATTGTATTCAATGTTGATGAGATGATGGTTCCAGAAGAACACCTTGTGAACATGTGGAATAAAGTTGCCCTCCTCTAACTGCCCCACAAACCCCCTCACTGGAATATCATCTGCACCATGACGTTGTAATAATAATAAACACATACATAGGCGTATTATCTAAATATTTTTTCATAATATCAGTAAATAAAACATTTAGCTGAATATGCAGCAGTTAAAAGATTGTCTCTAAATGAAAAGAATTAAAAAAACAAAAATAACAAACAAAATTAAGTATGCTGACATATTTCAGCTATACAAAAAGGCTTTTACCAAATAAAACTAACAACCATTGAATCACTCGAAGGCAATGTCCGAGACATATCAAGAAAGCGCATTAACCAACTGCTACAGCACACCCTTACTTTAGTACACTCCTACTTGCAGCCTTACTATAGCAGACTCCTACCTACACTGCTGCTATGATACACCCTTACTATAGCAGACTCCTACCTACACTGCTGCTATGATACACCCTCACTACAGCAGACTCCTACCTACACTGCTGCTATGATACACCCTTACTACAGCAGACTCCTACCTACACTGCTGCTATGATACACCCTTACTATAGCAGAGCCCTACCTACACTGCTGCTATGATACACCCTTACTATAGCAGACTCCTACCTACACTGCTACTATGATATGCCCTTACTATAGGAGACTCCTACCTACACTGCTGCTATGATACGCCCTTACTATAGCAGACTTCTACCTACACTGCTGCTATGATACGCCCTTACTATAGCAGACTTCTACCTACGCTGCTGCTATGATACACCCTTACTATAGCAGACTCCTACCTACTCTGCTGCTATGATACACCCTTACTATAGCAGAGCCCTACCTACACTGCTGCTATGATACACCCTTACTATAGCAGACTCCTACCTACACTGCTACTATGATATGCCCTTACTATAGCAGACTCCTACCTACACTGCTGCTATGATACACCCTTACTATAGCACAGCCCTACCTACACTGCTGCTATGATACGCCCTTACTATAGCAGACTCCTACCTACACTGCTGCATACACCCTTACTATAACAGACTCCTACCTACACTGCTGCATACACCCCTACTTACCAATAACGAACTCGTAGTAGTACAGTTCCTCAATGGCAGTTCTTAATTGTTGCACTTCCGCAGGCTTTAGCTTCAGAGTGCACAGCTCCCTATTCTCAACATCCACTGCAACAAAATCAGCATAAATATCAGCGTAGACATAAATATCAGCATAGAACACCGTATGTTAATTGTTAATGTACATAGTACATTACATTATTTTAATTAACATTGATTATATTAACAAACATTATTCATTCATTAACAAAAAATGCTCAATAGAATCTTTGACATAAATCTTGCTCCGTTTTAATATATTGTTCTTATCATTTCTAATCCCAACATGAGCAATATTAATTCTAGCCCTTAAAGCCAATCCTAACAGGCTAAGCTAAATATATTAGTATATATTAAGCTCAGCTTGTTAGGATTGCCTTAAAGTATGTATTGGCTAAAGTTTATGCCAATGCATACCAAGATCAAGCTAAGCCTATTATACACTTAAGCTACAATAAAATAGTGAAATCGACAGGAACCTTTAAATGAGATGTTGTACTGGGACAGGGCCATGCGATCTCCATCGAGAACTTCTCCCAATGAGAGACCCTTGTGCTCTATCTGGAAAAATACAAAATAATATTTAAGAATTTATACTAATAAACTACTTTAAATAATACCCAATACTATACAATTTAGAACAGTTATTAAAAAAAGAGTTTTGTATATATAAACACGTAGTAAACTAAAAATCATAAAACCATAAAAACTTGAAACGTAAAATCGTACAGTCTAAATCTTAACCAGTTTCAAACAGACAGGTTGCTCCTTACACAAGCATGGCATGCAAATCTTGTCAACGCATGTGTAGGTAAGGAACACAAAGATATTAAGCAACATAATAATAATAGTAGGCATAATAATAATAACATGATCCACATAATAATAGGCATATGGAAAGACATTAAAATATTATTATAAATTGGTACATTTAATGAATATTACAATTACTGGTGTTTAGTGTTAATTGCTAATAGCAGGTATTAATATGAACTCTCAAGCAGAAATTACTTAATAAATAATGACTTTAAAGTAAATGATGCAAAAACGGAAGGCAGTGGGATCACTTAGGTAGTTATGACAAAAAATCCATGGTCCAAATGAGTACAACTGAGTGCTAGACAATAATTAATGATGATCTACTACGTTTGCCATACAAGCAACATAATTATGCATCTTATTATGGCAATGACGTCATATTTCAATATTATTACATAAATTATGTTCAATAATATAAGTAATTAAGTATTTACAATATACATGTATTTTATAACAACACTGCTGAAAATTAATGCAAACTGGGAGCTATCTAGCAGTATAAAAGAAATTAATCATACTAAAAATTAGACACGTAAACGTTACATACTTTATCTGGCCGGCACACAGGCAGTTGATAGTAGTGATATGTTTCATGGGGATTATAGTATGGACCAACTTTGTTCACATAAACCAGCACCTAATCAGTCAATCAATGCACAAATAATAACCAATTTTTATTAACTTCTTCTTGAAATCTTAGGGGTCCAGCTGTAGCAATCACCAGTTTGAAATGGTCAGTTCAGTTCAGTTCCATGTAGTGCTTTCTATCAAATCATTTATAATGTTCCTTAGAAATAAGTTGCATAAGCAAGAACTCCTGAAATTAGTACAACACTGAGCAAAAATTAATCAAAGAGTATTTCTGATTTGAGAACAATTAATGTTACATTAAAAAGAAAATATACTTGTAAACACTAAAGGCTCTAATGGATAGTTTGAATTAAAAATAATTATAAGGCATTAGAAATTAAAACCTTAATGTTCTTGCAATCTGTCCATATTTAAATTCAATGCTTAATATCCTCTAGTTCATTCATGCATTGAATTTCTTAATTACAGTACGTAGGGCAGGGAGAGAGTCATACAGCATCAACAAGCTTATGAATTTTAGAATTTAAAGAGATTAATTATTAAAATTTCATTTTACATTAAGTGTGAAATAGCCAAATTAATGATTGCAAGCAAACTAGTTTTAGTGTTCTTGGCGTCTTTGATACGATACAGCAGCTTTAACACAATGACACACAATTGGCAGAAAGGAAGTGACGTCATACCGGATCGTTAGGTTTATAGGTATTAGAGAGAACGGATTGAGTGAGAGCTGAGCTCAATATCAACAAAATCCTCATCAACGCCGCCATCTTGTATTTCCACGCACTAGTATAAACAAACTGCGACAATCCCAAAACAGGTAAGAAAAGACAATTTCTATTTTAAAAATCTTTAGTTTAAGATGTTCTGGTACTAAAGATGGTTCTAGTGCTCTGAATTCATCAATTAATAGTCAATACACAACGATATTTAATTGTCACTACAAAATGCAAGATAATCTAAGTCAGATAGGAATATTACACTAAACGCGGTAGGATTTAATTATTGGTAGGGTGTTTCCAAGACATTCTAAAACTCCACGAAGTATAAAGGAGCATAGCCCTTCGAAAAAGAGATAGCAACAACAGTAAGACAGCCTTGTTGCTGCGTTAGTGCATTTTCTTGTTTTTTATTATTTTACCTATTGCAAATGGAGTTCTATAAGCGCTTTCATCTATCTGATTCATTTTGTTAATATAAATGCTAGAATAATGATTTGAATTGAAATTTATTTATTGATAATTAATTTAGAATGTCTGACTGAGTGACAGTTCAAAATCCTTTCCATATTTTTATTATTTTTGAAACTCATTTTAACTCTATGTAATTTAATATCAAGCTGATCAGAGAGTAAAATCTCGGATATTCACAAGACTGATCACATGGGCAACTGGCTATTAACTGCCTAATGTAGGGTTTAAATAACCGATTTCTGTTTAGCTGTTACTCGGTCTTCTAAATTAATTACTCTTGTGAGACCTAGCTTATCTTTGCGATCTAAGCTATCTAATCGATCTTTAAAGCATGCTGCACCGCAGATCTGGAATTCTCTGCCATCAAATCTTCGAAAATCTTCATTTGAAACACATCGGCCTTTGCTTTCCTATAAGCAGTTCCATAGGCAGTTGAAGACCTATCTTTTCCATCTCTCTTTTCCATCCAGTGTCCATGAGCAGAGACCTGCGCCTAAACCTCCTTTTCTTTAATTCCGTTTACTTACGACTGACTATCTGGATTTCGAAATTTGCACCGTTTTTTACCTTCGTTTTGCTCGCCGGCTTGATTTTGTCTCAATAGTGCTCGATGTTGTCATAAATGACTGTAGCACTCTAACGGTTGTTATTATTAACCATAAAACACACTTTACGGTTAATACCATGCGCAATTCACAATGTCATGCAGTATTAAAAGTGATCGATATCATCATGGATGATCATTCACGAATGAAAAGCTAATGTACATGTCATATAACAATCGAACCCACGAGGGTTCAATTCACCTCAGGATCTGTCACTTAAAACTTCATGACGTTACCCCTACGCTATTAAGACATTCTAACCAACTTCATATATAGGCATTTCTCGTTCATAGTTGTCAACATTCGATCTTTCAAGGTGGTCACTCACAAAATACTAACTGGGCGCGACGTAGCTTAACACATTGTTCAGTTGAAATGCAGCTATAAGCTGAGTGCGCTAAATTCAGCCTCAACTTCTAACATTATGCTTGCATGAAATAACAACCGTTTACAGAGTTCAATTCTTAATTTATTTTTAATTTGAAAATGTGACGTCAAGTCGTTGTTTAATAACAATATACGTTATTTTCCATGTGTTTGGCTGCCTAGATAAATCGAATATATATATATATATATATATATATATATATATATATATATATATATATATATATATATGTATATATATATATATGACACACATACTATAAAACATTGTCAGTCGTAGACTGGGTATAAATCAATTTTGCACATATATGCATTAAAGGTGTCCTTCTTATCGTCTCTGAATATGTCTGAAAATATAATGCTAAGATTAATATGTACAAGTCTGTCTATGGGCGACTTAGACAAGCTGGCAGCTCACTTCAATACTAATGCTCTGGATTTTACAAATAACTACAGAGACGTAATAAATCTCAACTTTCAACAGTGTTGAAAGAAAATTTGGCATATCATGCCAATAAGTATTGCTGTGGAAATTTTGAAAAATGTAACCTATGCGGTTTCAATATTGATGATATTGATGTGCTTATATTGCATAGGCTACTTTTCGAAATGCAGTCTATTGTTTTTCTTTATGTTCTATTTTCTTTGTTTTGCACATTTGCGTTTATTTCTGTTTCTGTTTTGGTGTGTTTTGATTGCCCAAGTGGCGAATAAAAGGTATATATATATATATATATATATATATATATATATGTATATATATACATGTATATATATATATATATATATATATATATATATATATATATATATACATATATATATATAGTTATAGGTATACTCGGCTAGAGTATACCTACAATTTAATAAATTTAGCGTCAGAACACGAAACAAAATTATAAGTAAATAATACGCAGGAGTGTACAGATAGAGTTGTTTTCAAATGACTAATTAACTATTATTATAATGAAAATGCTCAATCTACGGAAGAGTCGAAGCAAGTACAATAAAGGTACGTAGCCGGTAGTGCATTCGGTACTTTCGCTAATACAGCAGCTAGTACAGCAGCTATCGAATATCTTATAATTAAGTGTACGTGCCTGTCTCTCTCTCTCTCTCTCCTCTCTCTTTTCTCGTTCTCTTTTTCTCTCCTCTCTCTCTCTCTCTCTCTCTCTCTCTCTCTCTCTCTCTGCATCCAGTTTGAGCGGATTTAGTCACACTCTGCACAAAACAAGGCACAGTATTGTCACTGTTATGCACCATTAGCTAGGTCTGTTATGTGACCTCCAATGTTATGATCTAAGGCTATTTTAATAGATTTTTTTCTAAAGCGTCTTTATTCTACTATTATAGTGCGTAGTACTAATGTGTTTGTTGTTTTCCAGAAAAAGTTAGAAAAGTCAAGGCGAATGATCCGGCGTTTAACAATCTCTTCGACTATGCAGTAAGCATTGCAACATTAAATGATCTAAAAAATTATTGAGTTAAATGCAACTCATCATAACCTAAGTTAAAATGAGAAAGAATACATTTGCACTCTTTATCAAAATTTAATTTTCAGTCTCCATGGGAGAACAAACGAGCAAGTAGTCTAACGAGCAAGTAGTCTAACGAGCAAGTAGTCTAACGAGCAAGTAATCTAATGAGCAAGTAGTCTAACGAGCAAGTAGTCTAACGAGCAAGTAGTCTAACGAGCAAGTAGTCTAACGAGCAAGTAGTCTAACGAGCAAGTAGTCTAACGAGCAAGTAGTCTAACGAGCAAATAGTCTAACGCATGTACATCAGTAAACCTGTGAACAGGTTACTTTGTAATGGCATTCCAATACCTATGTAAGGGATGTTTTAAATCTCTGTTATAACTCTTCTCTTGATCTTAAATGTGAAATCTAAAGCGATTTGAATGTTAGCAATTATTAAAAATTAGATCTTAAATGTTGTTCTCAGGGTAACAGAGTGGTGACGTCCAAGTACACGGTCCTGACCTTCCTGCCTAAGAACCTTTTCGAGCAGTTTCATCGCGTGGCCAACGTCTACTTCGTCTTTCTGCTCGTACTCCAGCTGTTGCCATGGGTTACCTCTCTCACCTACATCACCACCATCCTTCCTCTCGCCTTCGTTCTCATGGTAACCGCTGTCAAGGATATATTCGACGATCTGGTAAGAACTTGGATTTCTTCTGCCTCTTAGAAATTCCCACTTCTCAATGTTCCTCTATTTCAACTTCGCTCTAGTGCCGGTCAAAGCGCAGGTCCAATTTATGCAATATTATTATCTGTTTACGATTCATGCTTACTAATGGGCAGTAAATGCATATCAGTCAACAAGTTGATCCTTTCTTAAAAAATCTATGCCTTTACCTTATCGTAATAGTTTTAGAATAGGCTGGAGACAGTAGCGATGTCGGTAAGGTATTCGACCGCGGATCGGTACGTGCGGGGTTGAAATCCCGGGCTCGCCCGTCACTGACATATCTTTCGCTTGAGAAAACTGGCTTTAACAGTAGCTTTTTTAACTTTAGATATGTGATAAGGATAGAATTTTTAAGGTTGCCGATTTTTACTGATATCGACTGCTCTTAAAATGTTTTCTAAGGCTATTGGGCCACGCGCCCTACGCTGTTGTCGTATTCCGTAGTAATCAGAAAACAACAGTTACAACCATAATGTTAGGCTCCAATGACGTAATCGAGCAAGTTAAATGTCGTAGACCTTTTATCTTATACGACGCAATGTTCTTTAGAAATATAAATGATTTGCACTCTATCGTTAAGTCATTTTTTGCGATTTAACCTGCAACGTAGAATGTTCTTTGCCAAAGTCATCTGACTATGATGAGCGCTTTTATTGCAAAAATTGAGAAACTTTAGCAGCGTCTACTGAAATACTGATATTGAACGTCCATCCCACGAATCATTGATCAACGGCCTATGAGCCCATGTTCAATCAAGAACCTTGTGACATCCAACGAGATTATAAATTAGAATAGATATCTTACTGAAGCTTTATTGGTTAACTCATCTATAGTTGATTTATAGATCCACTCGTATGTGGACATGACATGGAAAACGGAAAACAGAGAAGAATGGAGGCGATATAAACCAAGGACCTGCCAGTAAGCAGTGCACTAAGAGAGAGCGAGAGAGAGAGTTGATTTATTTAAGTATTATTGATTAATTTTCGGATTGATTGATTAATTAACGACTACAGACTGACTCTTAGACTAGAATTACTGATAGTTTGACGGATTGATTGATTAATTAACGACTACAGACTGACTCTTAGACTAGAATTACTGATAGTTTGACGGATTGATTGATTAATTAACGACTACAGACTGACTCTTAGTCTAGAATTACTGATAGTTTGTCGGATTGATTGATTAATTAACGACTACAGACTGACTCTTAGACTAGAATTACTGATAGTTTGACGGATTGATTGATTAATTAACGACTACAGACTGACTCTTAGACTAGAATTACTGATAGTTTGACGGATTGATTGATTAATTAACTGCACGCCAATGATTATTTTCAGCAAAGGCACAAGAGCGACGAAAAGGTCAACAAAAGCCTGGTAAAAGTTCTTTGTGACGGAGAGTTGCGGGAGAAATTCTGGCAGAACCTCAGCGTGGGTGACGTGGTCTGCTTGTACAAGGACCAAGCCGTTCCTGTTAATATATTTTCTATATTTTATTATATGTTAATATATTTTACTATACTTTATTATGCGTTAATATATTTTGGTATATTTTATTATATATTCATATATTTTACTATATTTTATTATATGTTCATATATTTTACCATATTTTATTATATGTTCATATATTTTACCATATTTTATTATATGTTCATATATTTTTATATATTTTATTATATGTTCATATATTTTTACCTGACCATATACCGGTAAAACTTGCTTTAAATGAAAGTATAAAATCTCATACAAAACAATGAGGTTGCAAAAATAAACAAACATGGATCAAATTAGTAAACACATGTAAAGATCTCAAAGATATAAATCAAGATTTGAGTATATTAGATGAGAGCATGAAACTGATGAAGTTAATATTTTTAAAGTCATGTTCAACCTGATTCATTAATTATTTTCCAGGTAGTTTATAACTTATTTAATTGATTGATTTCTAAGTCAAGATTTAACTGATTTAACGGATTGATTCTAGGCGGATGTACTAGTCCTGTCCACAACTGAACCTGGAGGAAACTGCTATGTTGAAACTAATCAACTTGATGGGTAAGACTATTTTAATTTGCGTGTTTATTAGAGTTGCTCGTGTTGTATCCGGGTGGCTGGCTATTACACCAACCGTAGACTGCACGTGTCGTAAAGGCAAAAAAGCACTAAGATCAAAACCAAAGTCAAAAAGGGCATTCGATTGACGAGTGAAATAGACTCAAGAAATTATTACAAAATTGTTTAATCCCAACCCGAGTTAAACTGCCATTCAAGCGAAGAAGTCGATGATGATAGTATAGTTGTTTAATATTGATGTTGATTTAATGCCCGTTACATCGCACGGCTAGAACACTAGGGATGTCCCAGAACTGCTTGCGCCTGTTGGTTCACAGAAACCTTACTTCCACAGAATTTGAAATCCTAGTTCCATATTAATCAACACTGTTATAGTTCTCGTTACATTAGAAGTCTAACGGCTAAGGCAAAGTTTAACGTCAGTTTCCTGCTCGAAAGTAAGTCAGTGACGTGGGAGCACCTGATTTGAACCCTTCATCTACTGATCCGCCGTCGAACAATTCGTCAACAAGCCACTGACTCTTTCTAATTTAATTGCTTGTTTTTTTCGTTGTATATATATATATATATAAATATATATATATATATATATATATATATATATATATACATGTATATTTATATGTATATATATATGTATATAGTGTATATTATTATTTCGATATGTATATATATATATATATATATATATATGTATGTATATACATGTACATTGATCTGCTGCACAGAGAGACGAATTTAAAATATCGCCGGGCGGTGAATGAATTAGAGGAAGTCGGGAGTGACCTGAAGTTTTTGACTAAATTCGACGGTTTGCAGTAAATTAGAACTTATTTATGATTTATTATTTAACTAATTTGTTCTTCCAAACTCTGGAATCAGAGCTCTATATGTTTTTTCTAATGAATCAATTTAGACTTGGCGCATTTTTTATGTTGTATTTTCATTGCTTTGTTCTTATGTTTCGTTTAGTTCAGAATGCTTTGCGGGTTTTACTTCCTAAACTGGCCAACTGTTGTAGTTGTCGAGGAGCCCGTGTTTAGTTGTTCCCCTAATTGCTATGTCTATCAGAAGTTGAGAATAAATATAAAAATAAAATATAAATGCGTGTATACCATAAAAATTGTGAGTGGAAGAATATATCGCATGCTTATTACACTGGCGCCTACGTTACTGTTTAGAAGTAAGATTGTTTCTTCTAATAAATGAATTATTAATAAATTGATGCACAGATGAATCAATAAAATATGTAATAAAAGAAGATTCGAACAAGAGATTTTAAGAACTTAGTGACTTAGTCAAATTGAGTAATAAATCTAGATTGTAAATTAACTGACTTATTGAAAGCCATGTTCGCCTTACTTATAGGTGAAATAGAGTGCGAACCGCCGAACAACCAGCTCAACTGGTTCAGCGGTGTGCTGCGGTGGCAACAGATGGTTGTCCCGCTGGACAACAGCAACCTGTTGCTGAGGGGGTGCACCCTGCGCAACACCTCGTCCTGCATGGCCCTGGTCATCTACGCCGGGGTGGAGTCGAAGCTCATGCTGAACTACGGCGAACAGTTCCTTAAGAGAACGAACATAGACAGGCTGCTCAACTGGCTCGTTCTGGGGGTCAGTTTCTAATCGTGAATTAAAAAATGATTATAATAATGTATTCCTTGTATTTCCGTAATCAATCTGACAAAACCGCAGACTGTAACAATATGCCAGATAACATAGCAATGTACAGCAAACAGCTAAGGTTGACGTCAGTTTCCTCACTTGAAAGCGATGTCAGTGGCGGTGAGCCCAGGATTTGAACCCTCACATACTGATCCGCGGTCGAATATCTTACCGACTTCACAACTGGCTCCAGCCTTTCTGTCTGTATGTTACACATGCAGGCAGAAATACAACATAAAATCAAAAATATAAGATTGAAAATTATAAGATAACATAAAAATTGACCCAAAGAAGAAGGTAAAGCCAAGTTTAACGTCAGTTTCCTTCTCCTGCTTGCATGTCAGTGACGGAGAGAACACTTGAATTTTAACCCTGCACACACTGATCCGCTGTCGAACAAATTGCCAACAAGCCACCGTCTCAGCCCTTTTAACAATTAGTTATTGCTATATTAATTAATTACTTTGTTTACTACGTTAGTTATTTCATGTAGGCCCAGTTAAGCGATCGCTTAGCAGAAGGCGACTCTCGCGAAATAAAGGTTATATTCTTACCTAATTTATTATTTTAGTAATTTTATTATTTATTTTGTTCTTTCCTTACTTTGTATTTCTCAGGTTATTTTCTTACTGATCTCGCTCTGTCTGGTTTGCTCAATTGGCTCTGCCATTTGGGAGGCGAAAATAGGCTTCTACTTCCAGATCTTTCTCCCTTGGGAGTCCTTTGTGCCAGGGACGTCCCTGACACGTCCTGTAGAGCGTAGTGGAGAGACCGAGAGGATCATAGGAGCCCACGTGATCGCTGGACTGAACTTCCTCTCCTACATCATCATCTTCAACACACTGGTTCCGATCTCACTCTTTGTTAGGTATGTATAAAAAGTATTACATCAATCGGTTTATTAGACAATGTAACTACATGAATATACAAAAAATAGTCAATCAATTAGGCATTGTATCTATATACTATATACGTATATATATATATATATATATATATATATATATACACGTATATTGTATATATATATATATATATATATATATATATATATCATTGACCATATTCACCTTAATTATATTGCAAACTGATATAACAAACAATCAATTTGACTCACTAATTGTATCTTAAACTAAAAAATCAATTAATTGGACGATGTGACTCCTCTGCACTCAATCATATCTTCATCTTCAGTAATTTATTTCTGCCTTTCAGAAGTTTTCTATTTAGACTGTCGGGCTTGTTTTGAATATAGAATTGCTTGATCGAAGTATTGATTGATTGTAGCGTACAGCTTATAAGGTTTATCAGCTAAGGATTGATTAACTGGGTTCTCATCCTCATCTTCGCATCTTCTCCTGGTCATCCTTTCCTTCTGTATGAACAGTTTCATAGACGGTTGAAGGCTTTTCTCTTTGACCTCTCCTATTCAACCATTGCACAGGAACTGGGACCAACACGTAAACCTCCATTCCACTAGTACCCTTGGACTGGACTCCCGGATTTTGGCTTGCACAGTTTATGGATCCCTCACTCTGCTCATCGGTTTATTTCACGGTGTTTGATATTGTCATGGATTGGGTTCTCATCCTCATCTTCGCATCTTCTCCTGGTCATCCTTTCCTTCTGTATGAACAGTTTCATAGACGGTTGAAGGCTTTTCTCTTTGACCTCTCCTATTCAACCATTGCACAGGAACTGGGACCAACACGTAAACCTCCATTCCACTAGTACCCTTGGACTGAACTCCCGGATTTTGGCTTGCACAGTTTATGGACCCCTCACTCTGCTCATCGGTTTATTTCACGGTGTTTGATATTGTCATGGACAACAGTAGCACTCTAATCGTTGTTGCTGTTACTGTTGTTGTTGATTGTAGCGTTGAGCTGAAAAGGTTCACGCACAGCTGAATGATTAACTGGGACCTCATCCTCATCTTCTCACCCTGTTGTTGTTGTTGTTGCTAATTGTAGTGTAGAGTTGATAAGATTCACGCACAGCTGGATGATTAACTGGGACCTGCAGTTGCATGATCGCAGGCTGAATGATAAGAGAGCTTATGCTCACGCTAGGACGTCAACGCTAAACGAAAGCTTGGGTCAAATCTCTCATCTATTTACTGACAAAACCGGAACCCTGACTCAGGTCTGGTAAATGTAATTTTCCGTAATAATGTGTAAGATGATGATGATGATGATGATATATTTCTGGCATGAACTTTATAATTTGGATTAGAAGAATGCGTTTCGCAAGAGGTGCCCAACACAGCTACTGAAATATCAGTGAGATGCTGCAATTCTTTTCAGTGAATGTGAATTCTTTCCTCTATCGTCTTTCAAGGATAAAAACGAACATTTACTTTTGACAAAGAATGTGCCTCAGTAATAAGATCCAGTTACTGCTCTAATACAGATTCATTAGGTATAATCTGAACCAGTAGCATGTTGGCATGGTATCCGACTACAAGTCAGTAAGTGCTGGATTCAAAGCTACATGTAATGATCCCCTTTCATTGAGATTCTTTCAATACAGGAGGTTGAGATTATACTTGGCTCTGGCCCTATACATACAAGACAACCATAACGAACTGAAATACTTTGCCTCACAACTTCGCAATTATTTTGTACAGATTCCATTTCGACCGCTCTATTCATTGGAATAATAATATTACTTTCTATTAATTTATCTCTATTGATTTTATTGTATTCGTACAGAACGTGATGAAGTTCCACATGTGTTCAATCAATGGTCAAGTGTTCGATGTGAAAGAGACAGAGGACTCAGAGGTCAGTTATCATCATCATCATCATCATCATCATCATCATCATCATCATCATCACCACCATCATCATCATCATCACCACCACCACCACTGCTACCGCTACCATCACCACCACCATCATCATCATCATCACAATCATCATCATCACCACCACCACTACCACCACCATCACCATCATCACCATCATCATCATCATCATCATCATCACCACCACCCTCATCATCATCACCATCACCATCATCATCATAATCATCATCACCATCATCACCATCATCACCATCACTATCACCACCATCACCACCATCACCACCATCACCACCATCACCACCATCACCACCATCACCACCACCACCACCACCACCACCAATCATCACATGTGTTGTTGCTGGTCTTGTTTCAGCCTGGATCGCCTGACGAGGCCGGTCCACCCCGTCGGGCCCGGTTTCGTCGTAGCTCGGTGGCGCTGCGGGCGGCCTCGACCCGTCAGGTGCTGGTCGAAAGGGTGAGATCAGGGGACGAGCACGCTCATCGGTTCTTCAAGCTCCTGGCCCTCTGTCACACGGCTATACCCGAGCCTCGACTCACTGGTAGGTGGCGAAAATTACGTTGGATTGAAATATAAAAAACACTGCAACCTTCTTTTATACAGAAGGAGTGCAAAGCCAAAATGTCTCCACCTCCACCACAAGTGGTGGTACCTTTGAAGCATAGATCTGATTTTGTAAAGTTATCGTCTACTTTGTGTTATTTACAGTACAGCTCTTTAACATAATTTGCTTCAAAATCTCATTTACAGTTTCTAAATACAAAATTACAGGGTTAGAATTAAGCTTAGTTTAAATTAGAGACAGGTCAAGTTTGAACCAAACTATTAGTGCTAAAAAGCTAAAGATAATGTTAACATCAGTTTTCTCACTCGAAAGAGATGTCAGCGACGTGCAAGCATATGATTTTAACCCTGCAGTACTTATCCGCATTGGAATACAACTTCGCCACTGGCTCTAGCCAAACGTTGTGAGTCTGTTTGTTGCATAGATGCAGACATAACGTACGCGGTTCAATCACCAGACGAGGGCGCCCTTCTCTCCTCCACAAAGAATTTCGGCTTCATATTGACGGTAATTAGATTTTTGTATGTAAATATTTTCTTTTTGCGGCGGCGCCCTATTTTTTAACAGATTCTAATAAATCTGTAAGTATGAAGCCAATAAGAAGAAACGGATGAAGTCATTTGTAAACCACCTTAGAAGTCAAGCTTTGTTCCAAATAGAGAGTGACATAAAGTTTTTGCCGCGAATATTCATTGTGTAAGGACCGTTTTGATCGCCATGGTCGGTGGATTGCTCTTCAGGAGCTAAGAGTAAGAATATGCGCCTTGAACTACTAAACGATGACGAAACACTATACTGTAGATGCAAACTTTTAATTTAAATTGTTAATTCTCTGATCGCTAAGGTGCCACATCATCGTCGACCGTCGCTTTGATTAAATTCCTTCTGAGAAATTTAAACCAAATTTGCATTATACTTAAGTTACCTATAATTAATTATTCTTCAAATTACCCTTGTTATGTCCGCATTGCTGAAGTATGGACCAACCGCAGGCTGCAAATGTAAAAGGCGAAACCAAACCAACGTCAGAAAGGGCATTCGGTTGGTTGGCGCCTAGACTTCAGAAATTGCTACAACGTTTTTAAACGAATTTAAAATTTAAAATCCCGACTTAGTTAAACTGAAATTCAAGGGTATATGATGCATAAAAGTAGTAACATAGTACCATATGGTATTGATAATATTTCATTCTGATACAATAATTGGTTTCCTGCACAATCTATTCGTATTTCAGGATCATCACAAAGTCAGGGAAGATATTTCAGAAACAACCACGGTATAACAGCTAAATGTTCTTTTGCTTTGAATTCAAATAAGTTTTAATAAATTAACTATTTAACATATAATCATAGTATTTGCTATATACGTACGCAGAAATTGGTTTAAAATGAAATAAGTATTTAGATTAAATAAATATGCTCTATTATTTGTTTTTATATTTTAATCAGTATGAAATGTTGCAACTTAAACATAAATTATTAATTTTCCCTATTGTTTTATATAATGTGCGTTATTCAATAAAAATATGCCTGAACCTTAACTAGGTTGCCACACTATATTTCGTCTATATTGGGCGATTGCCACCCTTTTCCATTGTATTTATTTCAATAATTACTTTGTCAAATAGACTATTATTTAATCTAAAATTTGTTTTTATGTAATTACCTTATCAACAATTAATTGATCACTAATTTCTTTATCACTAATTACTTTATCAATAATTTATTAATAACTAATTTCTTTATCACTAATTACTTTATCAATAATTAATTAATCACTAATTTCTTTATCGGTAAAAGCTATATAATCAATAATAACTATATCTTCTCAGTGCTGTGTCCGGGTTGTTTGAAGAATAGACCAACTGTGCAAATATGCACGTGTCGAAGAAGCGAGTTTAGTCTACGTCTGGTCTAATCTTCTGCAATCCTAATACAACACAAGTATGGGTCATCCCATTTCAGTGAGCGAAAGTGTTGAGAAATTATCTAAGAATTTAGAAAAAGGAATTTTTATGAATTTACCAAGAATGCTTTAGTAGTCGCTCTCGCTCTATACGGCTTTTGTTTAGGAAATGAGGAATCAGCGCATCATTACACTGCAGGTCATGGGTCGTAGGCAGGAGTATGAGTTGTTGGCCACTCTAGATTTCAATTTCTCAAGAAAGAGGATGTCAGTAAGTCAGACCTGGTCTACTCTATAGCGCTCATGCGGGTTTATCTCTCGAATTACCCTTTTACTTCTCGAATTACCCTTTTTATTTCTCGAAATACCTTTTTTATTTCTCGAATTAACCTGATAGATCAAATATTGTTCTCGTTCTATAAAAAAAAAAAAAAATCGGTTTCGAGATTGTATTTCAGGAAAACGTTTAATAAGCATAATTTATGTTGATATAACAAGGTGCGTATCATATTTTAGCTTGATATATTAAGATGCGCATCATATTTAAGGTTGATATATTAAGGTGCGCCTCATATTATAGGTTGATATATTAAGGTACGCATCATATTTTAGGTTGATATCGTAAGGTGCGCATGTATAGTTACAGTTAACCACGTTGAGATGAGTTAACCACTAGTATCGTACTCGTATCTCTGTTATATTGGCGTCCCTGACATCATCCTTGTATGAGGAAACGGACGTTAAACCTTTATTATTATTATTATTATTGCTTTATTATTACGCATTAGGTATCAGTCCATATCTCTCTCACTATTTTAGCTATTACTGTTTGAATCCTTTGTAAAATAAATAAAAGCTCATATCTCTTCCTTGGTAATTGCTGGAAGTTGTTGTTTCCCTCATCGCAATAGCCATCAACCCATATTTCCTTTACTACTATTGACGTCTGTCATTATGTTTCTTACTGTGATATCTATTAGCCTTTCTACATGTATAGGGTTCTGTGCAAAAACATTTGAAGACAAGATTGCAATTGTTGATCTCTGGCAACATAGGTGACAAACAACAACGAACAACAGATTATAATATACTGAACTAATATTGTTGTAGGAGGTTGTTGTTAAAGACAAATACTAACAGATCATATTATATAATCAGCTGATGTTGTTGTACTAGGTTGTTGTTAGAGACAACGAACAACAGATCATACTGATGTTGTTGTACTAGGTTGTTGTTAGAGACAACGACACAGATCATACTGACGTTGTTACACTAGGTTGTTGTTAGAGACAACGAACAACAAATCACACTGTTCTGTAAGGGTGCTGATGTTGTAATTCGTGAACGACTGAGAGATAAACAAAGTGATGTTGTGAAGGCAACCGAGAGGCATCTATATGTAAGAATTGTTTAAATACATAATTTGCTCAAAAATTAATTAATTTCTTTTTTCTTAGTTACTGTATCGCTTTCTCGATTTTCTCAAGTTAACGGCAATATTTATACCAGGGTAATAATAAAATACATAATTTTTAATATTAATAAATTTTACAAGTATAATATATAGAATTCTCGTGTTGTGTCCGGGACACTGAAGAATAGACTAACCTCTATCTGTATGTATCGTCAGAGACGTAATAAGGAATTGAGGAAGGCAACAATAAACAATCTAGAAGCCATGGAATTTATATTATTGTGAAGGGAGTAACTTGATGATACAGTATATAAAATCATGCTCTGGGTATGCATATGTACCTTGGACCTGTCACATGGCAGAACACTAGAGAGAGAGAGAGAGAGTATACTGAGGGGCCTACAATTATTTCGCACGTGATATTTTCTCATGAAATCTCATTTAACTAGGCTATACAGTAGAAAAATTACAAACGACTATTAAACTTCTGCCTCTAAAGTCAATAAAATAATGATGGTTTAACTTATTGATGTCTCGGTTGAAAATTATAGCTGAGAATTGTTCTGGCTCTAAAATATAGTGGAGTGCTATCATATTTTCTTATCATATCTCATATTTTTCATCATTTCGTTGTATTTTGTCTGAAGAAAGCAGAACCTTTTTTAATTTTCTGACATTTTCAGGAGTTCTCCGAGAACGGACTGAGAACTCTCTACTGCGCCTTTAGAGTTCTCACTAGGAATCAGTTCGAGGACTGGAACCGTCGTTACATGGAAGCCAGGCAAGTGGCGTTCTGGGAAACAGAGTTCTTGCATTGATAACATTAAAATAACTATAAAAACTATTTTCTGACTGGGTAATAGAGTTCTTGCATTGTTAACACTAAAATAACTATAAAAACTATTTTCTGACTGGGTAACAAAAGTCTTGCAGTGTTAACACTAAAATAACTATCAAAACTATTTTCTAACTGGGTAATAGAATTCTTGCATTGTTAAAACCAAAGTAACTATAAAAACTAATTCCTAAGCCTAACATAATAGGTCCATGCTTGCATTGATTACAGTGTGCTCATAGCTCAACTTGACAACAACAACTAGAGCATGTGATCATCTTAGAAACACAATACTTTGTTTGAATTATTCAAATTTCTGTGCTATTTGGTATAGTCGTATGATAAGGAAATCACATACAATCGTTTAATTACTTTTTCGACTAGTTATATTGTCATAAAACATCGATCAATCAGCTCAACGTGTATAAGTATTATGCCTACAAGTGTTTTCATTGATCAGTCGAAGTATAAAATTTCATCAACGTCACCCATTATTAATTATCAAAACTGTATAAATAAATAAATAAATGTATATATATATACATGTGTATATATATATATATATACTGTATATATACAGTATATATAATTAACTGACAACAAATATATACATGTATATTGATAATAAATATATGTTCATTATAAAATATATAGTATATATATATATATATATATATATATATATATAAATATATGGTATATATATATATATATATATAAATATATGGTATATATATATATATATATATATATATGTAATTCGTTTAAAAGTATATATATATATATATATATATATATATATATATATATATACACACACGTATATATTACTTTAAAGAAAGAGTCAAGAAAGAGTCAAGAACTGACTCAGTTGGATGAGGTACTAAGTCAGATCACACTTGACTTATTAAAACAAAGAACAAGGTACGGACTTCACCTTAACAACATCACCAAAAAAAAGTAAACACGCATTATAGTGAATAATCAACTGTGTTGATATCTATCACTTTTAAAACCACATGTTTAATCCGTTAGGCAATTTAGACCATTTTCCGTATAACCAGTCCAGTGAATGTCCGAGATTTTACTCTCAGATCAGAGGGGCCGGGATTCGAACCCATGAGGATTCAAATCACCTCAGGAAAGTCATTTAAAACTTCATGACGTTACCCCTACGCTATTTATACATTCTAAATATACATACGTTTTATGACGAATATAACAAGTCGGAAAAGTAATTAAACGATTGTATGTGATTTCCTTTTCATACGATATCATTCACCAATGGTAAACTTGTGCGTTTATAACTGATGTTCTCCTTCAGGCTGACGATGGCGTCGAGAGATGACCTACTTGCTGACCTCTATGAGGAGCTCGAGTCTGACCTTGAACTTATCGGGTGCACGGCGATAGAGGATAAACTCCAGGATGGAGTCCCAAGGACCATCAGTCGCCTGCTGAACGCCGGCATCAAGATCTGGATGTTGACAGGGGACAAGCAAGGTTGATCTATCTTTAGATCATCGTTTAGATCATCGTTTAGATCATCGTTTAGATCATCGTTTAGGTCATCTTTAGATCATCTTTAGATCATCTTTAGATTATCTTAGATCATCTTTAGATCATCTTTAGATCATTGTTTATATCATCTTTAGATCACCGTTTAGATCACCGTTTAGATCATCGTTTAGATCATCGTTTAGATCATCGTTTAGATCATCGTTTAGATCATCGTTTAGATCATCCTTAGATCATCTTTAGATCATCGTTTAGATCATCCTTAGATCATCTTTAGATCATCGTTTAGATCATCGTTTAGATCATCGTTTAGATCATCGTTTAGATCATCGTTTAGGTCATCTTTAGATCATCTTTAGATCACCGTTTAGATCACCGTTTAGATCACCGTTTAGATCACCGTTTAGATCATCGTTTAGATCATCGTTTAGATCATCCTTAGATCATCTTTAGATCATCGTTTAGATCATCCTTAGATCATCTTTAGATCATCTTTAGATCATCGTTTAGATCATCGTTTAGATCATCGTTTAGATCATCCTTAGATCATCTTTAGATCATCTTTAGATCATCTTTAGATCATCTTTAGATCATCTTTAGATCATATTTAGATCATCGTTTAGATCATCTTTAGATCATCGATTAGATCATCTTTAGATCATCGTTTAGATCATCCTTAGATCATCTTTAGATCATATTTAGATCATCGTTTAGATCATATTTAGATCATCGTTTAGATCATCTTTAGATCATCGATTAGATCATCTTTAGATCATCTTTAGATCATCGTTTAGATCATCCTTAGATCATCTTTAGATCATCTTTAGATCATCTTTAGATCATCGTTTAGATCATCGTTTAGATCATCGTTTTGATCATCCTTAGATCATCTTTAGATCATCTTTAGATCATCTTTAGATCATCTTTAGATCACCGTTTAGATCATCGTTTAGATCATCGATTAGATCATCGTTTAGATCATCGTTTAGATCATCTTTAGATCATCTTTAGATCATCGTTTAGATCATCGTTTAGATCATCGTTTAGATCATCCTTAGATCATCGATTAGATCATCTTTAGATCATCGTTTAGATCATCTTTAGATCATCGATTAGATCATCTTTAGATCATCGTTTAGATCATCTTTAGATCATCGATTAGATCATATTTAGATCATCGTTTAGATCATCTCTGTGGGGTTATGCTGCAATGCTGAGCTGAGCCTGGGACTAGTTGGCAAGTCGTTTGACAGCGGATCAGTAGGTGCAGGGTTCAAATTCAGTGCTCTCCAAGTCACTGACATGCTTTCGAGCAGTATCTGAAGTTAAGTTTGGCTATAGCCTTTTCAATTTCACTTTGAATTTAATAGAAGTCTCATTTTATTCATGATAATTATTGTTATAACATGTTAGTATTGGCTTTGCTTGTACAGAGTCTGCAAGAGACGTCCCTGACATTGCGCTATGGTGAAGAACCGGACATTGAATTCTTACTGATTGATTTATGGTAAATACGTGTAGTTATGCAGACACTGCAGGGATATAAGCACGGCTCCTGATAATTATATTTAAATAAAACGTTCATTGTTACATTTGACCTATGTCTGTACTTTGATATATTAGTTAGAGCGCTCTGGACAAACTTTGTCGAATGGTTTTTCTACTATGGGACTTACAATATAGCGCTTCTTCGTAAACCAAACGTCAACCACAGCTGTGGAAAAGGGCGTTGAACTCTTCTGGACGTTAAATTCTTATTGATTGATTGATTCTATTTGTGCTGTGTGTCCAGAAACAGCTGTGAACATAGCGTGCAGCAGTGGTCTAATCGCTGAGCAGACGATCCAGACGTTCCACATCCAGGGTTCAACTATCCGTGCTGTCCGCACTGAACTGGAGCGAGCGAAGAGCGAGATCCTGAGGGCCGTGAATGTGGGACAGATATACCTGGAAGAGAAGGACGTCGTACCCTGGAGTGAGCTCCGGACGTCGGGATACTGGTGCTTGAACGAGATGGACGTAGATATGGACAGCTGCTATGCTCTGGTCATCGGCGGCGCCAGTCTGGTCAGATGACGCGAATTTAATGTTAACTTTACAATTTATATTTAAATTTTTAATTTAATTTAAAATTAAATTAAAGAAATTTATTTTTTAAAATTTAATTTAAAATACAATTTTTTATTTAAAATTTTAATTTTAATTAAAATTTAATTTAACTTTAACTGAAGCAGCTATAAAGTTAATTTTGCCTAAATTTGTTTCTGACGACTTAAACTAGCATTTTAATTTTTCAATTTAAAATTAAAAGTTAACTTTAACTGAAGCAACTAAAAAGTTAATATTACCTAAATTTATTCTTAATTTGAGACTTCTTAAGCAAATATTTTAATTTGCATTTTCAGATGATTTTTGAAATGTATTAGTTTAATATTTTAAATTAGTTTTTCATTATATAGTATTGAAATCAGTGTGGTAAGTGCTATAGGCCTATTAGTATAATAGCATAGTAAGTATTACAATTAATCAGTGTTGTGTAGTGGTTTGTGCATTGTATAGTATGATATTGTATCATATTGTATCGTATTATATTGTACTGTATTGTTTGATGTGTAGGTTCACGGCCTGTCTAGCAGTAATGAGAGGCTGCTGCTAGAGGTAGCCTGTATGTGCCGGGCAGTGGTGGTCAGCAGGGTCACCCCCATACAGAAAGCTCTCATAGTCCAGCTAGCCAAGACACATCTCTCCAAAGTCACTCTCGCTATCGGCGACGGGGCAAACGACGTCAGCATGATTAGAAGTAAGCTGTGTTACAATTTAAAATCCGTTGTATGAATGTTGAAACTGTTGAAATCTCTAAGAGGGAAAGCTTTATTGAAAGAGGCCTTAGAAGGTAGAATGGATGGAAAAAGAAGCAGAGGCAGGCAGAGATTAGGTATGTTAGCTGATTTAAAGTCTCACTCTTCATTTCATATGTGGAAATGAAGAGGAAGGCGGAAGACAGAGAAGAGTGGAGGCGTTATATATCATGGACCATCCAGTAGGCAGTGCACTAAGAGAGAGATTTGGAAATATTCTGTACAGTTAACCTAACTGAACTGGTATTATTTCTAGAAATACTTCGAAAATTGATTTACAGTGTATCTGAAATTTGATATAAGAGACCCTACGTGTTGTATTCAACTAAGTACCCATTCTCTCCAATTACAACCATAAATTGTAGCGAACAGTTATAATTAGGTAGCATTGTAAGCTTTATTTTTTCGCACTCTTTATAAAAACTTACAAAAATTACTGAAATGCTTTGCGCAGCGTGCAGATTATGGCGTGAGGTTATTTCAGCACGGTTGCTTATACAGGCGATATAATTTATTTACAAGTTCTTCTTGTGCTTAGTGTGCTAGAATTATTTAATTTTTTTATCATTGAACTTAGTTACTGACGTGATATAACTTAAAACCACGCAGCCCAGAGCTCAATATGTTGCTTTTATAAACTTTTCAGCGCTTGTTATAAAAATACTGAAAAAAGAACAAACGAATTCAACTGTTTGAGCCGTGTGGCTTGTTGACAAGCCGTTCGACAGTGGAGCATAAGGCGTGGGTTCAAAGGCAGTACTCTTCCCGTCGCTGAAATGCTTTCAAGCAACAAACTAACGTTAAACTTGGCTTATTGGCTTTTTATCTACACTGAGGTAATTAAATTTAGACATTTTAAAATGGTAATAATAATAATAATAATAACAATAATAATAATAATAATAATAACAATTAGAGTGCTACAGTCATCAATGACAACATCGAGCATTACTGAAAAAATCAAGCCGGCGAGCAAAAAGGAGGTTCACAAACGGTGCAAATTCAAAAATCCGGAAAATCAGTCCAAAGTAAATGGAATTAAAGAAAAGGAGGCTTAGGCTCCTTTTATTTAGGATAACTAGGCTAACTCATGAAAAACAATTGGAATTTGTTTTCTTTAGGATAGCTATCATGGCAATATAGCATAACTATCATATCATAGATTGTATAAAATTAGCAATAACTCATGAAAATCAAATTTGGTACTCGGTCACAGCTGCGCACGTTGGAGTGGGTATAAGCGGCAATGAAGGCATGCAGGCTACTCTAGCCAGCGACTTCTCCATAGCCCAGTTTCGATTCCTGGAGAGGCTGCTTTTCGTACACGGCCGGTGGTCGTATGTTCGAATCTCGAAGTTCGCTCGCTATTTTTTCTACAAGAACTTTGTATTCACACTGTGTCAGCTTTACTACGCCGCGTTCACCGGTTTCTCAGCACAGGTCCGTTAATCCATCAATAAATCAATGAATCAATCAAATAAAAATAAAAAAGCTAATGTTAACGTCAGTTTCTTCACTCGAAAACGATGTCAGTGACGGGCGAGCCCAGGATTTGAACCCCGCACATACTGATCCGCGGTCGAATATCATACTGATATCGCCACTGGCTCCAGACTAATCAATCAATTAAATCAGTCAGTAAATCAATCAAAACATCAATTAAATCAATTAATCAATCAATCACCGAACCAATGAATCGATTTATCACACTGTGACATTCTTCATAAGAGATAATTATAGAAGTTAATAGGCCTATGTTATTTTTGCACTTTGTTGTTCCATTCATTTCTTTTCTATGCGCATCTTTTATTTTTCTGTTTGTAACTACATGTTGTTTGGTTTTAGGAAATACATCCATACGTAATGACCTACTGTGATGTAATGTGATATGGTGTGATGTGATGTGATGTAATGTGATGTAATGTAATGTGATGTGATGTCATGTCATGTCATGTCATGTAGTGACTGATCTTTGAAGTTCACTCGCTATTTCCTGAACAAAACAGTAACCTTACCAAATGCTATTGGCTTCCTTGACAAAATCAAAGTTTATTTTTCCTACAGAAGTCATAGGGACAAACGATCTCTGATCGACTTTGATCGATCTGAATGATTGTGTAAAATCATTTGATATTCACATTTGAGAGAAGAGAGAGAGGGTACAAAGACCTTCTGGGCGTTATTCTATAAACTAACCTGGTAACTGAATAATTTTATAAGTAATTGCTAAAAAGTCGTTATGGTAAAAATGGCGATCAAATTATTAGGTTTGTTAAGCTATTATGTTATTTTGCAGACACTGTACGACCCAACTTTCATAGTCTTCTACAATCTCATGTTTACTTCTCTCCCTGTTCTAGTGCTCGCCATCTTTGATCAGGTTCATTAATCAGTCAGTCAATCCAACAGCTTATCAATCAATCAGTCAGTTGATCACTCAATCAATCAGTTGTTGGATCATTCCATCAATCAGTCAATCAATCTATCAGTCAATCAATCATTCAATCTTATAGGCAACGTAATTAGTGTAATTAAAGTAATTAATCTTCAAACGAATTATTATGACAGTCTATAAATTTATCAGTTTTGCAACCAATGATAAAGCTATTTTTAAATTATTAATTAAATATTTGATTGTTTGATCACTGATTGATCGATTGATTGAATAATTGACTAATTGATTGATTGATTTATTTATTAATTGATTGATTTATTAAATGATTGATTGATTGATCGAGTGACTGATCAATTGACTGATCAATTGACTAACTGATTGACTGATGGATTGATCAAATTACTGATTGATTGATTGATCGATTGACTGATCAATTGACTGATCGCTTGACTGACTGATTGATTGGTTGACTGATGGATTAATTAAATTACTGATTGATTGATCGATTGACTGATCAATTGACTGATCGATTGATTGATTGATTCACTCAGGACGTTAGTGCAGACACCTCACTCCTCTATCCCAAGCTCTACAGACCAGGAATGACTGATGAGCTATTTAATCGCAAGGTCTTCCTCTACTGTATGATAGAGGGGTCCGTCACAGCGGCCGTCATCTTCTTCATCCCCTGTGCCTGCCTGTGGAACGCTGTGGGGGTAGACGGGAAGGACATGGCGGACCTCAAGCTGTTCGGAACGGTTGTGGCCACCATTCTAATCGTCGTCGTCACGCTGAGGGTAAGGGTAAAAAAGGGTTAAGACTCTGCAGAGTCTAAATACATCCATCGGCCTTAGAATTTAAATCTATAAAGCTGGTAAAGCTAAGGTTAACTTCAGTTTCCTCACTCGAAAGCGATGTCAGTGACGGGCGAGCCCAGGATTTGAACCCCGCACATACTGATCCGCGGTCGAGTGAACTTCGATTATTGACGCGCAACTAAACCAAGTGCGCTAAATATGGCCGTTATGTGTAGAGTAGCGTTGAATGCACACAGGTCTCTAACAGCATTTACTGAATAATGTGTTGACAATTTGATAACGCTTTCCGTTATTACATTGTCAAAAAGTTATACACATGACTACCATATAATATAATATAAACACCATATTATATATAATATGGTGTTATAAAGGCTAGCGCTGGTAAATTTATGACAAACGTGTTTAGAACGGCTTCATAACTTGCACGAAAATTTCTATTCATATACCAAACATTTAAAAAACTTTGTTCCCACTCTCCAACTCCCACAAGAGCTTCACGATCCTGGTTTAGCATTTTCTTTAAAGGGCTTTTCTTGAATTGCTAGGACAAACTCATACAATAACAACAACAACACTGACATGAAATTTCGTAAACAATCCAACCCGAAATAATCGAAAACAGAGTCATCCATACGGGGCTGTCTTTGAGATATACGCGTACGTGGCGTAGCTATTCGAGTAACACTGAGTATCATATTAAACATGTAATTAGTTATTATTACAGGTAATTAATTGTAATTACAGTATCTGCGGATAATTTATGCTGAATCGAAGTTTAAAACAGTCTCATCGATTTAGTCGTTGTTGCAAGACCCAATCTCTTTGTCAGATAAGATGAAGCAAGCAAAACTTTTCGTTGGTATATATATATATGTATATATATATATATATATATATATATATATATATATATATATATATATACAGTATATTTGCCTGTTGCTCAGTATCTCTTGCGGTACGGCAACTGCCGTTAAACTAAACTTTGCAGCTTTTACTGTATTACTGACAAATCGTGAAAGTAAAACGCAATTCTTACGCTATACTTGTATGAATTTCTGATCTTTTGATTCTGGCTTCTGTGGTGTTAAAACTTAATATTTCTGGCACTAAAACACGTGACAGCAGTTAACGGAAGTCTTTGCGGCTATATCGCGCAATAGCCACGCCCATGCTCATGTCAGGGTCATTCACAGATTGACTAATGACATTTCTTGGACGATTTCGGCTGATTCAGTGATTACTCAATACTACTCAATACAATATTACTCAAATACAATATTAATGACGAATTCTGTTCTACCAGACCTTTAAGAGATGTTTACTGAATGATAAAAAGTTTTGTAGATGTGGAGAAGCGTTGACTAGATTGATGCTGGTATAATATGAATAGGCATAATTGGTAGTTTACTTATGTATTATTCTAGGAAAGAAGAACAAGTTAATGAATTTTAATATTTATTCTTAATGATGCTGTTTAAATCGTCGAAATTTTAGTTTAAATGATTAATTTTGTGAAACTTTCTAACAATAATTTCAATTTCATTTCTTTTGTAAACTTATTTAACCTGATCAATTGGTCAGGTTAGGTTCCATTGCCTCTACTATATATCGACCATATACATGTTGCAGAGGTCATTCTGGGCCTTATGGCCATTATTAACTGATTAACAGTTCATTCAATACTAATTCTGCAACCTGATTGATTGATTGAGTAACTAATTGACTAACTGATTGACCGACTGATTGATTGATTGATTGATTTCTTGCTTGATTGATAGATTGATTGATTTTCTGACTGATTAATTGATCAATCGGTCGGTCTAGTGATTAATCGATCGATGAATCGATCGACGGATCGACTGATTGATTGATTTATTGATTTCACACAGTGCGCTATCGAAATGTCTTACTGGACTGCCTTCAATCACGTCACTATCTGGGGCTCCATCCTCTACTATGTCATCTTCATGCTCATCGTCTACTCCGGGTCGTTATTCCATTCCTACATGCACACCATGACCAACACTCTGGAAACCTCTGCCTTCTGGCTCCTCCTCTTTATCGTCGTCACCGTCGCCCTTGTTCCAGTCGTCGTCTACAAATTCTGGCTGAATCTGATGAAGCCTGATCTGGTAGCCAAGCTTATGATCAAGAGCAAGATGAAGTGCTGATGATAGAACGGAGAGATGTAATGTTAATGCTTGGGACAAGTTTATTATCCGTTGTTATAGTGTAAGGACTGACAAATGAGCCAGATAGGAAGAGATTTTAACACTGGCCATTATTAAAATTTTAAGTAAAGGCTGGAATGTCATTTGTATTTGATAGCTTTCTTAATATTTAGTTAATTGTTATATAATTCATTTTATATTTTAGTTATGTTATATTAGATATTTACTATTTTAAAATACTCCTAATGTGTGATCAATGTACAAACAGCATGGTTTTAATTAAGCTAACGAAAGGTAGACGGGGCAAGTCTATAGGCCTGTTTGTTTATTAAGTTTTTTCTCACTAAACTTGAGTCGATAAGCGTCGGCAGATTGGCTTTCATTTAACTTCAGTTTGTTCAGTACTCATTTTAATTTTTATTCTTATAATTTATTTTTATTTTTATACTAAGCAATGAACATTAATTTTGTAAGTGTAGCCTACTATGCATTGCGAAATGTGACTTGCTAAAGACTGCAACACGAAGTCACGCTCCTCTGAATTATGAAGTTTGTTATTCTAGTTTAACAAACTTCGCGCCAAAGTGCAAGCTAACTATTACAAAGCTATACCCTATATAGCACGTTAGTTTAAGAGGCTATACATGTATGTCCATAGCGCCGCACTTGACTCTGTTTGTCTAGCCCATTTCAAATAGACGCGTTATAAAAGAATCCTAGCATATAATGTTCATATATAGCTTGTGCTATAATTGTACTGGATCTATTGGTTACCGATTAGCGTTTATGCATGTGTGTATGTGCGAAATGTGTGTGTGTGTTTGTAGACAAACAGACAGACAGACAGACAGACAGACAGACAGAAAGAGACATAGAGGAGAGAGAGAGAGAGAGAAATAAGCCTATTACTCGGTTTATTCTATTCTACTACACTGTCTAACCACAAGTAGAAGTTGTAAAAATAGATTCGACAAATATAAACGAAAATATGTAAAATCAGAATTTGAACGGTGATTGAATTGTTTGTCACGCCTAACGGGCACTAATAGTCTTAATTTTGCAATTTGCAGTAAAAAGTCTTGCACTTTTAATTTTATACTTTTTACTTTTACTTTTTTATTTTTTAGATTTGTCAAATCTAAAAATCATTCCTAAAGCAACTGCATAGACGTTACAGTGCAATTATCATCTGCGATGATACGCATAACCATCATTTCTAATAACATGTGTTTAACCGTTAGGCCGTTTAGTCCATTATATTCAATCTACCCGTCCTGAAAATGTCCGAGATTTTTTCTCTGGTCAGCTCTACCGGGAATTTTTCCAGAACATCTGGAACGGCCATTAAAATGCAACGATGCTACATAAAACATTTAGGTCTACAGCCTACACATTGAGCTAATTATTTGTCATAATAAATTAAGAAACTTTAAATCTCTTGATAACTGAGCATATTATTTAGTCATAATCGAGCTAAATTTCGCTATGAACGAAATAATAAAGCGTACGCATTAAATGTGTCCATGAGTACGTTTTAATTCACATGATATCACTTCACTGAATCATCTATTGCGTGTTCATTGATAGGAATTAATAATATAGCCTAGACTCCCTCAAGGCAAAATACTGTAACTACTCTGAGGCCTATATATCAAGTTGCTAACCAGGACTAAGGCGGGCTGCTGCTAAGTATCCTTCACAGGACATGCGCTTTAACTGTAGTCTTACACGGTATAGCCATGGAATTTAGGTCTATTGTTTATTTGATGCTATTTTTTATTTGAATTAATACCATTGTCGAAAATACCATTGGAGGAAATAACGAAAACTACAAAAACAGAAACTTAAGAAAGGAAACATTGTAAACACATGCGGTATGTCATGTGTGTAACTATACGGAATAAAATAAAATAAAATAAAATAAAATTTTAATATTTAGTAGTTAGCAAACATAAAATTACTGTTTTATTGATTTTTGAGTGAACCGATTGAATTTTTTCTACGTGGATTGTAAATACAACAAGTTCAAGTGCATAAATTAGTAAATCGACACAATAATTATGATTTTGCTTAAATAAAAGACACGCAATGGATTGAGTTAGCAGAAGCCCTGCTTTTAAGTTGTAAATAAGTGAACCATTTGCGTCCATGGTACCATTGCCGATGTTTTGCTTCAACGTAATCTTGTTCTTGTATTCTTGTAAAACGCTGGTAAAGTTAATGTTAACATCAGTTTCCTAACTCGAAAGCAATGTCAGTGACGGTCGAGCCCAGGATTTGAACCCCGCACATACTGATACGCGGTCGCGTATCTTACTGACATCGCCACTGGCTCCAGCCAAAAAATTGTAACGTAATATAACATTACAAAAAATTAGAGTGCTACTGTCATCCATGGCAACATCGAGCACTATTTAGACAAGTTCATACATGTGCGAAAATTGATTTTAAAAAAACTGTGAAAATTTCAAAATCCAGAAAACCAGCCCAAATATACTAGTTTTACTAGTTAGACTAGGTAAAAATACAATACACAGACGTATTAACTTATCACGTAATAATTGTAAGATACCATTGTATTCAATAATATACAACAGTATGCAACTTTGTGTTTGTTATTCAATGGTTAATTATAATAATTGGTGTGGAGGAATTCTGATTTCTGGACAAATATTTTGCGGAGTTTTCCTTAGTTACAATGGTAACAGTTTCATAAATAATAAACAACCAGGTGAGATAAACAAAAGGTAGATTCGTCAATCATCTGTTCTTACTCTTCTTAACTGTTAGTTTACATTTACAAGTATTACTGCCTTCAATTAAAGATATTATCTAGAGTAATGCATAGGTTATGCTTAATACGTTAATATAAATAATGTCTCGGTAACAAAATGGTAACCAAATGGACTTTGATATGATATGAGTGTTTTGATTATTGTTTTTTAATATATTTTAAAATAAAATAAAATAAATTTATTTTCAATCAAATAGGGAAACGGAAGATGGCATTTTCGGTCCTAATTTATTCGATTAAAAAAGAAATCAGAATTAAATTTAGACGACGAATGTCAGCTGTTTGTTCTACACACTCATGTTTGAAACCTCAATAGCAGTCAACAAACTATAGGCCTTGACAAAAGTTGAAGCGTAAACATTGGATGATTCACATTCATAGAGGTCTTAGATATAAACGAGATTATTAAACTTTATGTAAGAGTAAGACACTACAACTTCGCTTAAAACGTAACGATTCGCTTTCAGTATGCATGTATATTGCCATTAATATTGCAGTTTAATATACATTCAAGTTAATTAATTTGATTTAGAAAGGTACTGATACTTAGGTTAAAATCAAAAGTTATAAATAATAATAACCCTTTAGATAATTGTTTACACCCTACGCCTGATAGACTGCAGAAAGTTTATTGTCGTAATATATGGGAATGTAATCAATCTGAACCTGAAATCATCTCTTTACGGATAATGTCTAATGCTGGGTTTATGGATGGCCAAAGGTATGTTCAGGAATTCATTCAACAAACTGGGGCTCAGTCTGATATTGCTTGGAAATTTCTGACAAGTAAGTGGCATCATTAAATTATTAATTAAATTGAATTATTTACATTATTGTAGCAAAATATCAATTTTTCACTGCTTATTGTAAATTAGCTAACAATTAAACAATTGGGTCAAACTTAGGAGCAAAAACTGAAAATGACCACTCCAAAGGAGATTGAATCTCTAAAAATATTTTACTACCTAAATTTTGGCCTCCTATTCTGCATTTCTATAATTTATCAAATTTTCCAAAGTTCAATTTCCTAAAGTATTTTTCAATCTACTACTATTAAAACTTCAACCTGGTTTACTGAATTACCTTTCATCATCAAAAATATATAAATTTTGAGTTGTTGTATGTTTTTTGTTTAGAGTCTATACCAGTAATAAAAAAATTCATAATTCTAATAGTTTAAATATTTCTATAAGTGGTTTTGAGTTTAAAAAGATGCCCACCATCTTTAGCATTGGATGAATAATTTTATGTTAGGCCTTCATTATTATGTCCCTATGCCATCACCATCATCATTGTATCTGTATTTATAGCTATACCACTTTTATTGTATTGCAATTATACTACTCTATTTTCTGATATATAACTTATAATGGGAAATATAATTTACTTAATATTACAAATTGATTTGCAGACTCAGACTGGAACATTCAGAAAGCAGTGTTTGATTACAATAGAACTGCTAATGGCCAACAACCAGTTTATTCCTCATCTGCAAGCGGTGGACCAATCAAACCTGCTTGTTCAGAAGAAACTTCTACGGTCATGAGGTTGCCGCGATACGATATGAATGGAATTGCAAATTTGCAACATACAAGTGCCCCGAGGAATGGCATGAGCGGAGGAAGAACATCCAATCCACCGTCGTACGGTGTATCTTATCCATCAAAGGGTCTTCCTACACTGACTGAGAATAAAATAGTTGAAGCCGCACCACATCAGTCGGCTTTACAACCTCTGGAAATAGAAGGTAAGTTAGAATTACTTCAATATTCCACAAATTAATTCCCAAATTATCTTTTCCCAGCAATTTCAACATTTTTTAGAATTAAAACTGTCTCTCATTGTCATAAATTGAGAATCTTTTACTTTTTATTCCACAGATTAAACGATTCTCAATTTATGAAAATGATAGACAGTTTTAATTCTAAAAAATGTTGGAATTGCCGCTAAAGATAATTGCTACTGAACTACTTACATGAACTCTGACATGATGCTATAACTTTCTTTTCTCTTAGCCTTTACATTTAGCTCAACTGTGATTTTAATCTCAGTGTTATTTTAAAATAATCTTGTGAATAAAGTAATCTAAAAATCTTATGAATAAATAATCTTAAAGTTATTTTAAAATAATTTCATTTTTGGTTTTGTTGCAGGAGTACCCAGATTAACGCGTGGTATGTCCAGGGTGTCTACCAACGAACCGCTAGTCGTCAAGATGAGGGACATCAACATCAAGAGCGTGGCAGAAGCAAATCAGAATGAAGCCGGCGGAGACGATTTGAACAGAAATTCTGCGCACACTTTTGTTCTGCCGAATATCTACAGCAGTAAATATGCAGAAGATCAGAGAGCTTTTCTTAATCATGACCTCATCGAAACGTCTACACTTGTGGCACTGGAGCAGAGTGGTAGGTCAATGCCGCCATTATTCAGTTTTGTACTTAGAGATTGAAATATTTTATTGCGTAACTATTGATTCTTACTGCCATATCGTCATGACTACTAAATTTGAAAAGAAGGTTTCGGTAGGTGGAAGATATAAGCTTAGTTTTGCAACTTTTAATTTATCAATGTCTTTAGAATAACCTGATTCAAAATACTCTTCAAATATCTTACCAGGGTGCCTTCTTCTAGGAAGTGACACATACACCAAAATCAACACTTTACATAGACCTCCAAATGTTAATTTAATCCTATATAACTCAAATTACCATCTATAAAGTTTAAATTCTTTAGCTATTTGTAATTTCAAGTGCTGTATTCTATAGATATTGTATACATATATCTTGTTCAGTCTGATTGCTTATTACTTTCATTTCCTGCAAATTCTTTCTCATGTTAATCAAGTCCTTCGTTCAACTATTTATTGAAATCTATCTAACTTTTGTTAATTAGCCTATTAGAAAATAATATCTGACATTTGCATTCCAGTAAATAAATAAACTTCCAAACATTTTAAGTTTTCAAGTTTATAGGAGATAAATTTATGATATTTTCATCCAAATGTGTGTATAAAATATATACTTATAAATTATTATACGTATATAGTTAATACTCGAGCTAATAGTAATGCTCATTAGCCTTATTTGCATTGAAAATATGAGATGCTGCTATGTCATATATTTTGCTTCTCCAGGACATCTCAACTGGTGGGCAGATATTGGAGTTTGTCAACGACTTATGCCAGTGGTAACAAGTGGTGATGGAAACTGCTTGCTACATGCTGCATCTTTAGGTATTTGTTGTATCTTTAGGTGTTTGTTGTATCCTTAGGTGTTTGATGCATATTTAGGTATTTGTTGTATCTTTAGGTACTTGTTGTAGTACTATTACTTGATTATTTGTACGAAATATTTACAATAATCGACTCAATTGAATCAAGAGACTAATGCAAAAATATTTAAATAATAATAATAACTCAAGTTATTTATTATGAAAAGTCATTAATTATTAAAAATCTAATATTTTTATTAATAAGGTGAAATTTTAATGGTAAAGAACTTAAATTTAATTCAAGGGGAAAACGTTTAATTTCACTCTAATATTACCTTAAACCAACTTGTGCAGATAATTCAAACTGACTAACATTAAATTTCTTATGTTCATCTTAAACTTAAAATTAAATATTTTAGTTTTGAGGGTAACTATAATAAAATAACTGGAAATATTTTTTTTAAATTATACTAATTTTTTATCAATTTAAAATTTAAAATTACTAGTAAGTGAAAAGGTCAAGGTTATATTAAAATTATATAAATCAGGGAAAAATCTTGTAGTAAAACTAAAATAGACAATTGTTAAAAATTATTATAATTTAAATTTAAAAGTCAAAATATTAAAATTACATCAAGAAAACAAAAATTATTAATTGACAATTATTAATTGTAAATTAATAATTGTAAATGGATAACTAAACATTAGTTATAATAAATTATTAGAAATCCTGCTTTTACCATATCCTTCGTTTGGCATGGAATTTGACTGGATGTCAAATTCTTATTGATTGATTGATTTATCCTCACACAGATATAATCATTAGACTTTAAGGTCCCATGTTTATCTTATTGGTAAAGCTGGTAAAGCTAAGGTTAACGTCAGTTTCCTCACTCGAAAGCGATATCAGTGACGGGAGAGCCCAGGATTTGAACCCCACACATACTGATCTGTGGACGAGTATCTTACCGACTTCGCCACGGGCTTCAGTCAGCAAAAAACATTGAATTTAAATTTAAATTTAGTGAAAGCATTTCTGTAAATTAAAGGAATTTCTAATTTTTTAGCATTTCTATTAATTAAAGTTCTTAATTTCAGCAATGTGGGGTTTCCACGACCGGCAGTTGGGACTGAGGGAGTCCCTGTCCCGGGCTATGAGCGCCGGGTCACCCTCGTTCAGGGAGGGAATCAAGCGCAGGTGGCGCTGGTCTGTGTCCCTCACTAATAAACAGATTGGTCTGGTGTACAGCGAGGAAGAGTGGGAGAGGGAGTGGGGAGAAATGGTCAACCTTGCCTCCCCAAAACCACGTAATGATAACGTGCAGCCGAATCTCTTGACTTCTAGCCAGTACGTAGTTATTTTTTTAGGGTATTGATTTTGTAATTTTAAATTTTATCTTAAATTTTGAATACTATATAATAGAATATAATATAATAGAATATAATGTAATGTAATGTAATGTAATATAATGTAATGTAATGTAGTATAATAGAATGTAGTAAAATGTAATAGAATGTAATATAACGTAATGTAACGTAATGTAACGTAATTGTAACGTAATGTAACATAATATAACATAATATGACATAATATGACATAATATAATATAATATAATATAATATAATATAATATAATATAACATAACATAACATAACATAACATAATATAACATAACATAACATAATATAATATAATATAACATAAAATAACATAGCATAACATAACATAACATAATATAATATAATATATTATAAAATTACATAAATAACAAGAATAACCTTGATTTTATTGCTACTATTGCTCGTGGTTAGGTCAGAGACATGTCCTGTGATATACGAGAGTTTGGAGGAGCTGCACGTCTTTGTCCTCGCTCATGTGCTACAACGTCCCATCATCGTGATCGCCAAGACCATGTTGTACGGGGCCGAGGGCGAAGCGATGTGTCCCATTCCATTCAGCGGTATTTATCTTCCGCTTGAAAGAGATCCCTCAGACTGCCACCGCACTCCGCTGCTTCTGACCTACGACTCCTCTCACTTCTCTGCTCTCGTTCCACTTGAGTTTAACCCGGACTTGATTCCGCCCGGAGATCACATTCCTGCAGGTCGGTCTAGATTTTATGCTTAATTAGTTATAGTGCTCGATGATGTCATGGACGACGGTAGCACTCTAATTGAATTGTTGTTGTTTGTTGTTTCAGACAGAGAGTTAATTTGGCGTGTCTGCATAGATCAGTACTGCTAAAATTCATTTAACTTAATTAAGCCGTAGGCCTATGTTCTTCAGGCACTTGTTTCTAAATTATATTTCTAAATTAGGAACCTCTTACTTTTAATTTAACTTATTTTGTAGAGTCTGTAAGAGTTTGTACCTGATGCCTATCTTTCTAGTGGTCGCTTCATTCTTGTTTTCTATATTTTGAGCTGATTTGAGATTTTATGCGTTTTTTGAAAATATATGATTACTGTGCTCATGTTCTTCTTTGCATTTCCTCTTTCTCACTCTCTCTCTCTAACTATTTTATTCGATTTTATCTTCTTTTTTTCTCTCTCTCTCACATTAGCCACAACAGTCTAAAATTTATATTTTCACTACAAAATAAATTGCACTATTTTTTTCATCATGCAAAATCGCAACGTTCCTATTAACTCAAATTTTTTAGTTATTGTTGGTTACCTTTTACAACACGCTAAAAACTGTTGTCAATTCTGCAGTACTTTCAGATACGAGAAATCCTTCATGCATGCATTTACATATAATTTCATTATTTACCATTGCAGACGCCATTCCCCTAGTAAACTCAGATCTGGAACTACTAACCATTCACTACCTGATCGATCCGGAAAGAAACGACTTCGACATAGACCAAGTCCTGGCACGAGCGCCAACGGAAGTGGAAAAACTTGAACTTCTGAGTGAATACCTCGAAGTCATCAGCGCACCTATCCCAGAACAGCCCACCCCGGACCAGGCGCCCCCTAGTTATGGGGACTGCTTGTATGAATCAGAGGCTGGTCCATCCGAGGCAGGGGCTGCAAGGTTCAAGAAAGGGCACAACCGTAGCGATTCGGAGGGGAGTGGGTTTAGGAGCGACAGCAGCGGGGGTGGAAGAGGAGAGGGGGGTCAGAGAAATTCCAATGCTTTGGGGAAGAAGGAGAAAAATTTAGTGACGTCTGAGGAACAGAAAGGAAAGTCTTCGAATCCCATTACGAGTGTTGCCAAATCTATTGGAAACATCCGACATAATATTTCTAAAGCTGTTAAAGGTAATGGAAGGTCAGATCTTCGTCAGAGACGCCCGTCAATGGGTCAGTAGAGAATATCAAAATATCTTATGTTATCTTAATGTCTATATACCATTATAGCTTAAAAGTTCATTGCTATAAATGTATAAAAAATTAAGATTCTCTCTTAGTGCACTGCCTACTGGCAGGTCCATGTTATATAAAGCCTCCACTCTTCTCTGTTTTCCGCTTTCCTCTTCATATCCGCATATTAAGATAAGTTAAAAAGTTAATAGCCATTGTGCAGTGATAAGCTATGAGACTTTAAGTTGGAAATAAATGCGAGAGCAAATTAGAATTCTACCCAATGCAAATGTAATGAATAAGTTTAGTTTTAATGTACTAATCTAGAATTTTAATAAAAGTCTAGTGTAGTAAACTAAATAAATTTTAAATTTCTTTATTTATTATGGAAATTTGTGCTTTGGTTTATTTGCAAGAGTTTATTTTGTTACCTAAAGATTAATAACCGTTGATCTTACGACAGTGACATTTGATTGGAATTGCCTGAACTAACTCTAATTCATATGGCACTACAGACAGCATATGTCTATGGTGTTCTCTTTACTTCTCTCTCTTAGTGTACTGCCTATTGGCAGATCCGTGGCATATAACTCCTCCACATATTTCTGTCCTCTGACATTCTCTTCATATTAACATGCAACCTAGTTAGCTAATCATCCAGTGTCGGTCTTCCTTTAATCTTCTTTTTGCAATTCTTCTTTTATTAAACCAGTCTCTCTCAGGACATCTTTTTAGTCTGTATACATTTCTGATTATACTCGTAGTATTGGTCTTACATTTATCAACTCTTTGTTAGTGGCTATTTACGCAAATATATGTTTTCTATTCCTCAGTATTGAATATTATTGTTTGGATGAAAATTGAAAAAAGTAAACACATCGCGACTCTGATGATTGAAGTATAACTGCCACCCGAATCACAATTTGTTACTATTACAATGCATATAATGCAATTATAATGCATGTGTAATTGTAATATGTATTATGTTTTTCTAATATATTACATAGTTTGCTTCTAATTTTTCATACGATTGCTGACATATATTTGGACACGTTTAGTAGTCATTCTGCCTCTACAGTTAAGACATGCATACATGCATATTTGTTTTCAAGGCCTAGCCGTAACAATGCTAGCAATACATCGTTTAACGGCGATGTTTCAGGTCTCTAATGTATGTCAGCTAACTTAGGAATGACTCTGAATCATTCATCATAAATTGAACCCCAGCATCAACTGATCTGCAGTCACAAATCTTACCGACCAATATAGTGCAATAATGCACTCATTTACTGAATATTGAAGAGTAATTATGGTACTGTATGACATTAATTACCCTGTTAATAACGACTTTCTAATTGCAAGCAACGGAAACGATGCATTACTAGACTATGATTTCGATTAGTGTCTACTAACTAAAGACGGCGTGTGTGGAATTGATGCTTGCCACTGCATAAGCCAGTGGTATTATCGGTATTAATTATGCCATCTTTAATTACTAAAAGTATGTTTCTTATTTATAAAAATTTAAAATTTTTGCAGGGGCAGTGACACAGAGTACGCGCAGAGTTAGTAAGACCGTTGACGTACTTCCGGTGACGGACAGTCGGCGTCAAGTCACTTGCGCCAGCCTGCGCAATCGTCAACTGCCCGACCACTGGCAGGAGTTCATCCAGAACTACCTTTCCTCTGCCCTCCAGCGCTTCCAGGACCAGCAGGGCAATCGACGGAAGCAGCACGAAGAGATCAAACGACTCTCTACGGAGAGGTTAAAATCTGGGTCACTGCGACCTACTTCACTGTGGGCGGGATCAACTCAACAAACCGGAAACTCTCAGTGGTACAGTGGACAAGATGAAGAGGAAGTCCGATCCAAGACTCTGGATGTTCGGAGATTTGCTAGAGGTGCTGGTGATGATGGAGGCAAATTCTCTAAACTGACCTCTAAAGTTGTCGAAGAAGGGTCCAGGACATTAGCTGGGACAGCCGGAGCTCAGTGGATTGGAGGAACTTTACCACCGGATGATGTAACAGTTACAGGAAATTCAACCTTCTATATGCGACCTGAGGAAGACCATTGTCTGTCTCCAAACACAGAGAATAGACTTCTGAATGAGAGAGTGGAACAAAATAGAGATGGAAAGAAAAATTCTAATCAAGGAACAACAAAGATAGTAGTTATGCCTTCTGCTACGAGTAAGGCAGTGTTTGATGCCAGAAGTAAAGAATTAAGGCGAAGAGATGGCAGTCCTATGACCGCAAATACCCTACCACCTAACGCCAGCTTGCATCCAGTTAAAGCTGCGAGCAGGCAAGTTGGCAGTGCAATGTATCAAGACTCCTATAAGGAAAGAGTTTCAGCATCGTATGGTCCACTAAACACGCATAATTCTATAGCTCAGACGAAGTCTGTTCCCCTAACGGCAGCTCAAAAAGGTTCAAACTCTACTAAATATGAAGTCTCAAAAATAACTGGAGAACAATCAGCTGCAAATTTTGCAACATCAGAAACAGATGCTTTAATACAGAAGATATGGTTAGATAAAGGAGCAGGAAGCCCTAATTTGGCAGTCAGATCACAAATGAGTTCAGCTGGTAGTGCTGCTAATCTGAAGAAATCCAGTGATGGGAATGGGATACCGTCAAGCCGCTCTACCGGATCGAATCCAAAAGATTCTTTGGCATCTGTCGCTCGCGAATCCTCTTCGTCGGCCAGAAGCACCGTCAGGAAGTGTCGAACTCAAGGCTGTCAGTTCCACGGGACGTCCCAGCAGGATTATTACTGTTCCTCCTGCCATCGCTCCAGTTCTTATGGAGTAGCCACCTTGCAGATTTCTGCAACTAAAATGTAAAACTTCTCTATGAAAATTTGTCCTGACATCTTCCATCAGAGTTGACTGTTAACTTTTTTGTAAATGGAAAGGCTAGATAAATAGATTTTTCTGCGAGCTGAAAATTTCTGCTTCGTATTTAATAACATCAGTCGCATTGCAGCTTTTCATCGGCAAATATGGAAACATAATTTAATCTTGTAACTGACTTCCATGAAGTGGAGAAATTGATGAGAACTATGTATTTGTTTGTCTGTCAGAGTAGCGCCTAACTTTAACAGCCTCCCACAACATTTTCAGTTATCTTTAAGATTGCTTGCTTTAATCAATAAAATTGGAAATTTAGCTTTGACAAATACTGCAGTTACTAGTAATATAACCATCTATTTTTAAAATATTACTAAACAATAGACATAAGGAATGTATTTCATATTTTCAGTTCAAATATTTAGCTTATTTCTAATATAATTTTAATTCTTAAAAATTATGACTCTTTTTCCTACATAGACTATTAATAGTCTAAGTAGTAGGCGCCTGGCATAGATAACAAAGTGAAATTTGTGACCATCATAATCGCAAACGGACAGCTGTGCCTTGGACTAAAAGTTTTTGATTTAGCTTTGCGGACGAGAACACGTTATCGTCTAAAAGGGCGCTAATGGTTTGAACAACGTATTAATTGGAAGTATCTGTCCCACTTGTTTGTGTCTATTAATTTTGAATTATCTTTTGCACTTGTTTTGCTAGTTTTGTTTACTTTCTTTGCATTTATACAAGTTTACTTTCCTAGAATAACAGTTATAGGACTTTATTTTGATATCGAGTTTCTTAATGATTTATATATGCAACGCAACTATTATTTAACATTTCTTAGATAAAATTGTGTAGCTACTCGGATTCTTTTCGAGAAGAAATTGTCTCTGATTAAGTAAGATGTTTTTCAGTGACGGTGTTTACTTCGCGTTCTTCAGATATACTGCTTCTGTGTTATACTGCTCTACTCGTATATTTTACTATTCATCTATTTTTTTAATAATTTCACTTAAAACGAAAAGGACAGAACACTGAAAGTGTGATATTGATCTAAACTTTAAAAATATTATTTTTTAAAGAATACTTAAATTCTTCAACTTTGTGCTCAAGTCTAGAGTGAGCGAAACAGTTTAAAAATGTAGATTTTATACTACAGCACGCTAGCTTATTGGTTATTATATGTGATATTAAAACAACCAAACAAACGCTGTAATGCACTCTTTCGCTATTTTGTGCCTATTTGTTTTTTATACTAAATTCTTCTTTCAGATAATCTGCTGATACTAAGAATTTCTGAATGTGCAGAGTTTTTTTCTATTGCTCATGTTTAATTATTAATTAATAAATACATTAATAATAACTATAATTAATTATTAATTATTATTATTTAATTTCATTTATTGTTTGTTTATTTTTACTATGCATTGACATTAAGTAGTCAAGCAGTCTAAAAGGACTCTATTACAGTCAGCTGTTTACTTAGGAAGAGTCATTCATCTTGCTTTTCCATCAGATACAGACTCACGAAATGCTAAACATTAGCATTAGCATAAACATTAATTAACAATTTGACAAGTCCAAATTGAATCCTCCCGTCAACCTTTAATCCCCCATTCGCCAAAATATTTGTATATACTACATAATGGTGGCGGAATTTAGCGCATTTGGTTTAGCTGCGCTTCGATTGAACAAAGTTAAGCTATTTCGCGCCCGGTTAGTACTTGGTTGGATGGCCACCTTGGAAGACCTAGTGTTGACAGCTTTGAATGAAAAATCCGGAGGGGTTTGAAGGTTATTCTTAAATCCGTGCCGGCTGCACTCGAATGATATTGAGGCTGGGTTGTAATGGGGTGCTCGAGATTATGTAACAATTACGAATGTATGCTAAAGACTGCAAGTATTAATTGGTTTAGCTTGTATAGTGAATGTACTGCAATGACAATACACATTCAAATTTTAAATCTGTGCTATAGTTTCCATAGATATTACGCGAATATTGTTTAGATATAATCATTATAGTTCTACTTCTCAAAAACTTGTTGTTTAAAGAAAATAATTTTTGCACCTGAGTGCCTATTTGCATAAATCTTATTTTCAACTGAATTTACCATGCTTTACAGTTAAATTGTGAATATATTTTATTTATCAATCGTTGTGCTTTAACTAATCTTTATATTTTTCTAGAACCTTTGAGTTTAATTTGTATATTTTTCATTCTAGTATGACGTATTAGTTTCCAGAAATCAATATACTCCTTAAACTGACTCCACTGTTTCAGAAATTGTTACATATAATTTAATAGAGCACATGATAGTTAGAACCCAGCGTGTCTTCCAGTATTCTACTTTCTACCTTTCTAGCTACAACTTCGGGAAATAGGAATGTCTTGCGGCCTGGCGTAGTGGTAGAGCACTCGCATCTTGAACAAGAGGTCGCGAATTTTAAACTGCAGCGTGCCCTTATCTCGTCGACTTGGGCGCACAAAACCCAGCTGCATACACTTGGCGGCGTCAGGCCATAAGTTAACTGACCTAAAGGTTTCATTTTTCTATCTGACGTCCCATTTTTCTATTTGACGTCCCTGACATCATCCTTGTATGAGGAAACGGATGTTAAACCTTTATTATTATTATTATTATTATCTAGACCCCCTCCGTGTCAACTCCATTAAGTGCGACATAACGGCACGTTATAAGGGAAGCAGCTAACTAGGAAGCCCCGATAGCGTAGGTGTGTAGAGCTAGGCTTCAGATCATGGGGTTCGGGTGTCGATTCTACGGGTACCTCTTGCACATCCGGCCGTACTTTTGGCGAGGTTTCAAGAATCGTCGTCGGTCGCCCGGGCGCTCGCCAAGCGCATTCATTTCTAGACTGGTGTTGCAGGTCTTGCGGCCTCCTGAACCAGTATAATGTAGGTTAAATTAAATTAAATTAACTTTCCGGACACTTCATAAAAGATTCGTTGAGTGTGTTGTTGAGACCTATCGCCGCGTACTCGTTTCTTTTCGTATCCCTGTACTCGGAGGCGTTGAAGGCTCCGGTGAAGATTTGGGGAGCGTTGAGGAGGATGGAAAGAGTGCTGACCGTAGTTACGATTAGGTAGATGTACAACAGGATTCTGTCTATCAGCTGAGCGATGTATCTCCAGTCATTAATCACCTGATAACAAGACAGAGAAAATCGTGCTGTGATACAATAATCTATGTATCTCCAGTCGTTAATAACGTAAATATTTGAGCATACTCTGTCATTAGTAATGATGTTATTTGTTCGTAAAAATATCAATTTTCAGAAACTGATTAATAAATAATAAACAATAATACCATAACATAACAAAAATTAGAATGCTACAGTCATCAATGACAACATCGAGTACTATTATAATCGTAAATAATAAACAACAGTAGTAGAAAAAGCTAACTTCTGAGTAGTCCCCCTCATTTTTTAGATGTGCTGATATAAATCTCACCGCCTCCACAGCTTTCCTGACTTCCGGTTCCTCTAAACTGTTTTCTTCCGTTGGTTCACTCCCTCCTTCAGTCAACTTCTCTGTCTCCTTTTTACTCCGACCTTCCTTCCTTTTCTTTTTCCCTCGGTGTTTGACATTGTTTTGCGCTAGAGGACATCCCGGACTGTGCATATCGGATAGATTGAATTCCTGTTGATCACTGGAATCTAAGAGAGGATCTCTGTGATCTCTGCGGGAAGTGGCGTGTGTCGAGAATCTGTCATATAATAGGAAATTATAGTTTTAACGTCCGTGCTTATGTATTTATTTAATAAATACGAGAGTTCAATTCCTGAAGTGAATTGAACTCTCGTGGGTTCGAATCTCAGCCGCGCTGATTTGAGAGTAAAATCTGGACTGGTTTTATGGTAAATGGTCTAAATTGGCTAACGGTTTAAACATGCGGTACTAAAAGTGATTGATATCAACACAGTTGATCATTTCACTATAATGCGTGTTCACTTAATGCGTGCATAATAATTTATTTTGTACAACAGAATGGAGACACATATATATAGCAAAGGACAAACAAATCAGACACAAAAACGGTGAACTTCTTCTTGTTCACCATTCCCAACACCATTAGCTGTTATAATGTAGATACAGGGGATCACAATTTAACTTTTACTTCGCATTCCCAACACCATTAACTGTTATAATGGAGATAAAAAGGATCAAATTTTAACTTTTACCTGGCATTCCCAACACCATTAGCTGTTATAATGTAGATACAGGGGATCACAATTTAACTTTTACCTCGCATTCCCAACACCATTAATTGCTATAATGGAGATAAAAAGGATCAAATTTTAACTTTTACCTAACATTACCAAAACCATTAGCTGTTATAATATATACGTATATATAAGATCAAATTTTAACTTTTATCTCCCTTTCCCAACACCATTAGCTGTTATAATGGAGATACAAATGATCAAATTTTAACTTTTACCTCGAATGGTTGAGGCAGGTAGTTGCAGTATCTGGCCTTTCCATGCAGAGAATCTTGGCGAGTCTTCCAAAGAACAGGATTCGGACCCACCTGGGCATCCTGTGAGTCCTCGGAGTCTTAAAGTTCCAGTTGAGGATGAAGAGAGTGTTGACCACTGCGATGCCATCTATGATGATAGTGAAGAGCAGATAGCGGGCAAACAATGGAAAACTACGTGAAGAGGGTGGTAGGAGATTTGTTACCAGAACCTGGCGTGATCAAAAAATCAATCAGTCATTTCATTCAATCGATCAAGAAGTTAATTAATATCAATCAGTCATTTCAATCAATCAATAAGTCAATCAATACATCTAGTTAATTTGATTAATAAAAATCTACAATAGACTTTTATACGGCGCACTCTCGAACTTAGCCTAGTAGTTGAATAACACGAGAGGACATGCCTCTCATCATAGGATATCTATTTAATTAGTTCATTAAGTAATTAATCAAGAATGAGAAATCAATAGCCTGAACGAAAATCTCTTTCGACCTTTTAACGGGTTTCCCTTGAAGCTATTTCTCCGACAATACAACCGATTGTCAATGGAATGGCGAATTTAATTTATTTGAATGCATAAGTAGAAGAAATTAAAAAACTAAAGTAGCCGGATATTAAATTTTGTTTTTAAATTGTCTATTTAAATGAGATGATATATTTAATACGAATTTAATGACAAATTTTTTTAATGCTTCTGTCTGCAATAACAATATCAAGCACTATTGAACCAAATCCTAGCTATCACATGAGCAAAAATCAAAAGACTCCAAAGCGACGAAAAATCAAAAATCCTGATAATCTATCTAAAGAATAAGTAATTAATAACTAAAAATATTATAAAAAGCTGGTAAAGCTAAGGTTAACGTCAGTTTCCTCACTCGAAAGCGATGTCAGTGACGGGCGAGCCCAGGATTTGAACCCTGTACCTACTGATCCGCGGTCGAGTATCTTACCAGCATCGCCAGTGGCTAAGTCAATTACTTAATTACCGAATTATATCGAAGTATATTACTTTATTTATTTATTTTCTATTTCTAAGCTGGTTACCTGGAGATAGACGACGAGTGCGAGTAGAATGGAAACACCGAGAGTTGCTTTTTCTCCGGAATCAGAGGGAAGAAAGAAAATAGCTGTGCTGAGACTAGACACTAGAATGCATGGGACGATCAGGTTAACTGTGTAGAACAGAGTCTTACGTCGCCATTTTACCTAGTGAGAGCAAAAGGAATATGTAATTCTATTTCGCTCTCTCTCTCTCTCTCTCTCTCTTAGTACTCTGCCTACTGGCAGGATCATATATGATATAACGCCTCCACTCATCTCTAACTCCCGTTTCTCTCTCTCTCTCTTAGTGCTCTACCTACTGGCAGGTCCATAGTATATAACGCCTCGATCCACTCATCTCTAACTTTCGTTTTTATATTATATCCATATACGAGTGGATCTTCAAATCATCTAATATTCCTTTTGCTATACTATTATTCTTGGGGGACTCTGCTTATGACGAGGTGGGCCCCCTATGCCTTCCTCAGCTTCGACTAACATCTACTATGAAATATGTGTTTAGCAAGTCTAAATCAATGCGGTATTCAAATCCAGTAATCAACCCGTAACTGACTGGAAGATCCTGTAGGTCATGTTAAGTAACGACCTACATTTTCATTCAGGGAGCATGAAGTTCATGTCATTTTTTCGCGTAAGGTTTTTATCAAATATTCGAGAGAAAAAAAGTTTTCCTCTTCATGTCTACATATGAATGGATTTTTAAATCATCTAACACTCCTAATCTCAAACTGCCTCTGCCTCTATTTCCTTCCATTCTTCCTTCTATGCCCCCTTATTAGATCCCACCTCTTAAAATGCGTCCTACCTAGCTTTTCTTCCTATTTCGCAATGCATTTATAAACTGAGTAACAGGAAGAAGAGTATAATAGGATAATATTAGAAATTAGAACCAAATATCTTGTGAAATGAATATATATATATATATATATATATATATAAATACATGTAGAAGAGTATAATAAGATTAGAGTAGAAATTAGAACTCAAAATCACGTGAAAATAAAAATACATGTATCTTACCGTATACGTCAGGTATTGCTTAGAAGAATCGTCCTCGTATTGCGTTGTATTTATGAACCCATATGTGTCATACAAGTCCCAGGATGGACTGACCTCGTAGTTGGAAAGGTCTACCTCTGTGTATGGAGGTGCTTTGTTGTACCAGCTCAAACCTACCTGATTTATAAGTGAAAAATGCAGTTAATTCAATAATAACAATAAAGGTTTAACGTCCATTTCCACATCCAGGGATGATGTAAGGGACGTTCCCAACAGCACACATCAGTGGCGGATCCAGGGGTAGGGTCCAGGGGGCCCGGGCCACCCCCTTAGACCCATCGGAAAAAGTTTAAACTATATTTTCATTGTTTCCATGACAATTTGTATGTATAAATATGTTTGTAAGGGCAGTGGTTGGGGGGGGGGCGGTAGTACGAGAGGGAACTCAGTTCCACTATAGTTCGAAATTTTCAAATGTGGACCCCATTAGGGGCCCATATATTTGGTTTACTAGGAGGCCTGTATATATGGATGGGGGGGCCGAAAAGGTTGACCGTTACAATAGCTCTTAAATTAATTTTCACATAAAGCACTGTATAAGAGGAGAAAAGGGTTTGAGTAAAAAATGTGAACTCTGTCCCGAAGTAGTGGTGCAAACAGCCATGGCTGGTAGGGCCCTACCGCCAAAATTAGGTCACTTTTGAAATTCGTCCAGATCCGCGGAGTTTCTTCGAAGACAAAAAAAATTAACTTGCTTTTTTCCAAAAACAAATTTGGGATTTTAGACATTTTAGGTTTTCCCCTGACTTTAGTACGGGTATGACTGGGGGGGACGGTAAGATACGGGAATACACTCACTCTGTGAGCCGAGCGAAGTAGTGACAAATTTCCCACCCCCCCCTCACAGTATTTTTTCTGGTTGCTTTACATGCCCCGAAGAAGGCGGGGCGTAAGCAAAAAAGTGTACTCTCAAAAAAAATTCGGGCCCCCCTTAAAAATTCCTGGATCCGCCCCTGGCACGCATCACTATAGATCAATTCACCCAGACCGATCTGAAAAAGAAATGTTCTGAGGAGAAGTAAGGTCCTAAACGAAAGCCAGTCCGGTGATCAAATGATAAATATATATAAGTGCAAATGCAGTGAATTCAATGCAATATTGTTCGACTTAATGAACTCATTTTCATTATAACACAAACACATGTAGTTTCGATTCTAACAAATTTAAATTGCCCTAACATTTGATGCTTTTGAACGCTCCCACTTGTCGGTTCGGTAGAATTAAAAATGGTCGTAGTTGGATCAATAAACGGGGACTTCTAAAGGGGGACTTTTTATGAGTTGAGTAATTAGAAATTCAATTAGAAGTTTTTATTTTTATTAAAAACCATACACATGTACTTTCGCAAGAGAAAAACATAAGCGGATTTAAAAATTTATTTTTTATGCATAAATTATAAAACGAGTCAAAATATTCACCGATATTTCAAGTTCAGTTTCAGATAAACTTTGGAAGGTAGCATGAACTACTTTAGTCTTAGCTGACACAGTCCAATCTTGTAGATTCTTCTCAGTTTTGTAACATAACAAACGAATTTAACTCTCAAGTAGTTGCTCCACATATTGTGTCCGGGCTTTCAATGAACAGAAAAACAACAACTGCACTGGTCGTAGAAGGTATCTAAACTAGAAATGAAGAAGGCATGAAAACAACTTCATATGCCATATTTTCCTGAGATAAAGGTAACATTAACATTTTGTTTGACAAAATGACGTTTTTTTATTCTTTAGTGTTATACATCGAATTGTAGAGTTTAATTATATGTAGTGATATAATACCACTGTATGAGTTAAGAAATAAATCAGCTAAAAGTAGACTACTAGATATTATTATCGTTGAGGATGTCGTAATGGCTTCAATTGATGTGCCATCAAAAGGCAACGATTACTAATAACCACAGAGAGTAAAGAGGAAATAGGCCTAAACAAGCATCTGTGCTTCCTGACCCAGTGTGCCGTTATGTTTATGTTATATAATGGTCAGATTGACATTTGGCATTACCTCATCGGCATTGTAGGTCCAGGATCCAAATCGTAGCTCACAGCTTTGTTCGTCGAAGGGGAAGTAGGTGACGTCTATGCTGCAAGAACTCTTGTATATAGTGCATGGTATCCAAGTCACCCATCCGTTGTCATATACCAGCACATTGGCTTTGAACGAGACCTCGTATCTTCCATCAGCACTGCGGCAATATATAGTATAGAAAAATACATATTTGCAATAATTTGTAAAAATAGGTAAGTGATATTAAGTAATAATAAGTAATCATCATCATCATCATCTACCCTTGAATCCCAGTTTAATCAGGGTCGGGATACGAATATACTGTCTCAAATCCTCTCTGTCCTACTCCACGCCACCAGCCAATCCCCTATTTGAGACTTTTCCATTCATTTAAATTTTATGTCAATTTCTGGAGCCTAGGCGCTCATCAACCGAATGCCCTTTCTGACGTTGGAAGCAATAATAAGTAATAATGTATAATAATAATAAGTGTTTGATCGATATGAAAAAATAATATTACCAGATTTAAAGAGATTTGTGCACAAATTGTCATTTTGAAAATGAAACTGAGGAATTTGACAGCTACAAATGAGCATGGCTTAAGTTGATCATGTACTATAAGAATGCAGCGAATTGGTCAAATTGTATTGTACTGTATTGTAATTGTATATTGATTGTATAGCCTACAGTATATTAAGTTAATTGTTAACGTAAACAGAATAGTTTTCTCGGGGGAATTACCTCCTGATCAGTAAAATGTTAGTCGTAGCTGCGTAAGGCATAGGGGCCCACCTTGTCAAATGCGTAACCACCAAGAATAATGGTATTTAGCAGCACTGTGGAATGTTAGATGATTTGAACATCCACTTGCAATATATAAGCCTACATGTGATGATGAAGAGCTAAAGGAAGACAGAGAAGAATAGAGGCTTTTTATACCATGACCAGTAGTCAGTGCACAGAGAGTGTGTGTGTGTGAGAGAGAGAGAGAGAGAGAGAGAGAAAGGAGAGAGAGAGCGCGCACATAAATTAAGACCCCTAAAAGTGATTTTCTCTCGTGCACTACAATTCCATTTTATACATTCCTATCTATTCGCAATCTGCATTTAAGCTCAAACAACAACATCTAATTGATCAAGATGAAGGTTCAAACACAAAACGTAGCCTTTATTGACTCTTAATAACCTTTATCATTGGGGAAATATGGCTTCAGAGGGAAATTTCATTGCATTCCTCATTTTCTATCTAAGTCTCCTCTTACGTGCAATTTACGGTTAGATTCATCTGCTGTGGCCCGGACAAGATCCGGGGAAAGTGAATCCATGTAGTAAGTGTTATCCCTCCATGCAGTGAATATTCTGCCCACGAATTAACGGAGAAAAGGAATAAATTCTATTGCAAGTAATAACATCTAAATTAATACTATTTTAATTCTATTTCAGTAATTTTATAATTACTTGTTAAGTAGAACAATATCTGGCTTCCATACTCTGTTTGGCTGAATTCTAAACACCGTTATATTATTGTAATCTGCAGGCGCCCAAGTCAGCTCATAATCACACCAGTACTGAAAAAGAGCAACACTGCGATTAATCAATTCTATTAGTAGTATAAACATGTAGTGTTTGCATATTCTACTTGTAGGAAACAATACTTAAATTGGACTACAATATTTAAAATGGGTCCACAAATTCTCTGCAACTAGCCGCAGCTTCAAGACTATACAACTACATTTCAACTTGCTAATTACAATTGGAATCATGATTAGTATAATTCTATGTGCCAGCCAATTGCAAAGGTGCACTGAATGAATTAGTCTCAAATGCGACGTTATGGATGTGTATGATTTTTCCATAGATCTTCTAATTAGACCAGACATACTTACACACACACACACACACACACACACACATATATATATATATATATATGTATATATATACTGTATATATATACTGTATATATATATATATATATTATATATGTATATATATACTGTATATATATATATATTATATATATGCATATATATATATCTATACTGTATATATACATATATATATATATATATATATATATATATATATACATAGGCCTGTTCATATATATATTTATATATATATATTTCTCCTCAGCAAAAATTAACTTTTGCAGATGGATCTAGGTAAATTGATCTGTGCTGTGGTGACGTCCCTGACATCATCCATGAATGAGTAAACGGACGTTAAAACCTTTACTATATATATATATATATATATATATAAATTTTAAAAATGATACTACAAGTAAGAATGATATTACAAAGTTGAAAAATGGCTTACTTACAAATCTTAGCCAAACGTTCGTTTTCATGATCTGATTTTTCTCATCCTACAGTGATACAATATAGTAAAGAGATACGGCATCTTCAGTAATAGAGACCAGTATGGGGATATGATTAAGTTAACATGATTAAGACAACGTGACTAAATAACATGATTAAGATAGCATGATTAAGATAGCATGATTAAGATAGCATGATTAAGATAGCATGATTAAGATAGCATGATTAAGATAGCATGATTAAGATAGCATGATTAAGATAGCATGATTAAGATAGCATGATTAAGATAGCATGATTAAGATAGCATGATTAAGATTGCATGATTAAGATAGCATGATTAAGATAATACGATTAAGATACACGACTAAGATAACGTGATTGCAAAAGGAGCCGATTGCAAAAATCAACTGAAAATAATTAGTTGTAGTCTCTCAAAATCCCTCAAGGACGAAACGACAAGTTAAAATTTACCCAGTTTGGTAAAAGAACAGCAACGACAGCACGCTAGTAGATAATTGAAGGAGACTAATCTACTACACCAGTTTCCGATTTAAATTTAGTTGAATCCTTTCAGAGTTTTCTCTCATCTCTATCGTTCAAGGAAATAGAGGTAGAGGAATACCGAAAATAGAATGTTAGACAACTTAATGATGCACTTCTATGTGGACATGAAGAGAAATGCGAAAGACAGAGATTAGTGGAAACGTATGTCATGGACCTGCCAGTAGGCATTGCACTCTAAGAGAGAGAGAGAAAGATCGTTTAGTTGCACCCACTAGATTGATGAGCTGGATCAGAGCCATCTCGAATCCCACATCGATCCTGTCGGACATGTTAGCCACCGGCCTGATCCTTGGATTGTAGTTCCCGTCCTTGCGCTCAAACAAATCCTGAAGGAGTCTGAACTCATCGTTGCTCGATCCTTCTGCTGTTTAAATCCAACGAGAAATTATTTAGAAATTATTAATTATTTATTATTATTTAGTTTTGGGCTGAGGCGTGACATGATAGTAAGATAAGTAGAATTTCTCAATGGCGTAGTGGTTAGGGGTGTAGATAACATCATGAAGTTTTAAATAACCTCTCCTGAGGTGAATTTAACCCTCGTGGGTTCGAATCCCGGCCGCGCTGGTCGGAAAGAAAAATCTCGGATATTCACTGGACTGGCTACACGGAAAACTAAATAAATTGCCTAACGGATTTAACATGTGATATTAAAAGTGATAGATATCAACTTAGTTGCTCGTTTCACTATAATGTGTGTTATGTTACCGGACTGAGGATCAGCAGGTGCGGGGTTAAAATTCAGTGCTAGTCCCGTCGCTGTTATGTATTCGAGACAGAAGACAGAAGCTAAACTCTACACTCCATAAGTGTAGTGATTAGCCATTTAGTTTTAGTTGAGCTAAAGTTCAATGTTGAGGTTTTGTGCAAGTAGCGAGACATCTACGCTTAATTTAATAAAATTCTTAAGCTATCACAAATAAGCTGCCTTGACAAATGCTGTCTCACAAATGTTGACAATTGCTGTCTCACAAATAAAACAAAAAACTTGACAATTAAAACAAAAAAGTTGTTAAAACAAAAAAGTTGTTAAAAAGGTTGTTGGTTGCAAAGTTGTAAAATGTTATAAAAACGTTGTTGGTTGTAAAGTTATAGTTGTTGGTTGCAAAGTTATAGTTGTTGGTTGCAAAGTTATAGTTGTTGGTTGTAGTGCAAAGTTATAGTTGTTGGTTGCAAAGTTATATAAGGTTGTTGGTTGCAAAGTTGTTAAAAAAACAAAAAAGTTGTTAAAGCAAAAAATTTGACAATTGCTGCCTCACAAATAAGCCTACTTGATTTGAATAATACCGTTTCACAGCAGATATGAGATTGGATGAGATACAATTAGAGATTTTATTCGATGGAGAATCGATTTAGAGATGTTTATTATTATTATTTCAAACTACAACATAGCGTATTTCAAACATAACATGCGTATCTGAAATTAACGCCAGATCCGTAAAAAATGATCCTAGCTATAGTACTTAACAGGAAATACTCCGACATGTTGTGGCAATATCAATTGGGTCTACATCATATCTAACTTTCATTCTGTACTAATTATATTGATGTCAGCATTTGCATCACCCGTGTGGCTACGTTATTCTTTATAAGTTAACAATATAAAATAACGCTAGAAAGCAATAACAATTTACCATCAACTCCCTTATTAGCGGTTATTTGTTAATACACAGTTATGCTCAACAGTTTATGGCGCATAGCGAAGTACAACAAAGAGGGAGAAATAACTTATAATTGATCTTACCTGCGATAACGAAGTATCGAGATGCCAATAAATCGTAATGCATGTAGACGCAGAAAAGAATAAATTTATTAAATCTCATTATATAGGATCTCCACTAGCTTTAGACAAAGAATATGAATGGCCGAAACTAAACAATACTGTTCAATGTATATACGTATATCCAATCTCTCTCTCTCTCTTTCTCTTAGTACATTGTCTATTGGCAGGTCCATGGAATATAACTCCTCCGCATATTTCTATACTCCGCTATATCCAATATACGGTGGATTAAATACAAAACTTAATGAATATACTGATAGTTATGAGTCCAAACATTCATTCCTAAGTGTATCTGCTGCAAATGATCACAGAATTTGGCTACTAAATCAAAGAGTCCTAATTTATATATAGGCCTACATAATTATATGTGAATATGTTTATATGTGTATATAAATTATATATCATTGTTTGAGGAAACGGACGTTAAAACTTTATTATTATTATTTCTATATACTGTATATATATATATATATATATATATATATATATATATGCACATATATATATATATATATATATATATATGTGCATATACATTTATACATATAAATTACATATATAGCTTTATGCATATATGTATTAGTGTAAATTTATATAGTACCTATATAACTATAATCTTTAATTGATTGATTTGTAAAGATAATCTCGTTTATCGAAGTTCAACTGCCTGAGGCCTATAGAATCCACGCAGTATGTGACTCCACGCAGTATGTGACTCCACGCAGTTGTGGAAGTGAGGTAACTCGGTTTATTTGTATAGAGTGTGGGAGCCGAGAGTCTAAACGTTTCTTGTTTAATTAAAACAAGCCAAGCGTTTAGAGCGAGCTATCAAACTGCCTGGTACAAAAACTGCCTATATTTTAAATTTTATTATATATAATAGAATACCGTTTATAATATTCGAAAGCATACAGTAATCAGGAGATATGATTATATAAATACTATATATAAATATAAATATAAATATATATATGTAAGATATATACAAGTATATGTATATATATGTATATATATATATATATGTATATATATATATATATATATATATATATATATATATATATATATATATAGGGCCTATATAATGTATACACATTAGTAACCATTGTCCTATACTAAGAAAATCTGAAGAGCAGGTGGCCATTTAATCTGACAATTATTCACAAATAGTTCGTATATTAATTGTTAATTACTGTGCGACTGACATTTCTGCTAAACAATTACCTGTAAATTTCTATTTAAATGTTTATAGATTCACTTAAGATGTATTTGCACAATATGAGAGTGGATACAACTAAAATCTCTGCACTGGTGTGGCAGTGTTATCATAACCTAGCAAGTTCGTGTTATTCGTGAATTTTATCCATCTAGATGCTTTAGTTACAAGTCTATCACTCACTCCTTTTCTCACTTACTCCCTTCCTCTCTCTCTCTCTCGCTCGCTCGCTCTCTCTTTCTCTCTCTCTCTCTCTTTCTCTCTCTCTCTCTCTCTCTCTCTCTCTCTCTCTCTCTCTCCGCTGGGGCTAGGAACAATTTCTGGGTTCTCGGGTTTCAGAACATTAATCCTATGGCGCTCACAGAAGAGAACCAATGATCGACTTGCTGTTTGATTTAGTCACCATTTATCTCTAAATCGCCGAACACCTTGCTATAGCGGTGAGAAAATATATTTTTGTAAATATTTTGAAGTATATCTGCTACAGCATAATGTTTTACTTTATTCTGAAATACGATTTTCAGTATATACTATTTAGTTATGCAAGTATAATTATTTATACAATATTCCTCTATTATTTAAATTTTTTGTATACATCTATTGAATATATTATTGTACATTTAAAGTGAAACTGCTTTCTTATCGTATCGATTGAGAGAAAAAACAAGAGTTTCTTGCGTTTTACGGCAATTTCAACCGGAAATCGTCTAACCCTTAGTTCTTTCATGAAGTTAGCTTTGATAAGCAATTGAAAATTCTTCAGGTGTGATGCCGGAGCTATGTAAGCCATTTAAGATATTACCTGCAAAACAGACTAAAACATGGGTTCCAGGCGAAAACTTTGAAGCCGTTGAGTGAGAGAGAGAGAGAGAGAGAGAGAGAAAGAGAGAGAGAGAGTGAGCAAGAGAGTGAGAGAGAGGAGATAAAAGGCGTGTATATAGATATATATATATATATATATATATATATATATATATATATATATATATATACACACACATATATATATATATATATATGTGTGTGTGTGTGTGTGTGTGTGTGTGTGAAGGTGAGAGAAGGTGAGAGAGAAGGTGAGAGAAAAGTGAAAGAGAAGGTGAGAGAGAAGGTGAGAGAGAAGGTGAGAGAGAAGGTGAGAGAGCTAAATTAAGAAATAAAGAGCTATACAGAGGAAAATAATTTAAATCTTTATATATTATTGCTTTTACTTTTCGTCAATTTTATTTTGGTTCCACATTGATAGATATTGCCGTGGACGACGGAATCGTTCTAGATTACCTGTTGTTGTTGTTGAAATATATAAAGATTCACTATTAGTGAGGTTTTTCCTTTAAATATTTATTATAAATTATAGCTACATACATGTATAATATTGAATATACATGTATACTTTGGACTGAATTTCTGGATTTTGGAATTTGCACCGTTTTTGGACCTTCTTTTTTTGCTCGCCGGCTTGATTTTGTCTCTATAGTGCTCGATGTTGTCATTGATGACTGTAGCACTCTAATTGTTGTTATTGTATTTATATTGTGAATATTTAAAGTCTTCAATATACTTTTATTTTTCATTATCCTTTATTAATAAAAAATTTAATAAAAGATAAATATATTATTTTATCTTTTAGTCTTCTTAGAGTTAAATATATATAGTGAAAGAGATAGTAAAGAGTGAAAGAGAGATAGAGCGAGAGAGAGAGAGAGAGAGAGTACATTAGAGAGACGGAAAGAGATCAGATACCGAGGCGAAGCGTCTTTTAATCAAGATTTCAAGTGTGTGGAGATAGCTAGCTAGTGGAACACATGTGTGGAGATACCTAGTGTAACACATATGTGGAGATAGCTAGTGTAACACATGTATGGAGATAACTAGTGTAACACATGTGTGGAGATAACTAACTAGTGTAACACATGTGTGGAGATAGCTAACTAGTGTAACACATGTGTGGAGATAGCTAACTAGTGTAACACATGTGTGGAGATAGCTAACTAGTGTAACACATGTGTGGAGATAGCTAACTAGTGTAACACATGTGTGGAGATAGCTACCTAGTGTAATACATGTGTAGGCTACACTGAAAACAGAATAAATTGCCTAACGGATTTAACATTTGGTATTTAACTTGATATATATCAATATAGTTGATCATTCCACAAAAACGCGTGTTTTTACTTTTACAGAAGGTAGACTGAAAGGAAAGAGAGTCAGAGGCAGGCCTAGATTAGGAATTTTGGATGATTTAAAGATCCACTCATATGTGCATATGAAGAGAAAAGTGCAAGGCTGAGAATAGCATAAGTGCTACATACAATGGACCTGCCAGTAGGCATTGCCCTAAGAGTCTAAGAGAGATAGATGATAGAGAGAGAGTTGACTATCTAGAACAGACTGAGCTGTTTGCTACCAAATGTTAGTTAAATGTGGAATATTTTATTACATATTTTAATTATGTCTTGAACCTGAAACTTGTCAAATGACTGTTAAATACATAGACAATAGTAAAGTGACCGCTTGAAGTATTTTTTTATTCTTTAATAAAATACATTTCTACGTACTATGTCATATGAGATTAATATGAAGACAATTAGTTTCTGTTGAAGCGCATTTACAAGCCCTGCAGATATTTGAATAGCTAATGAAGCCACTTTTAAGAGATTAATATTTCAACTTTATATCACGATCCTAACCTGTTAATTTAGCCTTTACTCATATCATATACATATCGTTCTACATGAACCTCATTCGGTTTCCATTTATTAAGCAAGGTGAATGAAAGATTAAACGGTTAGGCGCGTCTGTAACTAATTTAGCGTTAGAGCCAATGTGCAGGATGTCTTTAACCGAGGCTATAAAGCAGGACCTCTCCATTCCGTCGATCCACAGTGTTGATGGCTTCCTAACCTACCAGGTAGCCAGTTTTAAGGCTTTCAAGAGATTCAATCAGGTAGTTGCCGAGTGGGAGTTGATTTATAGCCGCAGAAATAACTAAAAGTTATTAGTCACCAGCTTTCGGCTGTAAGTACAGGGAAATTGATTGAAAAAAAGACAGGAAAATAATTAAGTATTATATAATTATGTCTATTCTGTCCTTGTGGTACGCAAAGTAAAAGGTGCTACACACATATCAACCTTTAAATATAGGTCTATTGCTATCAGTTTTGAAATCTATAGGTTTAATACCATTAGTCTATTGAAGTCTATAGGTCAATAACATTAGTCTATCGAAATCTATAGGTCAATAACATTAGTCTATTGAAATAAGTCTGTTATCCCCGCTGGGTGAAAATTATTATTGAGATATATTAAACCTAAACTCGAGAGTTTTCTGAAGAGAAAATCGAAGCACAGAAAGTACACAGATGATAGAACCTCCATTGATTGATTGATTGATTGATATTATTAATAAGCATGAGTCTGCAGGCTCGAATTTCAGTCAGCGTTCTCAAGCAGTATCCCATGACTATGGTGCTGAATAAGACATCAAACTGAGCTCTATTTACAGCTCTTAGTCAATCTTAAATTTTCTTAGCGAAAACAACGTCCAACAGGTTTCAACAAGCAGCCGGAAACATTCAAATTTCATATCAAGAAAGATATGATGCCGTAAGGTCTAAGTTCTCATAAACCATCATTCACGGAGACTTCCGGCTGTTTGATGCTCAGTTTGAGTTGTAAACTCTCGGGTGTATTCCTATCTTTCTCGAATTATGTTATGAAACCCGTCGAACAGGCGGCAGTGGTTAGGCACCTCACACCTGAAGATTGATTGGAGATTAGATATCCGTAGGGACCCGGTGGAAGAAAGTGTTTCGATCGAGAAAGGGGTCGCAATAAATTAATATGCGCAACAGGATTGAAGAATGAATATTATAAACAACAGGACTGAATAAAGCGGAAAATTTATTACACGGATTCCGCATATGATCATCGACTGTTTACTCAGTGCTCACTTTTTCTTTAATGTGAGAATTGGTAAATGTAGCACTGGAGTAGCACTGCTTCATTTTATTCTTATAAATATAAATTGTTAATTAATGGCTTGGATTGATTGACTGATTAATTAATTAATTTATTGTCAACGTTGACTCTTTTTGGTTCATTGCTTAATTTGCAATAATTTTGTTAATTTTCTATGTAAACGATCAGTTTCATAGGCGGTTAAGAGCTTTTTCTTTGATCTTTCCTATCCACTTAATTTCCATAAACAGAGACCAATACGTAAACCTCCATTCCTCTAGTACCCTTCCTTGTACTGACTACCCGGATTTTGGTTTGCACCGTTTATTGACCATTCTGCTCATCGGTTTTGATTTGGTCCCTAATGCTCAATGTTGTCATGGACATCAGTAGGACTCTAATCGTACACTATTAATCGCAGACGATTAATCTCCATGTTGTTGTTGTTGTTGTTGCTCTACTACAATAATTATTCATACAGCACTAATTGTTCATTAGTTATTTACAATAAATTCTAAATCAATTATTTAATTTTGTAAGGGTAGTAACTGAAAGGTAATGCAGAACTACCTATTAGTAAAACGTATTTCGATTTTTCTTTAGTTATACGATTAATGGCCATTCTGGGTCATGATGGAGAACATAATAAAGGTCAAGGTAGCCTATGCATGGTGTCTAATGGAGCAGCAAGTTGAAAGTAGAGCGAATTTTATACGATTACTATAATCTTTAATACTTCAAATTCATAGCAGTAGGAACGTAAACCAACTCAAATAAACACTAAATCAACATAAACAGCAAAGAAATGCAGAATGTCTTTAAAAATATGCTTTCGCTTCATCATGGAGAAATTACCCATGATTTCACTCGGATTCTCAAGATTTGCGATAAATAATTCGAAACCTATGCCATCAAATCTATTATTAATAATTTTTGAATGTTTAGAAGTCTTCAACAAATTACAATTCATATCACTTCATACATGTAGGTAGATCACTTCGTAGTATGCCTATAGCGTCATACTACATTTACTGCTAGACAATTTTTACGTTTATATTCAGTTTAAATGTTACTTTATATCTGTAAGTCTTCCATTTTATTGGGAACAGCTTAGGTTCCCTACAGTGCCGTAAATTGTGTAGAAGTATCTAAAGGTCACTGGCCTTCCATCGGTTATATCTTTATGAACGCCCGGAAAGTTCAGACTCTCAGCTTAGAGCTAGAGATGGAAAAGTTTAATAGCGCTGAGAGATGGAAATAAACAAGGTGTAATCGAGCACAGATCACGATAGATATATAGTAACATTTAATGGAGTTTAGCTTTCTGAATATAACTCAACTATACACACTTTCTCTTAAAATGACAGATTGATCTCAAATATTGACATTTAATTTAATTTTTTCTTAAGTCATATAGTCGTTTTTGTACAAAAGGTAAATTGATAGAGAGCTTTATTTTTGAGTTTTCAGAGGCTTCTTAGTGGGGTAGAGTGGTCAAGTCATTTATTACAAGCGAGGCGGCACTACGCCAACACAAGCCAGCATGCTAAGTTAAATAATTAATTTATTAATTTCAAGTACAGAATTAAAACACATAAAAATTGTTTATTACTTAAATATCAGCTTAGCGGCTCTAAAGAAACATATCCAGTTTAAAGCTAATCTGTTTCAACTTTGAAATCTATCTTGAATCAAACTAAGACTCTACAGCACAAGTCACGTCATGCTGACTTTCATTTATCATCAGAAATACTTTACTTTCGTTCTCATAGCGAATGCGAATTCTTTCTTATATAATCTATCAGACCCCACCACTCGTGCCATTGTGTATGGGTTCACGCAGAGGTGTCAGGAAGTCAAGCGATTTTGAAGCATAAACCAGCTGAGCGATGATAGAACTTCTACATCAGTTTCCATTTCAATGTTCCGAATGATCGAAAGCTTTCGAGGAATCTTACAGTGCAGGTTACGGGCGGTGTGAATAGGATCGACAAATGTCCAACTGATCATAAATATATTGTAAAATTTGGCTAGAGTACAGTTTTGTAAATCATTTCTTAGTGTTGAAGAGATGCCGCATTTTTGAAGGGGAGGGCATGCCCCATAAATTTCTTAAAGCCAATTTGATTCAAGTGCAATTTATAATTTTTTTAAATTCGTCGTTATTATTTAGTGTTCTGCAGTTACAAGTACGTTACTGTACGTTTAAAGTCTGATGATTGCTTCAGTAGATTGATCTTTTATTAAATGTTCAAAATTCATTAGTGACAGAAGACTAAAGAGTGTGCGAGGGAAAGAGTGCGAGAGAGAGAAAGAGAGAGAGAGAGCGAGAGAGAGAGACTCACTAGCTGTGCATTCTCGCTCAAGAGTTTTTAATTTGCCTTTGTTGCAAAGAAATTCAAATTAATTCAAGTACAACTGTAGGCAATGTCTGAGGTGGTTATCCTTTGCCTTGCTATGTATATAATTGGATCGGCCTCAACAATATCTGATCAATCATCTTTACGAAGTATATTCTTTAAAGAATCTTCACATAACATTGAAAATATTTCTCTAAAATCACGATAATTAATATATTAAAAAATCGTCGAATATTCACCTATGAACGTAGATGTTTAAACATTATAGATAGCTATTTCTGCTAGCCCATAAGCTCTCAGGGCCACAAACAGCTGCCCCACGCTATTAATAGCAATCCCATAACCTTTGATATCCACATTCTCCACCTGATCTCTAAAATTAATCAGAGTGCGGACGTATCCACCACCAGGAACAGCAAAAGAGGAAACGCAGCGATTCTCAGCATCACACACGACGATCTGGCCTGACAACGGGTCCACGGCCACAGCGTAGGGGACGAACAGCTCTGCCGCCTCTGAAAGAAGCTGCTCTGACGGTGAAGCTAGAAGAAGATTCGATGGATCGATAATTGCTTTCAGAATTCCGTCGTAATCCAGCACGATCACCGATCCCCCGTCGATCACCACCACCTCGCCGCTGGAACTCGTTGCCACGTCACTGATCTCCACGAAGGACCTTTTGGTGGATTCAGCTGCCTGCCTGACGGCGCCGATGGTGTGGAGACGGACTTTGCTGGTGGGGTTGCTGCCGATGGAGATTCGAGTCGGCTGGGCGGCGACGAAGCCCCCGTCCTTGTAGCGAGCGATAGCGATCGTCTGAGGCAGAGGTACGGTCATAAGTAGCCTGCCGCTCAGGCGATACAGCTCTATTCCTGAAAGTAATAAGCTAAAGGTAAGAAAAGTAAAGCTAAGGTTAACGTCAGTTTCCTCACTCGAAAGCGATGTCAGTGACGGGCGAGCACGAATTGTTCTACATACATGTACATGTAATTTATTTAGCGTGATATAATGCAATTAACCAAATCCGTAGCTGCGTAACAAGCTTAATTATTTAGGTTTTACTTTTTATTACTTTTTATTTTTGATTTCAGGGAAATGATCATATAGAAAATGAATGCATAAGCATGAAGCATAACATATACGAGGAAGAAAAACATTGACAACATATAACAACACAAGTATTAGTCCTATTGGCTAGTCACGCAAATTGAATTACATAAAAGAACGGTAGACTATATACCCTACCCTTAGACTTGTGAGAAACGTACAAATACGAAAAAGAGAAACCAACATAAAATAGAATTATCTTCAGAACACAGTATATATACTGTCTCGTCTCTTCAGTGCTCTGCCAAGTGGCAGGTTCAAGGTACATATTCATACTTAAAGTCTGTTTTCTCGCTCCATAAGAGCACTCCTTAGATCAAAAAGTTAATCCCTTCACACAGTCTATGCCTTATCCATACCTTATGTAACCTATAGCTCGGGAAAAATATGGCTTCCGAGGTGGTTTCCCGTTGCCTTCCTCAATTTTGTGGATTAATTACCATTTAATCCTGGATTAAAATATTTCATGGTGTGGTGGGTCCCCTCTTGCCATCCTCAGCTCCTGCCTTTAGTCGCCTCTTACGTACACGCGGCAGATTGCTTGCGGTTGCTAATTCTGCAGTGGTCCAACCACACTCGAGCACAACACGGGGTATATACGTATATTCAGAACATAAAATTACATTTCTTGATTAATGGTACTTGCTAACAATTTACTTAGTCGGTTCGTAATTATAGACGTGTACCGCCTGATTATTAAGTAATAGGTGTAATACACACCTACATTAAGTCATACTGACGGAATAGCATTTTTATCCTTTCGACTTGTCAATAAATAAAAAATAAATGTTAATCACAACTACAAGAATATGGTATGTGGAGAATAAACACAAACCTCTTGGACTGGAAACAGCCAGTGTGGATTCATCCAGAAAACAGCTTCCATTTACTCCCGGGGCTGAAAAATTGGCCAGACAATGACCCTCGGTGGAAAAAGCTTGCACGCTTTCGTGCTCCGGGTCAACAATGGCCACTTTATTCTCCTTCGAGCAAGAGATCTTTGTGGGTCCGCAGAAATCAGCCGGGAAAGAGCGTTCCTAAAGATCAAATTAATTTATAAATGCGCTCCTAGAGATGAGATTAATTTAGTAATAAAATGTATAATAATACAAATAGTACGATCCTACCGTCCAGTTATTGCTTCAAGATTAACTTCTATAATTTTATTACTCCAAGATGTTTATTGGATTTGGCTAGATTATAGATGTAACATTCAAATGCTTTATAAAATTCGATAAGAGTAGTGGACTGCACTGTTTTCGATCTCGCTTTCTCTTCATTCAGGCATTTGCTAGTGCATTCTGGCTGTTTAGAACAGCTTGAAGTTGTATATTCAGCTCGAGATGTCTCTGACATCAGCCTCAGAAGAGAAACAGGACATTAAATCTTCATTATATTGTATTGCTCCATCTGAAACATCCTCATTGGAAAGTAAACTTTTGTTTATCTATGATTTAATATCACCAACATCATGACATATCAGAAGCCATTAATTTATTATAAATAAAATCATTATTTGATAAAGATTGTATAAATTATCTACCTCATTAAATCTACCAAAGCTGCTGACGTATTCTGAACTGGTAGGCTGCAGGTGAAGCATGTCTGTCAATGAACCAATAAAATCTACTTCACCCTGAAATACTCCTCCTGATTCTGCAACAATTAAAATTCCTTTAATGTATTACCATCTATCTTTCTTACATTAATTTAGGGTATTATTTGCAAATGAAAAATTTATCATTTTATATATATATATATATATATATATATATATATATATATATAAAATGAAAAATCTAAATATATATAAATAATATAAATTATATATATATAATAATAATTATATATATATATATAAATTTATTTATTTATTTATCTTAGTGCACTGGCTACTGACAGGTCTATGGTATATAACGCCTCCACTCATCTTTATCATCCGTTTTCCTCTTCATGTCCACAAACGAGTGGATCTTTAAATCATCAATAACATTCCTTTTGATGTACAATTATTGGGGAATCTTGGGGAATTGTTCTTATTCATTATTTTTGTTTTAAACATAGAGATCACTAAAGCCATAAAATCTTGCACAAAAGTTCGAAAAATCGTACTTCCTAAAACGAGACAGAATGAAACACACATGCTTACATGAATATGTGTATCTTATAACAAATTACTACATAATCTGCAAATATAAGTAATATTTGAGATTATCCCAAAATACAAACGTATATGCATAAATAGGTAAATTAAGCAATTATATTTAATAGTAGTTACAAATAATTTAAAAGTTGAAAAATAGGAGATTGACTGATGATGTGATGTGGGACAGAAAGGACTGGAGAAATTCTATTCGTATCCCAACCCTAGATAAACTGAGATTCAAGGTAAGTTGATGACGATGACGATGATGATGATGATGATGATGATGATGATGATGACGATATGATGATGATGATGATGACGACGATGATGATGATGATGATGATGATAAATGATAATGATGATCATAGTAGTTAAATACCTTCACTTGATATGAGATCGTTCTGCAGATCATTGTATCCTGACTGATGATCATTGAACCCTGACCGATGATCAGGGCCCCGGGGTTCAGTGGAATGGTACTTGACCCCTGCGGGCCGCTCCCCCCTGGGCGAGCTTCCTTCTCCCGAACTGGGCTTCTTGAGGGCCGACTTTAAAATTATTTCTACAAACAATTAATTTTATAATTCTTGAAACTTGTTTTGCAGCAACAGCCATTAGAGTGCGTCGGTTGTTATCAATTATAGTGAGTCAGTGCGTCTGTCGTTAACGACAACACCGAGCATTATTGAGATAAATCCCAGCCGACGATCAAATAATAGTCCAAAAATGGTGCAAGTTTAAAAATACAGAAAATCAGTCAAAAGATCGAGAATTAGAGAACAGGAGATTTAGATTTATAGACACTTTTGAATGCTCAAAGCTTTGTTGCTATAGTGTAATATCGTCCTTACGATTATCGTTCTTTCTCCGTCGCTCATTATTTTTGACAAATTAGGCAATTAGGTTATGTCAACCTTTTGTACTTAAAACTTTTAAAAATGAATGAATATGAGATTGAATGAATGAATGAATACAGATGAATAAGCTTCAAAGGCAAGAGATGTACGTCAAACTCGTTGTTTAATTGAATATATTTGGTTGCGCCCTTGGAGACAGGAAGGTTAATCATGTATTAGTGCTAACTTCCAATTGTCACAGCATAGGCCTAGGAGCGGTCAATTTCTAATAGTCAAGCACCGTAATGTTAATAATATATTTAAGTCTTTACAACAGCTTTGAAAGCCGGATTTGCGCATGACATGACAGTAAGTAAATGACTAAATTTTAAAGTAGTTATGAAATATATTAAAATGCCATAGATAACGGAGGCTTAAAATACAGTTTCATACTGAAAATTGTACGAATGTAATTTTGAAATCACAAAGACAAGTAAATTTGCAATCAACGACATTAAATTTTTGCCTGGCCCTATTTCTTAATGGCCTCTCTACGCTAACTTTCGAATGCTTTTCTTTAAGATTTATTTTCATCTTCATAATACTGTTCCTGATCTAAAGAAAAGTGTTTCAGAATAAAACAAAATGATTAGAATTAAATGCTTTAATAGTAGCAGAAAATACTACAAGAAATGTTACATACGTTTCTCTGCACTGGATTTCCTGTGTTCGCACGAACAATTCTTTCCACATCTTTTTCCTGAACCCTCTCTTGTTCCATCCTTCATTCGCAAACCGCTCATACCTTCCTCAATCTCCACATTCCTTCCATCACCGCGATGTCCTGATTTGTTACCCTGATTGCCCTTCACTAAACCCAGCAATTGCCTATTAACCGGTAATTCCATAACCTGTTAGGTACAAATACACGAAACATGCAAAAAACAATTTCTCTGCAGTTAGGCATTTGAAAAACGCATGAGCTACATTGAATCCTTTCCACGATTAATCATATATGCTTGCTGTTGATAGCTCCCCGTGCTGTGTCCGGGTTGTTTGAAGAATTGACCAACCGGTGACTGCACGTGTCGTAGAAGGCGACTAAAGCACTAAGATCCATACCAACGTCACAAAGGGTATTCTGTTGGTGAACGCCTAGGCTCCAGAAATTGGTACAAAAATTTAAACGAATGGAAAAGTCTCAAATAGGGATTGGCTGGTGGTATGGTGTAGGACAGACAGGATTTGAGACAGTCTATTTGTATCCCGACCCTGGTTAAACTAGTATTCAAGGGATGATGATGATGATGAAGATGATGATGATGGTGTTTGCTGTTGATAGCGTCAATTGGCATCATCTTCAGTACATGATTAACCTTCCTGGGGCCCTAAAAGATATACCTTAGTTGTTGACTAACCTGGGCTTTGAACCCAAGCTACTAGCTTTCGAAGCGAACACTTTAACCGTTTCGCCATATCCAAACAGATAAGTAAACAAACAAATAAACCAATAAGATGATCAAGAGAAGAAAGTCTGAACTCAAAAGTGACAGGTGAGCATATGACAGAAGATAACTATAATTTATATTTAAAGATCAATTAATTACAAAGCTATACTAATTAAGATCTGTAAAATATACAACACTTTCGTGATATATTTGGCAAGTCGAATATAAATTGCTTATCTTTAGATCATGGTTCCGCATTTTGTTTGATTAATTTAATTTTATACTTTGATTTGTAGCTATCCTGATTAAAGCACAGCGTTACACTATGATTGATTTAATGAATAATTAAAAAATTGGCAGTTTGATTTATTGATTGGCTAAATGAGTGAATGCTATTATGTATGATTACTTCTTGATTAGATAACTGACTATTTAATATTCTAATTATTTATTAATTATTATTAATTATTTAATATTCTGACTATTTAATATTTCTGCAAGTATAACTGAAAAATATCACTAACATATTAATTCATCGATTGAGTGATTGGCTGGTTGATTGATTTTTTTATTTGTCCGACCGACTGATTGACAGACTGATTGACCTACTGCTCAATTGACTGATTGACTGACTGATTGACCGACTGCTCAACTGACTGATTGACTGACTGATTGACCGACTGCTCGACTGACTGATTGACTGACTGATTGGTAACTTGATTTACTAATTACTAATTGAATGATCTGTTTATTAGTAAATCTAAACCGCATTATCTACTTACAGAGTTACCGGTTAGCGTCGTTTTCTTCTTACACAGAGGGCACGCCACGAAGCTCTTCTTATCTGATCCTGAGATACAGTCAGTCAGACATCTCTGACAGAACACGTGGCCACATCCCAAGTCACGTGGCAGTCTCTTTCCATCTGCATCCGGTGAGAAGGGACTCACGCAGATCCTGCAGGTTAGCATTTCGTCCATCGTCAGACCCGGGGGCAGCCCACCCCGCCTTTTCTGCTGGGGTTCTTTCTGAGCCGGTGCGGCCTGGACCCCGGGGGGTTTTAGAGAATTCTGCAGAGCTTTCATTACCATCGCCATGACCGGAGGAATATGATTTTGGTTATGTAGATAATAAATAAATAAACTAATTATTAACTGTAATAGTTTTCAATTAGAGTTGTTGTGGTTTTTGCAAATAAGTTTAGTATCTTTTATTTTTCTTATCCCGACCCTAGTTAAGCTGGGATTCAAGGGAAGTTTCGGAAAGCGAAATTTACTTAAATACTTAATACTATCCTTTTGCGTATAACCACACTGTATATTCTTCGACAGTCCTTAAATGCTTTTACCGGATTAGTGTACATTAATGTCTAAACTCACACTCATTAAAATATACATTTATTGGTACTTTGGTTTCTTATTAGATACTTTTTGGTACTTTGTTTTCTTATTAGTTAAATAGCTGATAATGATCAAACTGGTTTAGAGCTACGATTGTACACCACTGCAAGCGGAGTACTAAATTCAATACACTTCTCTAATTTAAAGTTATATTTACAACGCAGTTCAGCCTGTTTGCTCAATGCTTAACACTCGGTGCTGGTAGGAGGGCTATGATGACAAAGCCCGCCTGAGAGGGTAGAAAGGGCCCACTGTAGGCTGTGTCAGGCCCACCAGGGTGTGCCAAGCTCTATAGCCCGGCACGAGCCCTTTGTAGTCAACTGTATGTCTCATAGATAGTTGTACTGCTTTGAATAGGCTTGTACCCGTGTTGCGGCCGAGTTTCTGAAGAATAGACCAGCCGTGGACTGCACGTGTTGTAGAAGGCGACAAAGCACTAAGATTCAAACCAAAGTCAGAAAGGGCATTCGATTGCTGAGCGCCTAAACTGTTTGACTCCAGAATGTCTGTTAATGTCAGAACTGTTTGTCTCCAGAATGTAAACTGTTTGACTCCAGAATGTCTCAATAGCGTAAGGGTAACGTCATGAAGTTGAAAATGACAGATCCTGGGGTGAATTGAACCCTCGTGGGCTAGAATCCCAGCCGCGCTGATCTGAGAGTAAAATCTCGGGCATTCTTTGGACTGGTTATACGGAAAATGGTCTAAATTGCCTAACGGTTTAAGCATGTATTAAAAGTGATAGATATCAACACAGTTGATCATTTTGTATAATGTATGTTGACTTTTTTTACTTTAATTTGTTACAATATATTCTAAAACGAACGGAGAAACTTAAAAAGACAGAGCGCACGATGAACGAAGCTCCTGACCTCAAGCTGGGGAATTCGCGCCCGGTAGGGGACTCTAGTAAAACTTGGATTCAAGGTAAGATGATGACGAGTGAAATTATTTATAGTTATAAATCAATTGTATGCTTTTTTATTAGTTTATAAAAAATGTTTGCCTTTTGTGTTGCTATGTCGAGAAAAAAATTTAAAAAAATAAAAAAATTATACATATTGGTAGGCCTATCTATACTCCCCAGGCTTGTAGGGCCTAACAAATTATATCTATAAAGTTATAGCCTACTGAAGCTACTCTCTGAATAATCTCATTCCATAGCCCTACTGAAAATTGAACTCGCTGCTAAATAATTATTGATCGTGACGAATAGACAATTTTCAATTGCACTGTGCTATAAAATGACTATGAACAATAAAAGTACCATAAAGGCCGTGATCGCGTGTTTCTCGCAGACCATGATCACCGATCATGACCGCGTACTTCATGCTTCGCTGATGTTGTGAGAGTTATATTTCTTCAAAACTTCGCCTCATAATTCTTATTAACCTGCCCTTCTGGTAGTACACGGCTATTAATAATGTTTCTTTTATGGGAAAATTTAATGCGCCATCGTATAGTCCGCTGACTGCTTTATATTGCCTTCTGAATGACGTCTATTTTGAACTTTTTGACTTCTAGTTTCGCTGTTTTTCTGGGTATATATGCAAGTAATAATTAATGGGCACAAACTTCTTTAGTATTAGGCCTGTGATTATTAAGAGTTAGTTTTAAAGATACAGAACGTTTAGTAATTCTGAAAGTGGATTTAGTAGTATTTTAAAAATTACAAAGTCATTGGAAATGATCATACATGCATATAAAGTTATAAATTAACTAATTACATGTTATTAAATTTTAGGATATATTAAATCATTGATGTGCAATATGTGCTTTAAAATAGCTGGAAAATGTTAAAGAAACTAAACTATTAGGCCTAACTAAAAATTTCAAATTATAGGTCTAATTTGGCTTCTGTTTAACGTTCACAATACATATAGATTATAGTGATCAACTTAAGGCCTAGAATTTGTAACTATTATATTTGTTGTAATATTTCTGACATATATAGAGCCTATAATTTAAGTCATAGTCCTAACTAAGAATTAAGCTATGACTAAATATGTGCCCAACATTAATAGGCCTATGTTATAGCAACATTTGATATATTTTCGTAAACTGTTTGGGTTTTAATTATAGCATAATATATTGGCACAATATATATATATATATATATATATATATATATATATATATATATATATATATATAATATTATATATTCATTATAAATATAGTCTATTAATTCACAGAGATCACGAATTCAGGGTTAAATTACAATGGCTATTTAGCCAATTTGATTAGAAGTTTATTCTGCAATGATAATAAGAACAATTAGGTTGCTCTGTAGTCCGTATAACATCGAGCGCTATTGAGACAAAACCAAAACGGCGAGCAAAAAGATATAGATGAAAAAGAAATCAATCGGAAAAATAAAAAGTTTAATTAATGAACTTTAACTTCTGCCTCAATTTTCCAAATGAGTCATTTTCAAATCATCTGAATCTACGAAATGTTTTAAGTGTAAGAATATTCTGAACAAACCGCAGCAATATCAATCTCACAGCCAGGAAAATTAAAAACATGAAAGATTTAAAATAAACCGTAGAAAATTTTCAGCTACCATGGTTTTAGAAAATCCGTTAAGTGTATAATTTTCCAAATTGGCCAATGATGTGTGAAAGTGATTAAGCAAATACTATAATAGATATCAATCATATCACCATGAATGATAACTTGTTCTATTTGAATTGCCGACTTTAACCCCAATTGGGTAAAAGAAGACGAAAAGTGTCTTGTTTAAAAGGACAGTCACGTGAGGTTTATTTGTAAACAAACGAGAAAGTGAAATAAATGTAAATAATCCATTAAACTTTGGAATTTAGTGGTTACTTGCCGAATATAGATTAGGAATGGTAAGTAATTTTGTTCATTATCTTTTATATTGCACTAATTATTTTATTTTACAAATATATTTAATATAATTATTACAAATATTTTATAAATATGGCGTTTGATGGTTCAAATCAAAGAAATAAATATAATAAGGTCTAATTAATAATGGTAACATATTTCATTATTTTATTATGATAAATTATTTTACTTTGAATGTATAAATCTGTAGAGTTTATCTAGTAGGTCATAAGTAGCGTTAATATTAAATGATATCAAGCAAATTTGACATAACAATATATTTAAGTGATCTCTTTCATCATTTATATCTACGCTTGACGTCTTCTTTTTCATTTCATGCATTGTTTTATTCTCTATTGATCTCTAAAACTTTAATTTAGAAACTGGATTGGTAGGCAATTGAAGCCTTGTCTAAAATTGTTCAGTTTGCTGCCTTTATATATGTCTCGGCTATGAGTAGTCATTGCATAAGTGTCTTTTTGAACTTGATGCTACATAGTATAAGACTAGACACAAATTATGTCATTGATTTTCTTTTTAGCAGTGTTTTGGTGTTCGTGACTAAGATTTTTCTTCTATTATCACTTTTAAAATCAAAATCCATTAAATCAATTATTAATTTACCAAATGATCTGTAAATAAAAGAACAATGTCAACAATTGAAAAACTCTAAAGTAGCCTGTGTAGTGTATTAGATCATTAATTTTTGATTCCAATCACATATTTTTTCCTACGAGCTGCTGTCTTGTTCATTGGTTCCCAATGTATTGCTGTGGCCTATTAAGGGACCTCGTTGCTTGTTTACAAATGTTATAAATTCTGGCATTAAAATATGATGTATTATTCCTTATTCTGTAAAGACTGTAAGAAGCCTTAAATTACCAACTATATCGTTCTGATGAACCCAATTGAAAGTTTTTTTTCAATTGAAGTTCTTATTTTTCTGTAGAATTTTCAAACTGTTTAGAGTATCAGAATTACTAGTGAATGATATGCATTATATTGCACCATGTGTATTTAATGATAAAATCTGTGCTTATTCGTATGGAAGTGCTTTGGTAAATCAGTAGATAAATCTTTTTGTATTAAATTTTCATACTTTTTATAAGGAATATTGGGACCATTAACTATTGGTAGATCTTGTGTATTAGGGTTAATTGAAGGAAGACAACCTAAACAGATTATTTTTCTCAGTAATTTGTTCATTTTGAAATTTAGACTGTTTTATTTCATTGCATCAGATATTGTCAGCATAAAAAGATAACAACAACAATTAGAATACGTCCATTGTCAGTGACAATACCAGGCACTGAATCAAATCAAAGTTGACTTGTAAGCATAAACCTAGTGTTCAAACATGGTGCCATATTAAAAATCTTGAGTACCAGTTCAAAGGTAGGAATTAAAGAAAAGGAGGATTTTGTGTTTGTTACAACTCATGGTCATTAGATGGAAAAGAGGCTTAGAAAACTTTGTATACACTTGCGGTTGTCATGTGCAACTATATTCAGGATAAATAAATAAAAGGAGAGGTAGATGAAGTTATTAACAGACCATACAGTATGTCAATAAGCAATTGAGCAATGTAAAAGTGGCTATTAAAAGCATGCCTCTTTTTATATAAGGCAGTATATAGAAGCTAGAAAAGGTGAGCAGAGCCTGAATTACAAATATCTGCTGTTCTTCTGAATATTTTAATGCCTTCAGTAATACATTTTGATAATTTTAATAGCAGGGAGGTAACTACACTATTTTGCCAAAAATAGTTGCCAATAAAAATTTAAATAAGAACAATTTTTGGTAGTATAAAATCTGAAAAGTAAACTAAATCAATATAGAACAGAATTAAACTGTAGAGATCTATGTATGTGAAAGTAATATGTAGAGTAAATTTCAACTGTGTCATTTACTGTGGAAGACATTCACAATTATAATAAAGTAATAAAATAAATAAAGGACATATATTAAATATCTGATAACTTGTTCCAGAATTTTCAAATAATATTAGGACCATTCTATCGTGTTATGTCCGGGACACTGTAGAATAGATCAAGCGCTAACTACACGTGACATTAGAGGTAAAAGCAAAACTGAGAAAGGCAATGAGATTCCACCTCAGAAGCATTTCTTCCCAAGCTAAAAGCTACAGAAGGTATGGATAAGGCAGAACCACTTGTGCGAGGATTAACTTATTTTTCCATAGAACACTCAATCTTTATGATACTGCAGCTGAAAGAAGTAGCAATTATTTGCACGGTCTGTTCTGGAGACATATTAAATTTTGCTAGGTTGCAGAGAGAAAGTTATATTAAGATGGTGGAGCAGATGTTATTATATAGTTAGCTCAATCATGTCATGAATGAGCTAACATTTCTGCATGTGTGACAAACGCAACTTGATGATATCTCGAGAGTACCACTTAAATTAATATCTAAATCAAATGTTTTGCAGTGTCCCACTTTATGTTTCTAAAGTGATAGGATTCTTCAATTTTTAGTGAATCTTGAACATGGATCTTTCCATATTCGGCTTGTTTAGTTTCTAAATAGTTTTATTTCTTTTCAATAGGCTAGGATCGTCCAACTGTAAGTGGAAAAATACCTGACATTCTTTGACAATTTGATATACTATCTCAAATAGTCTAGACGATACTAAATGGCCCATTAGTTACTTTTGACATGTTACTGTAAAATCTTTGTAGTATGGATAACAATGTAGCCTGATCTGTTAGGTTTCAAACAGCAGATCAGTGTGTACAGAAGTCCTAATCTCCGTTCGTTTTCATCCACACAATTTTTACAGATAAAATAATTTTGACATATAAAAGTTCGGTTAAAATCGGATTTAACCTTAATTGTCTTTTTGCTAGCTAACATATGTCCCTGCTTTGCTTTGTCATTTCATTGAAGCTCTACAGGATGACCAAAGGTAGCGTGGACTGATCTATAATTTGTTAACCTTTCATTAGAGTTGTGTTTATCTAGAGTTACTCTTTGTATAATTTATTTTTGTTCAGAGAAAAGAGTAATGACATTGCTCTAAATATATTTGTTTTGTTCGAAGAAGTCCGGCCAATGGAGCTTTAAGATTAATTTTATTGAAGGAGAAAATATTGGGTCCATTTTACTTCAGTTTTTATTTTGATTTTATTGTATTTATTTGAGCCAAAATTGAAACAGAATGGCTAATATTAATGTATTACTGTTAATATACATGATGCTATTAATCATATGCTTTGGAAGGATTTTATTCTTTTTTGACTTTTTATTAATAAATATGCAAGTTTTCTAGATGTATAATTGTAATGTAATAACATTAATTTGCCTACAACGAGCTATGCGCAAGAGCGACATTTATAAATTGCTTCTTTGGAAATGGAGAGAGGGGCTAATAGCCCCCGACCCATATCTAGAAAGACCATAGAAGAGCTGGAATAGCGACAATATGGAGCATCGCCTACGCAACTTTGAGCAGCAACAATTTGTCCTGTAGCAGTCGTTTTTAGCGAATGAAGTGGTATAGGAGAAAATGAAATTCTGAGAGTCTAGATTTGAGAACCTGGGGTTTCATCACCTTAGTTGTGATTAATGCTAAATAATAAATGCAAATAAAATATAAAAAACTTAATAAAAATATTATAATAGCAAGAACTGCATATATGGTTAATTTACTGTACTGCTATTATGGCTTTTAAGCATATAAAATTAGACATTTAAAGCAATAAATATCATCAAGAACGATATCTATTAATTTATTCCACATTGGAAAGATCATAGAAGAGGATCCAACTAAAGGTTGGGGGGGGGGGGGGGGATAGAGTCGCCCCCGGACTTCTAGGGGCCATTGTATCACATCTTTTTCAGTCATTTATACTAAATTGCAACACGTAGATGACAATTTCTCTTCCTTTTACGTAAGATTTTTTGCGTTTGTTGTTGAAGCTTCATTATGAATTCTGTTGTAGTACTCTAACGTCACTTCGACCGAACAGAAATGCCATTAAGAATAAATAAAATTCTAACAGAAATAAATCAGAACTAGTAACCAATAGCAGCATCGTTTAGGTATCCAACTGTTGATTAAGAGGCCTACGTGCGAGTGTTCAAATGTTAGCTAGACAGCTAGTTGATATCCTAAGTAATTGATATCCTATCTAGTTGATATCCTAGCTAGTTGTTATCTTATCTAGTTGATATCCTAGCCAATTGATATCCTATCTAGTTGTTATCTTTATCGAGGTGATATCTATATTTTATATGTGATATCTATAGTTTATATCTACCTTTTTGATAACTTAGCTAGTTGATATCGTAGATAAATGATATCCTAGCTAGTTGATATCTATTAGTTGATATATATCTAGTTGATATCTACCTTAGTTATTTTCTATTGATATCCTATCTAGTTGATATCCTAGTAATTTCATATCCGATCTAGTTTGATATGCTAGCTAGTTGACATCTACATAGTTTATATCTATCTAGTTAATATCCTAGCTTGTTGATAACCTAGCTAGTTGGTGCCTAGCTAGTTGATATCATATAGTTAGTTAACGGCCTAGTTAGTTGATATGCTAGCTAGTTGATATCCTAGATAGTTGATAGCATTTGATTACAAGAGCAATAGCACGGGCATTGGATGATGAATATATCAAGCTCTATGGGATGACCGTCTAGCGAATATCATTCAGCATACCTTGCTTTGTCGCCCCTAGCGCAGAGCAGAACGTAGAGTTGCTTGTCAGATAAATCCTACGAACGTTGTTGTTGTTCTGATAAAATTAATTTGGAAGCTGTATGATATGATAAATAATTCTTACGTTGATACATCAAGAGAAATGCAGAGGATTGAAATATGTGGAGGAGTTATATGGCATACCACGGACCTGCCGATATTAGGCAGTACACCAAGAGTAAAGGACATTGTAATTATTTCCAGTGAAATTTACGTAATAATAATAATAATAATAATGATAATAATATACGTAATAATAATAATAATAATGATAATAATAATAATAATAGTAATAATAATAATAATGACAATAATTAAGAGTGCAACTGTCGTCCATGATAACATCAGCATTACTGAGTTAAATCCCAGCTTGCGAGCAAAGAGAAGCTCCAAAACGGTGCAAATTGCAAAATCAAAAAATCAGTCCAAAGATAAAGGAAATTATAGAAAATAGTAAGTAGTGTTTGCATTAAAAAGATATCGACGGATGCGTGGTATTTTTCAATTCATCCTGGATGTTTTGTGGATGAAGCACGCAGCAACGTGGGCGACGATTTTGTCGTAGTGCTTCATCCAATTTGAGCGTGCTTGGATTCTAGAAACGTCCTTTATTAAGATTGATTTACTGCGATCATTCAGAGAAGATTTGGCCTGTGCTCTCAGACGAGCTGCGGAATGTAAATCAGCTGACTGTATAGATGTCTTAAAATAATAAATTATTAATATTTTGTCAAAAAAGAAGTTTATGACTCAATAACAAGTCAAAGTCATTTTATAGGCATGCTTTATGAATATAGGTGACTGCATTCGAAGATTACGAACGTCTTTTCATGGAAAACGTACCATTTCTTCCTTGACTAGCGACCCAGCTGCTGGAGGGAAATAATAATAAATAATAATAAAGGTTTAACTTCCGTTTCCTCCTACAAGGATGATGTCAGGGACGTCATAATAGTTACCATTCTGTCGAGGGCTTTTAAAGGGGACTAAGGAATCGGCTCCTAAATGTCGAGTAGCATATTGTCAGCTAGAACTGCAATATTAAATACTTGTTTTACTGATATATCTGCTCCCTAGTTAAACTGAGATTTAAGGGAAGATGATGATGATGAGGAATTACTGATATATGTGCTACTCTACTGCTACCGCTATCCACTTATTCCTATCAGCTGCTTGATACTGAGCTTATTTGTTCAGTACTTTAAAAAATATTCCAGTGTATGAGTTTGGGTGGTTTTAACAGTTGTGGCGCTATCACAGTAGAGTCTGGGGGGACACTGTCTGTCTCCTCCACTTTCCTGTTCTGCTTCTTGTTATGTTTTGTTTCCTTAGCCAGTCTTTGCTAACATTTTTGCTTTCGACCAGTTTTCTAGATTTTGGATTGGTACTGTTTATTGGATATTTGGTCAATTGTTTATCGGTTTGGCTATGGTTTCATAGTTCTAGATGTAGTCATTGACAATTAGGCTCTATTTATTATTATTATTATAATTATTTTGTTATTTTTTTGTAATATGACACTAAGTAATTTAACATTGAAATTTACTAGAATTGCTTGCATAATGTAAGTTTTCTCTGTTAATCTGACAACGAGATATTAGGTGTTCGCCAGATAAAAAACTTTGGTCTAGTCAAATACAAAGGTTGAATCTTCTCATTTTACATTACTGAACAAACATTTTTAAAATTAAAGGTTAGAACATTTTGAAATTCTACCATATTATACTTTAATAGCTTAAAGCTTCTAAAAATAAACTTAATAATAAGCTAATAAGCTTAAGCTTCTAAAGTGTCTAAAAATACATTCCAAGAACTTGGTTATAATATGGTCATGAGACAGGCTCACTTCTCCCATATTAGAGGCCGCGCATTGCGTGTAGAGAGGGCCCTCTACTGGAGAAGAATCCTTGTAAATGTCAGCCTTGGTTTGAAGTTATTCCGTGCGCCTGTGTCAACAAGGATTAGGATAATCCAGTCTTGTAGGACTTCCGCAATCGTTACAGGATTTAGGATTGCTTCAGCCTGCGCGTGGCTGGTTACTTCTAGTAGTGTGTACTGTGCTCTTACCCCCCCCCCCCAGATGATGTCGTGAAAAAATGTTGAACAGTATTTGTGGAATAACTGGATTTATTTAAAAGAAAGTACCGCATATGCGATATAAGGATGAATTAGCGTCTGTGTCCTCTTTCCAAGGCGACGACAGGGACTTAAAATGTATATATTTTGTTAATTTTCTTTTCCGTGGCCCATTGCCCCAAATCTGTAATCCGACTGCTCCACTGAGAGTAGATCTTGTCAAAATGTCAAACTTCTCTCATTCCACTTTGAATTTATATGATCTGGCAACTTCTGTGTGCTTTTAATTTCATTCCAGGATTGCCTATTTGCTCAGTGCTCCGTTTGAAGAAAGATCCCAGGCACAGTTTTATACAGTGCTGTATGTCTCACTCATTTTTAGGCCCACAATCGAGGAACGCTCGAAGTTAATACTTCTCGTAGGCTCTAGTATATAGTCTCCTTTTTTAGGTTGAATTTTCTTGATGAAGTATTGAACACGTCTAAGATTCCGAAATTCTAAACATTTAACTTGAACAAAAATCATAAAAGTAGTGGAGTTATTTGCGAAGCAATTAAAGTTAAAGCTTCTATGAGGAAATGTTAATGCTACATTACGTGTAAATGCATACATTCGCAGAGGCTCAGGCGTAGTTGTTAATAAGTTAGACTAAACTCTAATAGATAGATCCACTATTTGTTGTTTGGCTTAGTCACATGTGAACGAGACAATGAACGTTAAGTATGATTTGTTGTGTCTAGAATCTGGGAGTTGAGTAGAGATAAAAATAGAATATAGAATGTTAAATGTCCATACATCGCTCTCAGGTTCATCTGAATCGTTAAGTGAACGGGTGAATTTTAATTCTCTATGCTTTTACACGTGAGCGTGATAATTAAATAATGCACTGTCTCCTACATGTTTACGTTATCGAAAATATATATCTAGATAGGTTTAGGAGGTAGAAACTTTATTTAGTGAGATGGGAGTCTGAAGTTGAATCTGTTTAAAATGCCAAAAAGACCGGGTTTAGAGTCAGTTTTTTTTCTTAAAAGCTTATCTTCCTGGTAAGCTTATGTTCCTTAAAATTGCTAATGAAGTTATTGTTATCTAAGCTTAACTAAAATATCTGAATTTAACGGAATATTAACTTAATTTAAGAGCCAACAAGCTAAAAACTAAGGTTAACGTCAGTTTCCTCACTCGAAAGCGATGGCTGTGACGGGCGAGTCCAAGATTTGAAACCCGCACATACTGATCCGCGGTCGAGTATCGTACCGGCATCGCCACTGAATGACGACTGATTCTTACTGAATATTAACTTAATTTTTTATATTACGGTTGTTGCTGCTGTTGCGGCGCCTTGTTTACAACGCCTCCGCACGTCGTCTCCTATCTCCATTCATCTCTCTGTCGCTATCTCCGTATTAACATAATCGATACTCGCTGCTGGAAGGTTCCACTGGCTGCTGTTACTACGTGGGGATTCTTTCCACGTAAATCTTTCCACGTAAATCTTTCCACTGAAATCTCACCAACAGTAGCAACGAGCGAGACTAGTTTAGTCATTCTTTATACTTTATACCGTGGATATCATTAGATATGCTGAATTTAAATCCTAGTAATCAAGTTTCTCTGTATCTCTCTCCTCTCTCTCTCTCTCTCTGTCTCTCTCACTGTCTCTCTCTCTCTCTCTCTCCCTCTGAGCTTTATGTTTGACTAAACATTCATTTGTAAACCTCTTTGGTTATTTATATTGCTTTATGGAAATGACAAAGTTTGGTTAAGTTCGAGTCATCGTTGGAGGACAGACAGAAATTCTTGGCCATTCGTGTACTCCTTCAGTTCTCAAGGGAAGCCTTGATTCCAGTAGCTGCGTTCAGCTCTTTATGACGTCAGTCGCTACTTCTTAACATTTTCACATCTGGTCTATCTGTGACAGAACTTTGTTTAGGATTAGGTATAAAGTTGTATTAATTAGTTTTTTATTGCGGTTCTTTGCATTAATAGTTAGTCTTGTATGCTGCGATAGTAAGATTTTGTTTCAGTCGAGAATCTCTGTGATATTGCTAATTCGATGTCATTAATTTCTCGGCATTGTCACTGATTTCGATGAAGACATAAAATTTATAGATGCTAAATGGTATAGCGCAGTGTAATTTTTTTTAAACTCCTGCAAAACAGAAATGTCCGTTTAAAATTAGCTCATATTATTTAAGCACGATTTAGCTTATCAATCAAATTATGTACTTTTTACTAATTGGGAATAAGTACCCTTTATTTATGATCAAACATTGCAAAATATATAGAATGGAAAATATGAATGTAATCTACCATTTGAGGCGCATATCGATTATAACCCAAGTGTCTTCTAGTGGCTTTAGTAAACACGCATTAGAGTGAAATGATCAACTATGTTGATGTCTATCACTTCTTAATACCACATGTTTAAACCGTTAGGCAATTTAGTCCACTTTCCTTATAACCAGTCCTATGAATATCCGAGATTTTACTCTCAGATCAGCGCGGCTGGGATTCGAACCCCTGAGAGTTCAGTTACCTTAGGGTCTGTCATTTAAACCTTCATGACTTTGTCACTATGCTATTGAGACATTCTAATTTAGCTGAGTTTATGTCGACAGAATTTCACAACAAAGAAAACATCAGCCCATTTACATTTCAGGGTTATCTGCATCAACCAGTGCAAAATGTTTATTCAGATTTAAACTAATATTACGTGTTATTCTGTAATTCTCACTTTGTGTCCGGGTTGTTCGAAGAATTGACCAACCGGTGACTGCACGTGTGGCAGAAGGCTACTAAGGCGACTAAAATTCATACCAACGTCAGAAAGGGCATTTGGTTGGTTAGCGCCTAGGCTCCAGAAATTGCTACAAAAATTTAAACGAATGAAAAAGTCTCAAATAGGGGATTGACTGATGATATGATGTAGGACAGAGAGAATGCGAGACAGTCTATTCGTATCCAGACCCTGGTTAAACTGGGATTTAAGGGACGATGATGATGACGTTGATGATGATGATGATGATGGTGAGGATGATGACGACGGTGATAATGATGATGATGATGATGCTGATAATGATGGTGATGATGATGATGATGATGACGATGATGATGATGATGATGAGTCATTTGCCTCTACCTCTTCACGCTCGATGCGATGCTGCGGTAGATTTTGTTGGTGGGGAAGTGTAACATGTGAGTTCAGACTGACAAGGAGGATGTTTGGTTTGTTGTTTAGCAAGCGATCATTTGACAGGGTGGAGTGTTATAGTGTAGCCTACAAGTGTACTGTGGTGATCAGTGATAATAATTCTCCCCAATGTACAACCAGTGATCTGTGGCGGCTAGCTACCCCCCCCCCCCCCATATAGCGCGTAACTTTTTGTCATTAATTCTTCATTTCCAATTCCCAAATCTTCTCTGGAAATTCCGCCAAGTTCCGCTCAATTATTATCTGACACAGATTTTAGCTGGAATTCGAATCGTTGACTCCCTGGTTGCGTGAGAACTATAAAACAACTGCATATTGACAGTATTAACATTTTACTAAACAGATCATTTAAAGCATTGCCCATTTATTTTTGTTGCATATTTATTTATTTTTCACAATTTTGTTGATTAAGTTTGTTATGAATTTGGTGAATTTGATTGTTTCTACTGTACTATTTTAATTTTTGTCTTTTTCTAATTTCATCCCCTTTCCTATAAAAAATATTGTCAACGATTGAGTACATGATGTAAACTATTAACATTGTAGAACTTAGCATATATACCGTGAGGCCGGTAATTATAGCCGTGTATTATATGCTATTTCACTCACTCTCAAATAACATCACAATAACAAACGTCTCCATTTCCTCAGTCGTTGCTCTTGCAAAATGATAGCCTCGCTTACATCATATGATGGGCTTAGCTTAGCTACACCAGTGGCTGATAGTGCCTTCTGCTAGTAACATTTCTGCTAAATCATAGATTATAATAGATCTTCTCAGGTAGTCATTGATTTAGTAATTTTTTTGAGTAACATTTGTATATTTTCTGTCTCTCTCTTTCTCTGTCTCTCCCTCACTCTCTCTCTCCGTGTTCTGTCGAGTCGCAGGCTCAAGGCACACATTCCTACTCAGAGTCTGCTTTCGCTTTCCATAATGAGCACTTTATACCACAGATCAACAAGTTAATCACTTCACAAGAAGCTATTCCGTATCAATATCTTATGAAGACTACAGTATATTTTATATTTATGAAATTTCATACTACACTTAAACGTTTCCCCGTTTTTGATGCGGGCCCCTAAGGAATAAATTTACCGTAAACTGCACTTAAAGGGCGACTAAACTGAAAACCGAGGAAGGACTGGGACACCACCTCAGACTTCATATTTCCCGAAATCAAGGCTGCGTTAAGTTTTGGATAGGCTTAGACTTGTGGTCTTAGCAATTTGTCGGTTGTTGAGCTCTTAAGGATTGTGTGTAGGAATATGCACCGTGGGCCTGCAAATTAGCAGAACACGAGAGAGAGAGATAGAGAGTGAGAGATTAAGATAGACTTTAAATGTTAGTGAGAATAAGCGGTTCAAATGCGGATAACTTGGAATTTCAGTTTTTTATTCGTCTGCTTAAAATTTTAATTTAGCTAGCAATTGCCAATTACTAATTTTATTTACTTGTTTCAGATTTAAGTTGTCTAATATCCTGTCAGCTGTAACAATGACTTAACAAAAGATAAATATCTTCTCACTGAAGGTATTTTGTGATCATCATCATCATCATCATCACCATCAGCAACGATAAAAAACTCAAAGCTTACCGGTAACCGAAGCTCTGTGAAATCAAAAGCAATTGTCAATTCTAGATCATCTATTGCATCTGAACGACCTCTGATGACAATTGATTGACGGTAAATCTGCAGACGTAAAGGATATTTGATATTAAATATTGATCGTCTTTGGATTGTCCCGAATTTCAGTTCTTAATGGATTAAGGTTTTATCAGAGCTGACTGATGGGATTTTAATTACTTATATACTTACTTAAGAAAGTATTAGACATTGAGGAACTGTTTTAAGAACTGCCACAGTTTTGAAAAAGGTTTTCTGAAGTTTATTTAGAGGAGGACGAGAAATCATGTCTTCGGTGAAAGTAGCGGTCAGGGTTCGACCCTTCAACAACCGAGAGATATCTCACGGCTGCAACTGCATCATTGAAATGTTTGACAAAACTACAGGTTGGTGAATTTGTTAAATCATTTGTAATGTAGTGAATTCTTAGCTAATGTTTTTTCTGAAACAGTCAAATAGAAGACTGTCTGTGTCTAGTAAGGGTTGACTGACTCACCGGCTGGAGCCAGTGGCGAAGTCAGTAAGATATTCGACCGCGGGTCAGTATGTGTGGATTCAAATCCTGGGCTCGCCCGTCACTGACACCGCTTTCGAGTGAGGAAACTGACGTTAACCTTAGCTTTACTAGCTTTTTTTACTCAGATATAACTCAGATTACTGGTGATGAAAAGAAGTCTCAGACACTATTTGTATCTGCTTGAAGCATCAGTTTATGACGGGATCTTGATTTTGATATCCACTTCTGAATCGAATGTGTGCTCTTAATGTGTTCAGTTATAAAATTTCAGTAGCGATTTTAAGCCATGGATTTAGAAGATAAGTTAAAATCATTATTAGTATAAATTCGTACTGTTAAATCTGTGTAAGATAACATTTTTCTAATAATTAATAGCTAAATAAATAATTAATAAATAATTAATATTAATAATTAATAACGAGATACTAGACAACTGTAAGTATGGTAGTTTATAGCATAGTTGTTGTCATGAACGACGGTAGCACTCTGTGTGGTGTTTCAGTTATAACGGATCCCAGAGCAGGACATGATTGTGGCAAGACACACAAGTTCAACTACGACCATTCCTACTGGTCCACCTCGGTTAGTTTTCTATTTCATTCAGCTTTTTATTTGTTTTCCATGTCATAATAAACAACAAATGCAACATACTTAATTAGAAACTAAACAAATAATCAGGAAGAGGGTTACCACAAAAGAGCCTAAGCTCTGTGAGGTAATACAGTCTGTAGCAATTAGAAAGACTAAAAAATACGTTTACTAATTGTCTTCTATGCTACCGAATAATGTAGAACCTATGGCAACCATAGATATTAAATACTGCCCATAAAATAAGGTAAATATCGTAAAAATAGTTATATAAATTTAAAGTTCTGTTCATTTATGTAAATTAAGTTCTCTTCTTACTCTTCACTAGTGTAATCAATATAAAGCCAAAATCTGCTCGATATAAAGATGTGATTCAAGTACATGTACTTTGGCAAAATGTATAAGTTAGTAATTTTAAAAGTATGCGAGAGAGAATCTGTTGATTGAGTTCGACAACTTAAAGTTACAATAATTAGTTATTAAACAAGGAATCATTTTCATTGTTGTAAGAAGTATGTTTAAACTTAGTGCAATAGTTTGTTTCTTGCTACAGATTTATCATAGTCATCTTGGGTTGTATTGTACACATTTTAAACGCATGGTATATTTTATTGTGTCGGTTGATATAAAGGATTAACTGATCGTTTTATTGATTGATTAAGTGATCGATTGATTATTTAATGGATAAATTGTTGTATTCACTGATTGAATGAGACATTTACAGCTGATTGAATGATTGATTTATATAGTAAGTGATTGATGAGTATTTAGTAGATATAGATTGATCGATTGTTTGATTGATTAAATGATTAATTGATTATTTAATATACTGTTTGATTCCGTGATTGAAAAGATTCATTGATTCATGATTGATTGATTGACTGATTAAGTGAGTAATTGATTGATTATTTAATTAACTGTTTGACTCAGTGATCGAATAGATACATTGACTACTGATTGATTGATTGATTGATCGACTGATTGATTGATTGATTCTGACAGCCTGACGACGAAGGATTCGCCACTCAGAAGCAGGTGTACGAGGACATAGGCATAGAGATGCTCGAGCACGCTATGGAAGGCTACAACGTCTGTATATTCGCCTATGGGCAGACAGGCGCGGGCAAGAGTTACACCATGATGGGGCGTAGTGAACAGGGCCAGCAGGGCATTATACCCCAGGTACGCTTCTTAATGAACGCATAAATTACATGTAAGCTCATAGATTACATGTAAGCTCATAAATTACATGTAAGGTCATATATGACATGTAAGCTCATATATTACATGTAAGCTCATAGATTACATGTAAGCTCATAAATGACATGTAAGCTCTTAAATGAAATGTAAGCTCTTAAATTACGTGTAAGCTCATAAATTACATGTTACCCATAAATTAAATGTAAGCTCATAAATTAAATGTAAGGTCATGAATTACATGTTAGCTATATTCTGAATTACATATTGCACATTTATTTTTCATTTGATATCAATCAATCAATCAGAATTTAACGTCCGGTTCCTCGCCACAAGACAATGTCAGGGACGATATGCTTGATAGGTACAACTAGATAGGTTTTTATAACTTCTTTGACGGCCTAGTTTGTGTTATTGCATGCTTGAGTGTTTTTTTAAATAGACATAGTTATCTCTCACTTTCGTAAATTTCCGAAAGAATAATAAAAAGCAATTAAAAAATTAAATGAAATTGCATGGAAATATAGAAGACAATTAAAAAAATTAATGAAACTGTATAACTATGGCAAATGCCGGTTTACCATAGTAGCATGTATTTTATTTTATTTTATCTTATCTGCTTGTTTATAAATGATTGATTAGTTCGTGGATTCAGTTTTATAGGTACTACTGTAAATGTAATAAGTTTTAATTAACTAATAAAACAGGTGCACACAAGTAAAAGCTGGTAAAGTCAAGGTTAACCTCAGTATCCTCACTTGAAAGTGATGTCAATGACGGGCGAGCCCGGGATTTGAGCCCCGCACATACTGATTCGCTGTTAAATAAATAAAGCAGGTGCACACAAATATGCTAATTGAAACACATAAGTATAATAGTTATCTTACTGCTCAGTAAATGACCTTGTTCTAGTAAACTGTAACCTTCTGTTGGCCAATCAAATTCTTTTATTTCCTCTCTGCAGCTTTGTGAAGATCTGTTCAACAGAATTAAAGACAGTGACGAAGTTGATATGGACGTTCTGTATAATGTGGAGGTTAGTAGTTATTTATATAATCAACTACTTTGGGCGGGATTTAGCGCATTCTATTCAGCTGCGCGTCAATTGAACGAAGTTAAGCTCTGTCGTGCCCGGTTAGTACTTTGTGGGTGACCACCTTGGAAGATCGAGTGTTGACAGCATTGAATGAAAAAATCCCGAGGGTGATGAAGGTTATTCTCAAATCCGCGCCGGCTGCAATTGATGGGCCAACAAAAGGCGACAATTACTAATAACCATTGAGAGGAAGGAGAAAATAACGAAAACTATATAAAAGCAGCAACCAAGAAGGGAAACTATGTAGCAAGCACATGCTGTATGTCATGTGTGTAACTATTCGAACAAAAAATAAACAAAAAACTACTTAATTACTTATCGACGGCTATAGGTTGGTTAACATTTTATTGTGTTATGGTACAGTGGTATTGCATTAATTATATTTAATTTTTAAATTATCGACATTAGCCTACTGGCATGAAGTTTGACTTTCTGCGATGATTGAATAGTGCTGATTCAGTATATAGCTTAGCTATATTTATGAATTTATCTTATAACCTGGTTATATTTATAAAAATAATCATAATCCATATGTATTTATTTATTTTTTGACTTCAACCTTTTTTTATTTGTTTATCCTGTCACAATAAACAGCAAATAGGGCATACTTGACTGGAAAGTAAACAAATAATCAAAAATAAGGTGGTTACGACAGCAGAGCCTAAGCTCTGTTGGGTATATTTATAAGTTATTTATTTTACTACGAATTTACTATGAATTTGGATATGAATTTACCTCAGGCATATAATTTACTGAATGATCCTACATTGCAAGTAAGTTATATGGAGATATACTGCGAGAGAGTAAAATAATAGTATAATTTACCACAGCCGAGCCTAAGCTCTGTGAGGTAAATTGATTAGTAATTTATTTTACTTATTACTTTACCTCAGACATATAATTTACTGATTGATCTTATAATGCAGGTAAGTTATATGGAGATATACTGCGAGAGAGTCCGTGATCTGTTGAATCCTAAGAACAAGAACAACCTGAGAGTGAGAGAGCATCCACTGCTCGGACCCTATGTGGAAGACCTCTCCAAGCTCGTCGTCACTTCCTTCGCTGACATCAACAATCTCATAGATGAGGGAAACAAAGCCAGGTAATTAGGTGCTTGTGTTATATGCTTGTGTTATGTGCTTATATTAGGCAGTTGAAGACCTATCTTTTCCATCTTCTTTTCCATCCAGTGTCCATGAGCAGCGACCTTCGCCTAAACCACCTTTTCTTTAACTCCCTTTACTTTGGACTGAATTTCTGAATTTTGGAATTTTCACCGTTTCTGGACCTCCTTTTTGCTCGCCAGCTTGATTTTGTCTCAATAGTGCTCGATGTTGTCATTGATGACTGTAGCACTCTAATTGTTGCTATTATTATTATTAATATTATTGTATTATGCGCTTGTATTATGTGCTTGTATTATGTGCTTATGTTATGTGCTTATGTTATGTGCTTGTATTATGTGCTTGTATTATGTGCTTGTATTATTTGCTTGTGATTCAATTGAGGTAAATTGTAGGCCTTTACTTTGCCGATGTGATTCTGTTTGTGTACTGTTGTACTTTGACTGTTATCCATACATGCTGGTATCATCATCATCATCATCTTCCCTTGAAACCCAGTTTACCTGGTCGGGATACAAATAGACTGTCTCAAATCCTATCTGTCATACAGGCTGGTATAAGATCCTTAAACAAAAGTACATGTATATATTGTCATTACTTGATAATTACAGTTGATGATTTAAACCAGTATTTAGTATTTAATTTCTAAACAAAAATGTAAGTCTTAAAACAAATGTTCGCCTGTTTTTTAACTATGCATTTCGTGTAATTGAGACCAAAGTGCTCAGTACCCACTCACACCGTCATCACTATTGAGAGCTTGAAATCTCAAATATTTAATAATTATTTCTATGTGTAGAACTGTAGCGGCAACGAACATGAACGAGACCAGTTCGAGATCTCACGCTGTCTTTACTATTGTCTTCTCGCAGAAACGCTTCGACGAGGAGACGAATCTTATTGGTGAAAAGGTACATTTTAAGAAAATAAAATAAAAATTAAATTGTGCTAATACGGCGTATGATTTATCAGGGCATTAGATTTCACTGTCGATTAGTTTAGCATTAAATCGTATAAATTCATAAGACGTACGATTTAATAGACACATGAAAATAAAATGAAAATAATGACGTAAATATTTGGAGTCAAAAAAGCTAGAATTATCATTTCTTACCTATTTCATAGCGTGTTCCTACGAACGCTGAATGGTTGATTGAATAGATGATTTATTGATTGACTGATGTAACTAGATGATTTATTGATTGATGTACGTAGATGATTTATTGATTGATTGATGTACGTAGCTGATTTTTGATTGATGTACGTAGCTGATTTTTGATTGATTGATGTACGTAGCTGATTTATTGATTGATGTACGTAGGTGATTTATTGATTGATGTACGTAGCTGATTTATTGATTGATTGATGTACTTAGCTGATTTATTGATTGATTGATGTACTTAGCTGATTTTTGATTGATTGATGTACGTAGATGATTTATTGATTGATGTACGTAGCTGATTTTTGATTGATTGATGTACGTAGCTGATATATTGATTGATGTACGTAGCTGATTTTTGATTGATTGATGTACGTAGCTGATATATTGATTGATGTACGTAGGTGATTTATTGATTGATGTACGTAGCTGATTTATTGATTGATTGATGTACTTAGCTGATTTATTGATTGATTGATGTACTTAGCTGATTTTTGATTGATTGATGTACGTAGATGATTTATTGATTGATGTACGTAACTGATTTTTGTTTGATTGATGTACGTAGCTGATATATTGATTGATTGATGTACGTAGATGATTTATTGATTGATGTACGTAGCTGATTTATTGATTGATGTACGTAGCTGATTTATTGATTGATTGATGTACGTAGATGATTTATTGATTGATTGATGTACATAGATGATTTATTGATTGATTGATTGATGTATATAGCTGATTGATTGATTGATTTAGGTGAGTAAGATCAGCCTGGTGGACTTGGCGGGAAGTGAAAGGGCTGACTCTACGGGGGCCACGGGAACGAGGCTCAAGGAGGGCGCCAATATAAACAAATCTCTGACGACCTTGGGAAAGGTCATCTCAGCCCTGGCTGAAGTGGTGAGTAGATATTGTGTTCTCTTATTTTATTTAGTTGCACACATCATCATCATCATCTTTCCTTGAATCCCAGTTTAACCAGGGTTGAGATACTTAGTTGCACACAATATTTAAAATATCTTTTGCTTATTTATTTTTCAATGAAATCATATTTTAGTGAAGTGTACAGCATAGTGACGACATGGAAACAGAAATAAAAAATATATTGTAATTAAAGTTTTTTAACAGAATTTTCTATGCTTTATACTTAAACACAGACTCCACTGAATACTGATAAATTCTCGTATTAATTGTTAACATTTTTGTAATATATCTTTTACAAATTAGCACATAGTGCGAAGCATTGTAAAGATGCTTGTACTAAAGATATTTTAACATTAGCAGATATTTTAACAGATAAAATTATTTTCCAACTGTTTGCAGTGTTCTAGAATTTTTTTAAAAATCTGTTTGTTAATTACTTTTGCTATCTCTCAATCATAGAGTGCGGATGTGAAGGTAGGTTGTTCTATAGAATTAATATACTGTAGCCTGAGTATTAATTTTATTATTGTATTAATTTCTGTGGTTTTATTTACGGTATCATTTTTTTGATAAAAGAAAATTGAGTTGAGAATTTTACAAAATATTGAAATGTCTCAATGCGACAGGTCAGTTAATAACCACCATTAAGATTATTAATATTATTTATTCCTCTTTATTTCGATAATTTTGAATGTATTTTTTTTTTTTTTTATGTTATATTCTGTAATATTACGCGATATATTTTAGTATTCTATACTGTTACGTTATTTTATACTATGTTACTATGTACTGCTGAGTAAGCGCTGCAATCTCTGTTTCTTCTATTTGAATATTTTTTACTTTTATCGTGAATATGCTTGGAGAATTAGCTTAATTATAGACCCTATGAATAATAAAGTTCTGAATTGTTTAGTATTATGTTTAAATTCTTAATCAGCGTCTCAATGAATTTTGTGCTTTAGTTGCTTTGCTTTTATTTATCGTAACTTCGTAAATTTTCATCTATTTAATGAAAATGTTGCATGGTTTTCGCAATGTTTGGTAACGTCGTATTACTTTGATTGACCAATTCTGAGTTACCTCAAAGTCCTCGTGGTTCGAATCTCGCCCGAGCCCTTGAGTAACATCTCTGATATAAACTTATGCTGTCACTGGATAATTTACTAAACTGCCTATAACTACTTCAACGTATGACACTAAAAGTGTTATATATCAACATGGACGATGTATGAGTTTAATTTTTTAGTGCATACTGTGTACTTTGTAGTTAAAATACTAGATAATTCGTATATATTTTATAATTCCTACTATTCTATAATATGACTTTATATATCTCCCTATGGTCTGTAGATCTATAGGATATTAATGAGATTGTTCGTCAGTCATTGTCGAAATAAAATAAAATAAAACTATCAGATTAGAATAAGAGCGCTCTGTATGATGTCATGTTAATTCATAATTATGAGAACAATATTTCTCGTAAGTTTAGTGCCTCTCGGGTGTACAATCTCCTTTCAACATTCATAGGTTTTCAATATGCCATACAATAAACAAAGTAGAGTTGTCACTGTCAGTCAATGACAGTCGATGATGATTAGATTAGTCTATTTAAATTATAAAGTTATTATATAATAATAATAATTATTATTATAATTAAATTCTTTGGCAATAATATAAAATGTATATGTATATATATATATATATACATATATATATATATATACATATATATGCATTAGCTCGGTGTTAGGCGCCTATATCTATAACTCTGTTAATGTTTAGAAGAGTCTATATCATATCTATGATGTATCTATGAACGCTGTAGATATTTCTAAGAGTTTTTTTTAGTTCTCTGTGTTGTTTCTATACCTCTATGTGTGTATAATTCTGTGTCTTAACATCGTTATGGTGTCAGGCCAGCAAGAAGAAGCGCAAATCAGACTTCATACCATACAGGGATTCTGTTCTCACGTGGCTCCTCAGAGAAAATCTGGGTATGATTCTAAAATAGTTTCTTGTTAATATTGACGCTTAATGCATGCTGATACCACATTATATATATTTGATCTAAGCGTGATACTTGATGCATTCTGATGCCACATGATATATCTTTCATCTACGCATGATACTTGATTATTGTTTAGAACCTCTCATCTGCTTGCCAATATTTATTTTGTAGTCCAATCGATATTAACTAATCCCCATACACTGATCCGCGGTCGAATATCTAACCGACATCGCCACTGTGGCTCCAGGATGTTAAATTCATGCACTTCGCTAATACTGAATAATTCATCCACTGTATTACTATGCTGTGGGCGACTACTATCGTGCAGCTACTATGACATATATATTTATGTTGTGATTGTTGTGCTTACATTTAACAGGAGGAAACTCAAAGACGGCGATGATAGCTGCGATCAGCCCAGCTGATATCAACTACGATGAGACTCTGAGTACACTGAGGTCAGTGTACTAAGTGTGTAATTAATTGATTAATTGCTGGATAGACTGATTTATTGCTCTATGGTTTGATTACTTCTGTTTGATTGATTGCTTGATTTATTTCTAGCTAGATAGACTGATTCATTGCTTTAGTGATTGATTGTCTCAGATTGATTAATTTATAGCTAGACATTTTGATTCTCGGCTTGATTAATTGATTGTCGCAGTTTGATTGCTTGATTTATTTATAGCTAGATAGACTGATTCATTGTTTTATTGATTGATTATCTCAGTTTGATTGATTGGTCCCTAGGTACGCTGATCGCGCCAAGCAGATCCTCTGCAAGGCGACGATCAACGAGGACCCTAACGCTCGGCTGATCAGAGAACTGAAGGAAGAGGTGGAGAGACTGCGAGAACTCCTGCGTCTAGAGGGCATCGATGTCAACAACGGTGGGCGGGGCTTTGTGTACTATAGCATAGTTAATAATAATTGTAATAGTAATAATAATAATAGTAAAAAAAATTTTTTATAATAGTAATAATAATTGTAATAATAATTATGATAAAAATAATGCTTGAATCGTTGTTATCAAACCCCAGGTTCTTTACACCGGAGTAAATTTAAATAATAATAATAATAGTATTAATAATAATAGTAATAATAATAATGAAAGCAATAATAATAATGTGAATAATAATACTAATCTCCTGCTGTCTCCTAATAAAAATAAATAAATAATCTCCTGTTAAACTATGCTTCAATACACATATATAAATATATGTGTATTCAATACACATATATAAATATATGTGTATTGAAGCAAAGTTTAACGTCAGTTTCTTGTCTCCATCTTCGTTCTCTCTTAGTGCATTGCCTACCAGCAGGTTCATGGTAAGTAATACCTCCACTCTTCTCTGTCTTCCGCTTTCCTCTTCATGTCCACATATGAGTGGGCGATTTAAATCATCTAACATACCGTGTGATATACCAATCTTTGCTTGTGTGTTATGTTTTTGACGAGGTGGGTCCCTATGCCTTCCCCAGTTTCGACTGACATTTACTGGACAGGGTCGTTAGTCCCTGAGAAAACTATCCTGTTTACCATGGTCTCCATCTTAATGGCTGATATAGCCCTGGAATTAAACCCTGCACCTACTGATCCACGGTTGCACTACTTGCCGATATGTTACCGGCTTAGCCGGTATTTGGACTGCGTACGAGTTGTTCGGTGAAAATAAATAAATTACTGGTTTATTAGTTATAACATGATATTATTTATAATTATAACATGATATTATTTATAATTATAACATGATATTATTTATAATTATAACATGATATTATTTATAATTATAACATGATATTATTTATAATTATAACATGATATTATTTATAATTATAACATGATATTATTTATAATTATAACATGATATTATTTATAATTATAACATGATATTATTTATAATTATAACATATATTATTTATAATTATAACATGATATTATTTATAATTATAACATGATATTATTTATAATTATAACATGATATTATTTATAATTAATTATTGCATGACTTGCATCGCCTTATACAATTGATCAATATTAAATTATTGATTGATACAACATTATTTATTAATTGATCAATATTAAATTATTGATTGATACAACATTATTTATTAATTGATCAATATTAAATTATTGATTGATACAACATTATTTATTAATTGATCAATATTAAATTATTGATTGATACAACATTATTTATTAATTGATCAATATTAAATTATTGATTGATACAACATTATTTATTAATTTATCAATATTAAATTATTGATTGATACAACATTATTTATTAATTGATCAATATTAAATTATTGATTGATACAACATTATTTATTAATTGATCAATATTAAATTATTGATTGATACAACATTATTTATTAATTGATCAATATTAAATTATTGATTGATACAGCATTAATGTAGTAATTTATCAATATTAAATTATTGATTGATTTGTGTTGCAGTGTTGGCTGCGAGAGCAGAGGCTAGATATTCTGGTATGTATTTCGCTTTGTATTTTAACATTATTGTTAAATAAATTTTAACTACATTCATCATCATCATCATCTTCCCTTGAATCTCAGTTTAACCAGGGTCGTGATATGAATAGACTGTTTCTAATCCTATCTGTCCTACACCACACCACCAGCCAATCCCCTATTTGAGACTTTTCCATTCGTTTAAATTTTTTTAGCAATTTCTGGAGCCTATGCGCTCACCAACCGAATGCCCTTTCTGACGTTTGTATGGATCTTAGTGCTTTAGTCGCCTTCTACGCCATGTGCAGTCACCGACTGGTCAATTCTTCAAACAACCCGGACATAGCACAGGGTCATTACAACACCATTGAAAATATGCATTGATCGGTTGGCAGAATAAGGGATTAATTGATTGATTGATTGATAGAGTGAAGTTGTCAATCAGAGGAGCTGTAATTATTTGGTTTTATAATATCGTATGGATTGCAAACATGGTCCATACAACACCATTGAAATCTACATTGGTTGGCAGATTAATTGATTAATTGATTGATAGAGTCGAGTTGTCAATCAGAGGAGCTGACCTCTAGGAGGAACTCGGTGACTATGGACGGAGAGGACACTCTGGATAGACTGGAGAGAACGGAGAAGTTGATCCTAGAGCTCAATGAAACCTGGGAGGAAAAGATGAAGCGCACGGAGCAGATCAGGAAAGAAAGGTGTTAAGTTGTTAATTAATTTTATTGATTTAAATTAAATTTAGTTAAATTGTTAATGAAATGAAATTTAATGAAATTTTTTCCCGACCCTGGTTAAACTGGGATTTAAGAGAAGATGATGATGACGTTAATGAAATGAAATTACTAACATTTTACGATGGTCTCCTGCTTCTCGGGCAAGCTTGCTATCCATTGGACCATCCCACCAGTACTAGTAATAATAATAATATATTTAGCAAAGAACTTATTATCAGTTGAAGCAATTTGTCATGTCTTCTTTTATATTGCAGAGAAACAGTTCTAGCTGAGATGGGCGTGGCTTTGCGTGAAGACAGCAGCCTGGTGGGCGTGTTCTCGCCTAAGAAGGTCAGCCTCAGCTTTCTAATATTAATTAGCTCATGAATATTAATTAATTAGAAAGGTTATCCTAAGATAATCAAGATTTATACGGTACTTTTTACAAAAAATTGTCATAAAAGTCAGGAATGTTATTAACTTATAAAAAAAAAAAAAAAATAACGAGGCCTAGTAAGGCCTTATAAAGAGCTAATAGTTTTAATGTTTGATTGGCCTATTTATTATCTAATTTATTAGCTAATTTTTAATTTATTAGCATTTATAATTTATTTATATTATAATATTATTATAATATAATATTATATTATAATATTATATTAATATAATATTATTAATATTATTATATTATAATATTATTTTATATTATAATATTATTTATATTATAATATTATAATATTATAATTTATTAGCATTTATTAGCTAATTGATTGACTAATAGATTGATTGATTGACTTATTGAGTGATTGATCTATCAATCGATTGATTTATTGACTAATTGATTGATTGATTGATTGGCTGATTGATTAATTGATTGATTGATTGATTAATGGATTGATTGACTGATTAATACATTGGTTGATTGATTGACTAATTGATTGATTAATTGATTGTTTGATAGATCGATTGATTGACTCATTGATTGATTGATTGATTGATTGATTGATTGATTGATTGATTGATTAATTAACTGATTGATTGATTAATCAATTGATTGATTGATTAATTGATTAAGTAATTTACTGATGGATTGATTGATTAATTGACTGCAGACTCCACACTTGGTAAACCTGAACGAGGACCCGCTGATGTCGGAGTGCCTGCTCTACTACATCAAAGATGGACTGACTCGGGTGGGAAGACCTTCAGCCGGGGTCACTCAGGACATTCAGCTCAGTGGGCAGCACATCCTTGATCAGCACTGCATGTTCCAAAACAAAAACGGTATAGCGCGATTATTTGGGCTTCCTTTTCTCAATAATTTATTAAAATTTTTGCAATGATATTTACAATTGCGTCTTTGATCTTTCCAGGTGAAGTGACTTTAAAATACTAGTATTACAGTTAGTGTTTCAAATTACTAGTATTACATTTAGTGTTTTAAATTACTAGTGTTACAATTAGTATTTTAAATTACAAGTTTTCAGGTACTACTAGTGACTAATTGATTAACTTAATTGTTTGACTAATTGATTAACTGTTTGATTGATTGATCCATCTTTTAATGATCGGACTGGTTTTTATTTTAGGACCTTACTTCTCCTCTGCACATTTCTGTTTCAGTTGGTCTGGGTGAATTGATCTGTGGTGATGTGTGCTGTTGGGGACGTCCCTGACATCATCCCTGAATGAGGAAACGGACGTTAAACCTTTATTATTATTATTATTATTATTATTATTTTTTTTATATTATTATTATTGTTATTGGTGCCCTGTACAGTATCATCTGTGTTTTTATATCTCTACAGGTGCAGTAACACTGGTCCCCTGTAAAGAAGCGCTGTGCTACGTCAATGGTAAGATAGTTACTGAAGAGATCGTGTTGAAGACTGGATCTCGCGTTATATTCGGCAAGAGCCACGTGTTCAGATTCAACAATCCTGATCAAGGTATATTTTGTTGTATAGTTGTATGTTGGGGTGACTAGTGAATAAATGTATAAAGTAAATAAAACAAGTGAATAAAGTTGCTTTATATGTTAGATCTAAAATTTGCTATTTAGCGACTATACTCTTCTAAATTCACTTTAGTATAGAACATTTTCAAAAGTTCAAAGTGAACTAAAAATTGACATTTTTAAAATTATTTGTCAAATATTTGAAAACTGTTACAATTAATTGTTAAAGTTAAATTGCGTTAAATTTCTGACAATATTTTAGTCGCTGCTTTTATATCTTGCTTTTATCAATTGAACAACCGGCATATGTTAGTGCTGTCATGGCCTTCATTACCGATCGCATATATGGTTGAACTTTCTGTGTGCATGCACATATGTTTGTCAGAATTGTATATGATGTGATGAATAAATAAATAAAAATAAATAAACAAAAATATTTTATTGTGAGTATTGTAAAGGTTCGTTGTTTGACATTTTTACCAGTTTCTCTTTGTGATCGTTGTTTGCAGCTCGAGAATTAGCGGAAAAGAAGACCCCTAATAAAGAGGAGAATGAGATGTCTACGTCAATATGTGTAGATACTCCAGGTAGCTCAGAGTTTCTTCTTCTGGCGATGTAGTTCTAGGTTTTATGCTAAATTTAAAAGCATAATAATTATAATAGTAATAATAGTACTAATAATAGTAACAGTAATAATAGTAATAATAATAATACTACTAATAATGATATTAATAGTTGTAGTAGTAATAATAATAATAATAATAATAATAGTAATAATAATAATAATAATAATAAAATAATAATAATAATAATAATATTTTAGTGTAGTCATCTGCAGCGATACAATGTGGTTTGTTTCCGGGGTACGTTTTGTGACACGGCATTTCTGAGTGGAGGGCAAGATGTAAATAAAATAAAATAAAGAATCTCCTTCTTAGGGGTTAATTTTAACTGCAGAAGTCGTTTAATTTTGTGTTGTTATTTTATCGATTCTTTTATTCTTACGATTTTTATCCCTCACTGAGCAGGAGAGATAGCAATCTCTTTATATCTTTTTTTCTGCAACAAACATCTGCACTTTATCTTCTGCCAGGCTATAAAATTCATCGCATTTACATGTATATTGATAAAAAATGTCATCGAGCCCACACATACTGATCTGCGGTCGAGTGTCCTACCGACTTCGCCACTGGCTCCAGTCATTAGAACTTATATACCACATTAACTGCCGAAGTCGTTTAATTTGTTGTTATTTTATCGATTCTTTTATCCCCTCACGGAGCAGGCGAGTCGGTGGATTGGACGTTCGCTCAGCTGGAGCTGCTAGAGAAGCAGGGAGTTGATCTTCGTAAGGAGATGGAAGCGAGACTGAAGGAGCTGGAGGAACAGTACGCCAGGGAGAGACAGGAGAGCGAGAGACAATTCGAAAAACAACGTCAGGTAGACTTGCCTAGCATTAAATGATTTTATTATTTGTCATGTGTCCATGCCAGCATTTTATGTGACTTTTATGTTATGATTGGCTTTCCTTTCGAATTAATGTAATGGTTTATTCTCTGTCTCTGACAGTATCTTTGTTTTCTGTCGACTTCTGTTTATTCGGTAGACTTGCCTAGCATTAAATGATTTAAAAATGATTTTATTTGTTTGTCATTTGTCTATGCCAGCGTTGTATGCGATTTTTTAATGTTATGATTTGCTTTCGAATAAATGTAAAGGTTTATTCGCTGACTCTGACAGTATCTTTGTTTTCTGAAGACAGACGTTTGCATTCCATTTTGTTTAATTATTCATAGACTTTGTGTGCATTATTTTATCAGAGCATCAGAAAAATATAACCATTCAGTGTTGTGGCTAGAGCCAGTGGCGATGTCGGTAAGATATTCGACCGCAAATCTGTATGTGCGGGGTTCTAATCCTGGGCTCGCCCTTCACTGATATCGCTTTCGAGTGAGGAAACCGACGTTAACATTAGCTTTAGCAGCTATTTAAATCGCATTAGCATCTTTTGTTTGATTGATTAATATTTATTGACTGATTTGATTAATGTTTTGGTTTATCGATTGGTTGATATATTGATTGATTGATTGCAGGACTATGAGACGAAGATAGCAACACTGCAGGAGCAAGTGGAGAGGCAGTCGATGATGTCAAGTATGACTCCTGACGAATTCGATGACGATGAGGAAGCGTTTGGTAGGATAATCGTTAATCAATCAATCAATCAATATTAGTCATTATCTAAATCAATCAGTGAATCCATAAATAAATCATCGTCATCATCATAATATTCCTTTTAATTCAAGTTTAACTAGGGTCGGGATACGAATAGACCTTTTCCAATTGTCTCTATCCCATACCATTTCAAAAACCCTTCCATTTGTATTACAAAACTAGGCGCTCACCAATCAAATGAAATTTTAATCAATTACTAGTGATCGGATGCTGTGCTGGAGGTTCTATTTATTAATTATCTGTTTTGTATAACTCCGTCCGGTACAATTATCCTATTTCATTTTTGAGCGGTCTGTTTAGTGAGAATTAATTAAATTTTTAATTTTAGTCTGTAGGCGAATAAATCTATAAATAGATATATTGTAATTAAAGGTTTCTATCTGAATAGATACTGTTAACAAGACTATTTTTTTTATTTTTTATGATAGAGTAATATTTCTTATTCTCTGTCAGTTTACCTCTGTGCTGATGTTGGCACTAATATAATAGAAAAATTTGTTAACGTTTAACTAAAGTTTATCGTGATGTTTTGCTATTGATACGCGACTTCTTCTGTGGATTGTTCAGTATGAGAATTGATAAATTACGAAATTTAATTCTTTATGATTAATTGAAATTCGTTTTGGCTGATTAATTTGATTGCAGAAGAGTGTAATTGGTCGGATAGAGAGAGATCTTTGGCTGCCTGGGGTTTCAGCAAGTGGAAGCATCACCAGTTCACATCTGTCAGGGTATAGACTCTAGCTGACCCTATATTATAATTACATTCTCCAAGCTATCCGTCGATACAACGTTTACAGTGCTACTGCTGTTGTCCATGACAAAATTAAGCATAAATCTATAGTAAGCATCTATATATATATATATATATATATATATATATATATATATATATATATATATATATATATATATATATATATATAATTTCAGAGTAGGCCAATGTGGGAGGAGAATGTGCATATTTAGATTAAAATCTTTTTTCGTATTGAAAGTAGTTAATAAAAATGAACGGAATTTTAATTTTTTTATTTTGAACATAAATAATTAATATACCTCTATTTAAATATCTGTAATGTAACATTATCAATTGATACAAAAAAAAGACTTCTTCAATGCTATATTCAACCAATATTGTTATATGCAAGTGAAGTTTGGATAATCTCTTCTGTAATGGAATCGAAACTTGAGGCAATAGAGATGTGGTTCTATAGAAGAATGCTACGTATATCTTATAAAGACCTCGTTAAAAATGAAGATGTTCTACAAAGAATGTCAACTTGTCGTGACCTTTTGAAACGAATACGACGACAACAGATGAAATTTTTCGGATACATTATGCGGAACAAAATAGTTGAAAATACCGTAGTGACAGGAATAATAGAAGGAAATAGATGCAAGGGTCGACAACGAATGACGTTTATTAAGAGTCTTAGCAATTGGATGCAGTTAACTGAAACAGAGATGATCAGAGCAACAATAAACAGAGACATATGGAGGAATATGACCATGACCGCCCAGGCTTGGAACTGGCACGGCACTTAAAGAAGAAGAAGAATGTAATATATTGGAAATATTAATTGGTCTTAATGATATCTCATTCTGTTGGTCAATTTTGATCGATGTCGCAATTTTTCAAAACTGATTTAATGCACAATTTCTGTAATTAAAGTAAAGCCTTTTTAAATATTAATTTTGATGCAGGATGATCTTTGGGGAAATGCAGTATTTCTAAAGGAAGCTAACGCCATCAGTGTTGAGCTAAAGAAAAAGGTAACTCAATTCGTTAAGTCTTACAAGTTATAGTAATTTTTGAGATTCAGAAAAGTTTATTACTCATATTGCTGCCTGTAAGGGTAGCCATTTAAGGTTATAATTAAATAAATATTATTTATTAATTATGATTTTTTAATTACTTTAAATATTACTATTAATGCTTATATATAATTGACTGATATCAGCGGTAATGTTATTATTATTGTAAATATTAGCTTTAGTGTAAATGTGTTAATTTTCCAGAAAGAATTTTCTTCAAAAAAGTTCTGATTATTGTACAATAAATCTTGATGTAGTACCAAGGCAAGTCTTTATCAGTTGGTAATCGTCTAAGTATGGCACAGTGACTTCGGTATCATTTTGTGATTGATAATAATGTATCTTTTAAATAATCATAATAAGGATAATTTAATAAGACAATATTATAAAGATTTAAGTTTCATAGATACTAAATTTAATCTTGCGGGTGGTGATGTATATGATCTCGCCAGGGATCGTGATTGGTGGAAGAGGAAGGTTTGTAAGAGACTATTCTAGTGTCCACAAAGAGACGCCATAGAGTTTTGATTGATTTTAAATTAATCGCATTTCTAGTGTAGCTATATTTTTAATTCAGGTACAGTTTCAGTTTGTTCTACTCACCGACACCCTCTACTCTCCACTCCCCCCAGACATGCAACCCCCCACCTCCCCCTCGCTCGAATACTACGGTGGAGGGGGTTGTGGGGAGGAGGGGGGCCGGGAACCCCAGGGGGACCCCACCCAGGTCAGTCGCCCCCTCTCTAGAACTGTAGTGGGGGTGGAAGTGCAGGATCTCAAAAATGGAGCAACGCACTATTGGAGTCTCGATAAACTACGGTCAGTTACACTTCGTGAAATTAAATTTAAATGATTTAATCATTTCACACAATAGAAATAGAAAAGTCTCACAAAATACAGCAATTCACATGAAATGAAAAGGACACAAAGATCCTAAGACTTTAACATGCGCCCTAATATGAGAATAAAATAATAAAAGATTTAAGCATCACTACAATACTATAGCATTTACAACATTACAATGGTCACAATAAACTTTATTTTAAAATATTTAGAAATTAACGTAGTAAATAAAAACATAAAAGATTAGGCTGTCATGGCTGCCATTAGTGAATTGCTGACATCAATAAATGTTATTTTACTGTATTTTATTTGCTTTTGGTTTTTTTATCTGTACAATTAAGCTAAGATTGTTGTTATACTTATGGATGTTGGTTAAGGTACATTTTAAGACATGCGTATGGGTGTAGTTTAAGGTATTTCGTCATTATTAAGCTCTCTTTTTGAATTGTGTTTTTCAAATTTTAATTTAGTGTCGTAAAATGTAGAACTCGTTTGATGAGAACTGTTTACTTTTTGAGTTAAAGTTTGTCTTACAAATAGTAGTAATTTTTCTAGAGTGTTAGGCTCAGTACGGAGTACAAAACATACCATTTTCAAAAGAGTACGTGATTAACGCACTTGTTAGAACGTGTACTCACAAACGTAATGTAGATTATTAACAATGTCGGGCTCGGTTAGTAATTGGATGGGCGACCACCTTGGAAGACTTTCGATTGCTGACAGCATTGAACAATTCTCAGGGTGAAGGAAGGTTATTCATAAATCTTCGTTAGTTGCAATTGCGCTATTGAAGTGCAGCAATTACTAACTATGATTGTTAAAAAAATTGTAAAAACAGTGACTAAGTTAGGAAACGCTGCGAATAGGTGCGTTGTTCTGCGTATATAATTCTCTGACCGAGAATAGTGTTGCTGAACTGACATTATCAGGATTTCTAGTGCAGGTTCAACTAGTTCATGCTGCATGTGCATGTGCCACTTATAATGATGATCACGATAGTATTTTAGCGTTCTTTTCTCTCGAAGGAGTGTCCCTAGGGTTGTCAAATTAATTGTATGTATAATTCATTTTAGTGTGTACTGTAGATTAATTTAATTCGACTCTAGTAAGCCAGATCCGTTGAGTGATTACTACAAATAACTATGAATATGGGAGAGAAATATTATTGAAGTTTATGTTAACCCTTGGTATTTTGTTAATTTAAATGGTTTTATTTTCTTAATTTATGAAAAAAAAAAATTTGTAGCTTCTACTATTATCAGCTAATCTGCCGCTGTATAATTAATGTTCTATGTTATTTGTGTAATGCATCAGCTTTCGCTAAATATTACAATTTGAATTTTAAATCCTTTAAAGTATTTCCCGTGCTACAAATGAATTTTTGTATAAAAAAATTACTAATTTTCTCAATTCAACGAAGTCGCCGACTCGCCCTGATGCGTCGTATATACAACAACGATATGACCCCAAAGTCTTCTCCACGTCTGCCATCTTTACCCGGAGACAATATGGCGGCAGACGGCAAAATGGCCGCCGGATATTTTGACTTTACTCGTCCTTCAAGGTTTGTCGATGTTGTCGGTCTTGTAACGGTCGATTTCTGAGCTTAACGTTACGTACACTCCATGTTAACTCCTTGGAACTCTTAGTTGTGATCTGAGAAAAAGTTCATCTATATATTGCGGAACGATAATACGATGATAACTGGAGATTTTGTTCATCTGGTGTCGAAGTTCAGAAGTCGGCCGTTAGCTTGCATCCTGTGATCGTGCTTAGAGGAAATGAAATAGAGTAGAGATGGCATCGTGCCGTTGTAGTTCTGCATCTGAGTTGGGTGCTGTTAACTTAGATCCTTCAATTGAAGGATATTGGTTTTGTGTTATTATTGATGTTGCTGTAGTGTACGGGGAATTGTATATGATTTGTATGTTGTGATCGTGCAATGATATCTATCAGTCCTGCTTTATGAACTGTGTCTCTGCAATTTGTCGCACAGTAAATGAAGTGTGAAATGAAGAGTAAGTAAAAGAATAGGAAAGAGTAAGGAAAGAATAAGCTTACTGTTTCTTACTGTAAAGAAACAGTAAGCTTATTTATCAAGGGTCGCAGTAGTTCAGACCTTGTGTCATTGTTTCATTTAATGTATCTTGATTTAACTTTAGAGATTTTATAACGTTAGCTTTCTATTCTAAAATTATCGTTTGCAATTGATTTAATATAGCGAATATTATTTCGGCCTGCATGGAACATTTGAATAAAGTATATATGAATTCTTTAGTTTCTTCATTTCTGTATAGTAAAATGATTCCGTTTGGTTTAAGCTTAAGATTTCCTTTTAGTTTCATTCAGTTTGTTGTTGTTTGAGTAAATGTGAAATCTATATCAAAACTGCTCAATGTATATGTCAATTTAGTCCTATGATATAGTTGAGATTTGCTATACTTTGGTTTGATAGGATTAAAATGATTTGGGAGAAATGTTGTGTCATTGGTTCTCATGTCCCGCCAGTCTTGCTTTGTTCTGCCGCATCCTATGTTCTAATTTATATTTGAGATAAAGATATGTATAGTTAACATAGTAGCCCGTGTTACGGTCTTGTACAAAGCAAGCATAAGCTCTATTGACGCGTCTGTTGTTCCACTTATGTTGTCGTTTCTATGGTTTAACGTCTTATTCTTGGACGGTGCGTAACATGCGGAGAAATATTTAATGTAGTATATGTTTTTATAATCTATTTTTACTACTGACTGGTATGTAGTGTAAATCGTTGCCTTACGGCCTTACTTACGGCCTTGCGTACTGCATAGTAATGCTTTGTACTTCACTGTTCTGCAGTGTACTGCATTGTACTACATTGTACTGCACTGTAGTGCACTGTACTACACTGTACTGCTCTTAACTGCTCCGTAATACATTGTACTGTACTGTACTACATTGTACTACACTGTACTACACTGTTCTACACTGTTCTACACTGTCCTACACTATATTACACTGTACTACACTGTAGTGCACTATACTACACTGTACTGCTCGTAACTGCTCTGTAATACATTGTACTGTACTGTACTACATTGTACTACACTGTACTACACTGTACTGCACTGTCCTACATTGTAATACACTGTACTGCATTGTACTACACTGTACTACATTGTACTACACGGTACTACACTGTACTACACTGTCCTACACTGTACTACACTATACTACACTGTACTACACTGTACTACACTGTACTACACTACTTTACAGTACTGTTCTGTACTACATTGTACTGTATTACATTGTACTACACTTTACTACACTGTACTGTACTACACTGTACTACACTGTACTGTATTACATTGTACTACACTGTACTACACTGTACTACACTGCACTGTACTGCACTGCACTGTACTGTTTTAACGTTACAGTCAGAGACTGGAGCTGATGAGGGAGATGTACCACAACGAAGCTGAGCTCTCACCCACCTCCCCCCTCCAGCACAACAACGATGAGAACCTCTCGGGCAACGACCCCTTCTATGACCGCTTCCCCTGGTTCAGGCTGGTCGGCAGGTCCGTCCACTGCATTTAGTCAATCATTCAATTAAAATCTATAGTTTAATCAGTCAGTCCATCAATTAATCAATCATCAATCGATTGATCGATCAATCAATCAGTCAATCAATCTATCAATCAATCTATAATTCAATAGTCAGTCCATCAATTAATCAATCGTCAATGGATTGATCCATCAATCAGTCAGTCAATCAGTCAACTTATCAATCAATTAATAAGTATACGCTCGTAAGTAAATCGCATGTTTTTGTGTATTTAACTGGAAATCACTTGGCGTTCGTTAATCACTTATATATAAAATTTTGTTTTTATAGATTTATTTAATTCATTCATTCTTTAATTAAATTTTAAATTCATTTATTATTAAATTAATTTATTTAAAGTTTAATATCTACTACGCTAAAATCATCTTTATGATACCTAACGGGAAGTGATATTAAAATGTTTCATCACTTCTAAGACGTCACGAGATAAGACGTAAAATTTATTAATTCCGTGTAATTTTCTTATTCCGTGTAATTTTCTTATTCCGTGTAATTTGAGATAAGACGTGTAATTGATTAATTCTGTGTATTTTTATTATTGCATGTAATTTGGTTAAACAATTATGCTGAGAAATCCATATGAAATAATTTTAAAAAGAGCAGATACACTGCTTCATTTTGCTGTCTGTTGAGGTCCGGTATTTCAATAGCTTTGCTTTTGATACTTAAAGACAATTTTAATTTCATTTAATAAACGGTATCCTGACCGACGTGGCCCCCATGATGTGATACATATCTTTATTCGATGGCCCTCTTATATCTCAGCAAGAAAGGTTTTAAGCCTGCTGTTCTAGCCGTGCGCTATATATAAATTCTATATCGTACTTACCGTACTGACATCGCTTTCGAGTGAGGAAACTGACGTTAACATTAACGTTGCCAGCTTTTGCTAGCTGTTTATGAACTGTAAACTAAATATTTTAGTGAAATTACGTACATTTTATGCTATATTTGCCGTCTCATTATTTTATTGCTAAATATTGTAATTGACGCCGTTATCACGTTGCGATGTTGTACTAGAGTTGTTGTTTCTCCCCTGTACAGAGCTTTTGTACACATCAGCAACCTGTTCTATCCGGTAGCGCTGACCCACAGAGCTGCCGTCGTCAGTGACAAGGGTGACGTCAAGGGTTACCTAACTGTGGCTGTACAAGTGGTCACCGGTTAGATTCGCCTATAATACCTTTGACCTTATATATCTTATATTACCTTCTCTCTACTTGTTTGGTAACTTTATTTTGGTATTTATTTAAGATAATGAAATCCCCATGTTATGTCCGGGTTGTTTGAAGAATTGACCTAGCCTGTGACTGCACGTGTCGTTGAAGGCGACTAAAGCACTAAGATCCACACCAACGTCAGAAAGTGCATTCGGTTGGTGAGCTTCTAGGCTCCATAAATTGCTACAAAAATTAAAACGAATGGAAAACTCTCAAATAGGGGATTGGCTGGTGTTGTGGTGTAGGACAGGGAGGATTTTGTATCCCGACCCTGGTTAAACTGGGATTCAAGGGAGGATGATGATGATCTAAGATAATTAAATCAAAGCTAAATTTGACTAAAGTTTCCTATAAATCATCTATCCGCATCACAAGGAATACCGTCGTAGGATGTTCCGTTAAATCGAACCGATAGCCTTCAGCTTCTCAGGCAGGAGTGCTATCCATTCGGCCATCCCATCGGTAGTTTTTTATTCCTTTTAAATTAAGATATTCTATTAAGAAAGGTGTTGCTATTAAATATATTTATTCTGTCTGCAATTGTTACTTCCCATCATGTTTTTGCAGTCGTTCTTGGACATGGAAACGGACGTTAAACCTTAATTAATAGTAATATTATTTGTATTTTGTGGATTAGAAGATGAAAAAATACCCCCAGATGTGAAGCAGTCTGGAAATGCTAAAATCAAATTTGTGGACAAGGATTACATATATCGGGTTTGCACATTAGCCTACTCGTTAATATTATATTTAATTGTTTTTATTTATTATCATTCAAATTATTGAATGGCGACAAAGCAGTAAGATCTAAACCAACGTCAGAAAGAGCATTCGGTTAGTGAGTGCTTAGGCTCCAGAAATTTCTGCAATATAGACTCTAAAAAATCCCGACTATCTCGACTCTAGTTAAACTGAGATTCAATGGACGATTATGATTATTGTTGCTATCACTATTATTATTATTACCTACTCTCTCTCTTAGTGCACTGCCTACTGGCAGGTCCATGGTATAAAACGCCTCCACTCCTTTCTGTCTTCCGCTCTCCTCTTCATTTCCACGTATGCGTGGGTCTTTAAATCATCTAACATACCTAATCTCGTCCTGCCCCCTGCCTCTCTTTCCTTCCATTCTACCTTATTTCCTACTAGTTAAATAGTAAATTAGCAAAATATTTAATGTTGATGCTTCAGTGAAGAGCTAATAATGAATCCTAGTCTTTCTCTTGATCATTTTTCAAACTGGAGTTTCTAAGATAAGCATCGTATGAACTTCAACAATGAAGGCTTTTTGTTGACTTGTGGTTGATTATAGGGAGTATTTGTAAGTTCATGGTATCATATCGACTTGAAAACTGTGCCGCTATTGAATTAATTCTAACTTTAACATTGTACTTTTCATTGTCCTCAAAAGTTTGATATTATGGTGTTTTTATTATGTTTGGACTCCAGCAGAATAAGGACAAGTTTAGACTTGCCAAGGCGTCGTTAACGTCAGAATGTGCTCTGGATGAGACGAGAGTAGTGGAAGGAGAAAGGGCTGACCTGACGCTAGGTGGCAGAAAGGGTAAGTGAAGCCCTTAGACGTTTGAGTCCCGTCGATTAGATTTTTAAATGAGCTGTCAGAGATTAATCTTGGATATCCACTCTACCGGTAAATGTCAAAGCTGGTAAAGCTAAGGTTAACGTCAGTTTCCTCACTCAAAAGCGATGTAAGTCAAAATGCGATGTCAAATGTTTACTGCAAAGGCTGCCTAGAGGTTTAAATATAGTGTATTGAAAATGTATCGTGACTCTGATCAATCTAGTCTAATTTATGTCTAATTATTAATCTTGAATATTGCCAGTTTAAGCGTATTTGACATCAATTGAAGGCTATGACCTAGGTGTTCTTGTGGCCTCTGTTGGTATGCCTGGACACCACCATGTTTGTAATGCCATAGAAATATTACCAGCTTAACAGATTGTTTTAGATTTCAAGCCATATCTGTTCTGTTCTTGTTCCTGTCAAGGCTATTGCTATTATCCTCAACATAAAGCTAAACAGCTAGTGCTAACGTCAGTTTTCTCACTCGAAGGCGATGTCAGTGACGGGCGAGCCCAGAATTTGATTCCCGCACATACTTATCCGTGGTCGATAAAATAATAAAATAAACTAATAAACAAGTTTGAAGTTTACACAACCATGATAACCACGTATAGTAAAACTAACAGTATAATGTATAGCATGTCAAGTATCGGAGCGTAGAGGATTCTAGTGCGTCAGTCGAGCAGAAGCATCGTCGAATTTTTTAGAACTTAATTAATTAATAGTAATTATAATTAACTTATTACTCTATTCAGATAGCAATTATATTAATTACTCGACCGCGGATCAGTATGTGCGGGTTCAAATCCTGGGCTCGCCCGTCACTGACATTGCTTTCGAGTGAGGAAACTAACGTTAACATTAGCTTTACCAGCTTTTAATTACGTTATTCAGAGGCTCCGGGCGAGCCTGACACGCACACTCTGACCGAGGAAACGGGAGACGATCAGACTCTGGCAGGTGATGACCTGCTGTCAGACATAAAAGAGGAGGAGCTTCCTGCTCATCTCAAGATAGGCTCCGCCCTCACATTCCGTGTTACCATCCTCCAGGCGTCAGGGTTGTCACAGGAGTATGCAGACATATTCTGCCAGTTCAAGTTAGTGCCATCTGTCGTTTAATCAGAGAGAGAGAGATAATAACGTAATAGATTTGTTACTCATATGAGAGAGAGAGAGAGAGACAGAGAGAGAGAAAGAGAGAGAGAGAGATGTGTTTATTTTTAGCATCGACACCAAATCACTGGCAAACGCAAATAGAAATGAACATTTAAGAGAAATAAAATAAAAAATTCCCAGAAACACAGGGTATCAAACAGTCTGTAAATACTAAAACAACGGCCGTCATTGAAGATGATACACATCATATCTAGCTGACCACCGTCTATAACTATATTAATTATAATCAATCATTAAATGAATCTAAATCAATCAGTAAAACAATCTAGGTGTATTAGTCAGTCAGTAAATCGATCTATAAGTCAATCAACCTATAAGTCGATCAATCAATCAGTAAGTCAGTCAATAAACCTAACAAGCAATCAATTAATAAGTATACGCACGTATACTGTAAGTAGATTGCATGTTATTGTGTATTGGACTGGAAATCACTTGGCGTTCGTTAATCTCTTATAACTTCTCAAAATTTCTTTTAGTAATTGATTCGCGTACACTTTTGTTGCATGAGAAATCAATGTAGCTTGTTAGATTAGATTAGTTTAACGTATATGTATTTCTGGCAATTTTCTACCTTTGACAAACAATGATTATTGCTACCATAATATTTATTATGCAATAATTTTTTTATTTTTTTATTTATTTATTGCTTTATTTCAGGCGTAAGATTATTCTTTACTCTTCATTCTGCGCGATTAGTTGCTTAGCTTGTAAATAGAAATTCAAATGGATTTCTTGACACTAGAAAACCTTGTTTATTTAAATACTTGTAGATTAATTATATACTTAAGCCTAATGATTTGTATGTTTAGTTTTCTGCATCGCTTTGACGAGGCGTTCTCTACTGAACCTATCAAGAACTCAAGCAAGAGTCTGCCACTCACCTTCAATCATGTACAGAATGTAAGTTCTTCGTTGTGCTCTATTTACTGAGGCCATTCGTAAATCAGTCAGTAAATCAATCTACAAGTCAATAAGTACATCAATCTCTAAATCAATCGGTCAATAAATAAATCAATCTATAAATCAATCTGTAAATCAGTCTTTATGTCACTCAGTAAATCTGTCTACAAATCAATCGATCACTTAATCGTATAATCTGTCAGTCATTTCAGTCATGCAGTCGCACCATATGTATTAGTATTATAATACAATGAAGAACGATTTCTTGAATTATTATTGAGAATATGATAGAAACCAGTTGAATTCTTTCATTAAGATCCGTTGAAGACAATAGGAAACCATCTTTATGCTGGTATTTACTAAATTTGCCGTAATCCGCATATCACTTGCACCTCCGTGTAAAGCTAATCCGCTGATCAGAAAGTTTCTAAATATTAGCATATATTTAGCCATATTGTCTTATTTATAAAAATATATACAAACTTTACCTGCGCTAGTCAATGAATTCTTTTACAAAATAATTGAAGAAAGCAGTTAATTTCCAACATTCTACGATTTTAAATAAAAATTCATTTAAAAAATCCATTCATTTTATTAAATAACGCTTTGCAGTCAATTAAAAGCGTTTTTGTGTTTTGTGGTATTTTAGTTTACGACTGTTATTACAAAATCATTTGTCGACTACATACGCAACCACCCGATAGTGTTCGAAGTGTTTGGACACTTCCAGCAGCACCCGTTACACGACCAGTCACACGACAGTCCTGCAAGGTTATTTCTAGCTTATTTAGAATGTCTTAATAGCGTAGTGGTGACGTTATGAAGTTTTAAATGACAGATCCTGAGATGAATTGAACCCTCGTGGGTTCGAATCCCAGCCGCGCTGATCTGAGAGTAAAATCTCGGACGTTCACTGGACTGGTTATACGGAAAATGGTCTGAAATTCTTTACGGTTTATACACTTCTTTGTTATAAGTGATAGATATCAACATAGTTGATCATTTCACTATATTGTGTGTTTACGTTTTTACCTTTTTCAAGTCATTGTATCGACGTAACAATAAGGATTTTCCTATTTGTGTGATGGGGATAGAACATAGCCTTTTGTGGAGGGATTAGCTTATTCTAGAGAAGACGAATATCAGTTTAGCTAGGATCAGAATATGAATTGATTTTCGATTAGTTTTAAAAAAAATTGTCGCATTTTCTGGAGCTTAGGCGCTCGTCAACCGAGTGCCTTTTCTGACATTAGTTTGGTTATTAGTGCTCTATCGCCTTTTACAATACATGCAGTCCACTGTTGGTCTATTCTGCCACCTGGACACAAAACGGGTAAATGATATTCGTTTAATTCAATCTAAGAAGTTGCAATTCTATCTACTTATATAATCAGTTAGTCATTGAAGCAACGTCTTCATAAGGTAGTTAAGATCCATTTCGATATTTTAGTTTAATGGTTTAACAAATCGAGGTTCTACTTCTGTCAGTCCGCCTATGAGACAATCTTTATTCCAACTGTCAGTGCGCATTATTGTGTAATTGTTCATATTTGTGTTGAGATAGACAAATGAACTTTTTGAACTCTTAAGTCATTCGACTATGTCGGTTTAGCAGGTTTTTCTGTGATTTTAAATAACTCACGGCAGATAAACGCCCCTGTGTCCAGGCCACTGAAGAATAGACAAAGCGTAAACTACACGTGTCGTAGGAGTGGACTGAGCAAGAACTGAGGAAGGCATACGGTAACCACGTCAAAAGAAGTATTTTACTAAGGTATAGGCAAGATTAAGGTGTCGAGAAGGTATAGCCTTTTTGTGAGGGGACTACATCGTTAATCGATGGCGTGCTCTCTGTGAATGTAGACTAGGATTATGTACCTAGGATCGGATATTTGCGAATTCTGCAGAGAAAGGGAGAGAAATACGGAAAGTGAAAGAGAGAGAGAGAGAGAGAGAGAGAGAGAGAGAGAGAGAGAGAGAACGCTAATACGTTTCTTGTCTCTTATGAAATCCCGTCTAGAAATAACGATTTAACCTGTAAATATCAAAGTGCTTCCTTTTTAATATTGACCATTTCCAACTCGCAGTTGAGCTGAATTCTCTATTTCTCTATTTCTAGTTGTATAATGCATCATGGGTATCTTTATTGTTATATTCCGGCTGAAGCGAGTGGCGATATTGGTAAGATATTCGACCGCGGATCAGTATGTGCGGGGTTCAAATCGTGGGCTAGCCCGTCACTGACGTTGCTTTCGAGTGAGGAAACTGACGTTAACTTTTTTAACTGCTTTAGCTTTTTTATTTATTTTCTTTGTATTTTTCTGCTTACAGAGGGACGATAACAGAATTGAAGCCATCGCGCGGTTCGGCCAGTTACAGCGTGGTGCCGATATCTCGCCCCATACCTTCCAGCAAGATTGGACCCATGAAGTCTCACTCGTACGATTTATAGCTATTAATTGATTGATTGATTGATTGATTGATTGATTGATTGATTGAAATTCTATGCTACGGGTGAACCTGACATTGACGTGAAATCTTTGACTGGGCTTCTAAATTAGCTAGAGTAGGAGTGGAATATTTTTATTCGTTTAATTACACATGACATAACGCACATATTTACAAGGTTCTCTTTGCTTTTGTTGCTGTTTGGTAAATGTGATTTTATCCTTTTTATAATTATTCATATACTTACTCTATTTGAGTTGCAGCATTAAAGTAAAAGTTAATATTTCTATTTTGAATGGTATTTAGATTATCTTGATTTAAGTGATTTTTTAAATAGTTATAATAATAGTTATAATAATAGTTATAATAATAGTTATAATAATAGTTATAATAATTTTTTAAATAGTTCGGTTGTTGCATATTTCCTTCAATATTTTTACTGAAAGCATATGATATATTTTTGTTTGAATTTGAGTTTAGTTTTTATCTTTTGAAATACATTTACACGTATATTCCCTTTGTTCTTATTTCAAATATTCTATTTTTCTTGTTTCTAATTATTTATTTTTATTACTTTTTCTGTTCATATATGTGTTAATGATCTAAGTTCATTGTTTCTAGATCAAGACCAAAGTCATCAATTATTTTCCGATTGTCCTCTCGTTTAAGAAAGTGAGTTCTAGTTTTTAAAAACCTTTGAGTTCATTTCTATTTTTGTTTTCAATGTTTAGCTCATTAATAATAAGATAAGTGTAGATAATGAGCAAGTTTTATCTTCTCTTTAGAGAAGCATTTAATCTCCGTTGTCCATTCAAAAATTAAATATTTAGACTTAGGAACAAGTACTTATTGTTATATAATATCTTTTACTAGCTTAGTTATTTGATATTCTTACGTGTTTAGAAATGTTTTTAACATTTAAGTTTGTAATGGTTATAATTTGTCAATCATGATATTTAGTTAAAATTTATATTCAGTTAAACTAGTTTGAAATTCAGAGTCGTGAAATTCATTTTATTTTCTTTTAATTTATTATTGGCACAGAAACCAACGGTCTTTCCATTTGCATAGATACATGTGCCAGCTTTAAGCTGATTGAAACAGCCTTCAATTCAAAGTAGCTGCAGATATGCTGTAGATGGTTACTATGTATTAAGAAGATATAATACAAAACCCTGGTCTTATAAATTCTTATAAAACAACTATAAATCAATCAGTAAATATCACAGCTGTAAATGGACGGCGAAGGTCGAGTATTCTAATGACATATGACCACAATCGGTGTGGCAATCGAATAGAACTGTGGGTTGTCAACGATAAATTGACCCAAAGCAGAAAAAATCCACTACCACTGGATCATAAGACACTACACTGTCATAGCTGCATCAGTCTCCTCTTATGAACACGTGCAGATGTCGATGGATTCAATTTTCCCGAACCTACTTTGGATGATATTACCTATATATGTATATTATTTACAATATCTAGGTATCTATATATTCATATATGTATACCTTGAATGTCTCAATAGCGCAATGGTTAGAGGTGTAGATACGTCATGAAGTTTTAAATGACAGATCCTGAGGTGAATTGAACCCTCGTGGGTTCGAATCCCAGCCGCGCTGATCTGAGAGTAAAATCTCGGGCATTCACTGGACTGGCTACACGGAAAATGGACAAAATTGCCTAACGAATTTAACATGTGGTATTAAAAGTGATAGATATCAGCGTAGTTGATCATTTCACTATAATGTGTGTTATATATATATATATACATGTATACATAAATATCAAATTATCTATTTCCTTTTCATTTGCTCTAGTAGGCTTCAACGGTATCCATTGCCGTCTAGGCTATAGAATCTGTGCTATTGCTCGTATGAGATAAAAATGGACGTTAAATCTTCGTTTATATATTAAGTTAATGTACGAATGCTCAATTGTTGTGCCTGTTTGAACAGCACAAGTCACATACACGCTAAGTACGACTTGCTCGTGTGGTTTGAGATTCAAGAGCTGGCGCCAAACGGAGAGTTTGTATTCCTATATCTAATTATAGATATTAACTTTATTATACTATTATCTAATTATAATATCTAAGTATTATTTCCCCGTGTTGTGTCCGCGATGTTTGAAGAATTGACCAAACGGCGACTGCACGTATCGTAGAAGGCGACTAAAGCCCTAAGATCCACGCCAACGTCAGAAAGGGCATTCGCCTAGGCTCCAGAAATTACTACAAAAATTTAAACTTATGGAAGTCTCAAAAAGGGGATTGACTGATGGATGATATGATGTAGGGCAGAGGGAATTTGAGACAGTCTATTCGCATCCAGACCCTGATTAAACTGGGATTCAAGGGAAGATGATGATGTTGATGATTATCTGAATATTATCATTATCTAATTATAGATTGAATTTTAATTTAGAACGCTAGAAAGGGTTTGACAACCCTTTACAATCCAGTCACATGTAGATGCTGTTTTATTAGCCGTCAAAAGTGTCTTCGTTACACTGAGGTGTTGTGAAAGGTAATAAAAGTGTATCTTAATTAAAGGTAAAATAATAACACTGTGTAACTATTACATGTAGATATAAGATAAATGACTTACGTACTACTCGTAGATATAAGCTAAATTACTTATTACACGTAGATATAAGATAATTATTTTTTACACGTAGATATAGGAAAAATTACTTATTATACGTAGATATAGGATAAATTACTTATTACAGTTAGACAGATCTAAGATAAGTAATTTATCTTATATCTACATGTAATAAGTAATTACTTATTACACGTAGATATAAGATAAATTACTTATTACACGTAGATATAAACGCTTTACTGCTTGTAGATATAAGATGGTAAGCGTTGACCACGGGAACGAGACGCCGGGCTGCGGCACGTTCCTACTTCATCAGGGCATACAGCGCCGCATCGCCCTGACGATCATGCACGAGAACGGGCCTGATCTGCTGTGGAGGGACGTGAGGGAGATCGTTGTGGGACGTATCCGCACCGCTCCCGTGTGGGACGAGCCGGACTCTGAGCACTCGGCCCTCTCGCTCAACCTCCTGCCCGCCCACTACCTGCGCCCTCCTGGTGATGATCGGTACGATGAGCCCTTGACTTGATATTTATTTATTACCCTACTTGATGATGATGATGATGATGATTGCTTTTATTCATTTATTTACCTTATAGATAATTGATAATGGGTCGGGATACAAATAGACTTTCAAATCTATCAAATCTTTCAAATCAAATATTATCTTATAGATAATTTATAATTATCCAATCGGTACGATACACCAGTCACTTGATGATAATTGGTTTTATTTATTTATTACCTTATAGATGATTCACTTGATGGTGATTGGTTTTATTTATTTACCACCTTACTTGCTGTTGATTGGTTTTGTTTATTTATTCCCTTACTTAGTGAAGATTGGTTTTTTTATTTAGTACCCTTGAGGTAATTTTTAATTATATAATCGGTACGATAAACGGTTTACTTGATGATGATTGGTTTATTTATTTATTTACCTTATAGGTAATCGATAATTATCCAATAGATAACTAGTGTTACAAATTCGATTGGTGAGCGCCCGGACGTCATAAATTGCTACATTCAATGTTTATATTTCTGATGTTTATGTCATAGTTTCTTTTTTATTTACCATACACTGTTTTGTTTGTGTTTGTGTACCTTTTAACAAGTGATAACTGTGCAGGCGCTATAATTTAGCTCATGTTACTTACGTTTAAATTATTATTAGGAAGCTCTGCTCGGAAGGTTTCTAATTCATATTTAATCCTGAGCAAATGCTTTCATATTATGATTAATGTAGAGTAGGTATGATGTAATGCACTACTTTTATAATTGTAGTGTATTCTTCCGCGGTGAGGCAGCCTGGGACAGTTCACTCCACAATTCTGCTCTCCTCAACCGCGTCACTCCTTATGGTGAAAAAGTCTACATCACCATTTCCGCGTATCTGGAGGTAGGAGCTCTGTTTCTTTTAATAATTTGGATTGAATATTTACTACAAATTGAGGAATTGAAAAGAAGGTCTATTCGTATCCCGACCCTAGTTAAACTGGGATTCAAGGGAAGGTGATGGCGATGGAGATTTACTGAAATTGAATTCAGTACAAAATAGTAATAGTGAATATTATATACTGCCCCTACAGAGGGCTCTATTTATTCTATCTCAACTAAAATTATATTAATATACAGAGATAACTAGCGTTACAGAAGAAGCGTTACGTAGATCTAAATAGGGGGTTACTGGTATTGATTAGATGGTCGAGGTGATAGTATTCTCGCTATCTGAGCCCAAGCCTTGGGTTCTAATCCAGAAGGATCGTCTCTGACGGAGGTTTACTCTGAAACAAATGTCTGATTTCGCTTTACGAATAAAACAAAGTTTTCACAATTGTACTGTGGCTTACATTTGAAGACCTCATACCATAGCCTCCTAGCCTCCTTTCTGTTATTAGATCTTCTTCATCATCATCTTCCCTTGAATCCCAGTTTAACTAAGGTTGGGATACGAATAGACTGTCTCAAATCCTCTCTGTCCTATATCATGTCATCAGTCAATCCCCTATTTGAGACTTTTATCCATTCGTTTAAATTTGTGTAGCAATTTCAGGAGCCTAGGAGCTCACCAACCGAATGCCCTTTCTGACGTTGGTATGGATTTTAATGCTTTAGACGCCTCCTACGACGCGTGCAGTCACTGGTTGGTCAATTCTTCAGACTACTCGGACACAGCACAGGGAAAACATATATATGTTATTAGATCTTCATAATTTTTATTAATGATATTGTCGATTTACACGATGCTCTCAGGGACGACGGTAGCACTCTGATTGTTTTTATTGACCTGTTGTATACACGATGCTATCAGGGACGACGGTAGCACTCTGATTGTTTCTATTGACCTGTTGTATACACGATGCTGTCAGGGATGACGGTAGCACTCTGATTGTTTGTTTCTATTGGCCTGTTGTAGGTAGAGAACTGTTCACAGCCGGTGTGTATCACCAAGGACTTGTCTCTCATCCTGTACTCGAGAGATACTCGCTTGACTGCAGCCAGGTGTGCGGATTATAATTCTATTAATTATTAATCGTAATATAATGGTATGTTAGAGGATTTTAAGACCCAAGCATTTGTGGAAATGAAAAGGAAAGCGAAACTGCGAAGAGTGGAGACGTTTTATACCATGGACCTGCCGGTAGGCAGTGCACTAAGAGAGAGAATATAATGGTGTTCTAGTTATTGTATATACAATTCTGTCTCTGTCTCTCTCTCGTATGCTATTCATGTGGCAGATCCATGGTATATATTCCTACTCACAGTCTGCTTTCTCATTCCATATATTAAGAGCACTCTATAGATCAACAAGTTAAATGCTATCGCTTATCCATACCTTACGTTTTTCATAAGTTTGAAACATATGGCATCTGAGGTGACTTCCCACTGTCTTCCTCCATTCTGGCTTAGCATTTTTTACTGCACGTATAGTTAAACGGTTGATCTATTTTTAATATCACGGAAACAACACAGAGTTATAATGTTGTTTATAACATAACATAACATAACGGCACACTGGGTCAGGAAGCACAGATGCTTGTTTTTAAGACCCATTTCCTCCTTCCTCTCCATGGTTATTAGTAATCGTTGCCTTTTGATGGCGCATCAATAGCAGCCGGCGCGGATTTAAGAATAACCTTCCATCACCCTGGGATTTTTCCTTCCTAAGCTTTTACCAACACTTGGTCTTCCAAGGTGATCACCCACAAAGTACTAACCGAGGTCGATGCAGCTTAACTTCGATAATTGACGCGCAACTAAACCAAGTGCGCTAATCCCGCCGTGATAATGATTATAATGATTATATTGTATAGAGAGAGAGAGAGAGAGAGAGAAATATGTTTCATTTTCTCAACATTTCACAATTAAATAACATCAATGAATATGTGGCAAAAAATGAGGTAAACGTTATCAGAATCTAAATAATAAGTGCAATTGGTTTATTTGAAGTGATTGGTTGATATGAGTCCAATTGCTCTGTGATTGGTTTATTTGAAGTCATTCACGCGGTGATCGGTTGATATGAGGCTAATTGCTCTGTGATTGGTTGTAGATCGTTGAGAAGTCTGATAGGAGGTGGTTTTGGTAGACCACGTGATTGTGGGAAAGTGACAGGAATATATGAATTGATGCTGAGACAGCGTACTGATACAGGTAAGTTCTTATGTTGCGTTCTGATATGATACAGTTAAGTTCTTACATCATATAGCGTTGTGATACAGTTAAGTTCTTACATCATATAGCGTTGTGATACAGTTAAGTTCTTACATCATATAGCGTTCTGATACCGTTAAAGCTAAAGCTAGTAAAACTAGTGTTAACGTCAGTTTGCTCACTCGAAGGCGATGTCAGTGACGGGAGAGCCCAGGTTTTGAACCCCGCACATACTGATTCGCGGTCGAACATCTTACCGAAATCGCCAACTCTATCCAGAACTTCCTCATTTCTAACCTTTTGAGACCAGCTAATCCTCTCCATTCTTCTCCAAATCCGCATTTCAAATGCCTCCAGTTTCCTAATATCTTCCTTCCTTAAGGTCCATGTTTCTCATCCATACCAGAAGTGAGGTCCAAACCAAAGTTTTCACTATCTTTATCTTTGTGTCTTTCTTCAGACTTTTTGTTAAAAGTTCCTTCCTATTACCATAGGTGTCTTTTGCTTGTGCAATCCTACTGCATATTTCTGTCTCACATTTCCCATCATCGGTTATAGTATGACCCAAATACCTAAAACTCCTTACCTGTTCCAATTTCGTAACATTTATTGTGATATTTACTTCACCTTTGTTAAATTATCACGTACTTATCGCAGGGTCTCAGAGATGTCAGAGGAAGGTCCTAGACACATCTTCCACGTATGTGAGGGGTGAGGAGAATCTGAGAGGTTGGAGACCTCGTGGTGACTCGCTCATTGTCGAGCACCAGTGGGAACTGGAAAAACTTAATCGTCTCGAACTGGTGAGAGGGCCATAAATCAATAAATCAATAATTTAATTTAGCGTTTATTTTGGACGTATAGTCAGACTGCTATCATTTGAGCGTGTAGTTATATTATATTACGTAGTCTTTATTATATGCTATAATACTATAAGTATATCATATACTATAAGTATAATTTGATCATATGCTGTAAGAATAGTGTTGATCATATGCTATAAGAATAATGTTGATCATATGCCATAATGCTGATCATATGGTATAATGTTGAGCTTGGTCAAATAGTTTAGGTACAGTTATCATTCTTTTTTACTCATTATTATAATAAAAAAAATAATGATAATAATAACAATAATAAAAGTTTATAGCCTGTTTCCTTACACAAGAATGAAGTTATGGACGTCATTAATCGCAAACAGTCTATAAACTTTTGTTACTATTAACAAACATTATTTCTATTATTATTATTATTATTATTATTATTATCATCATCATCGTCATCATTATTATATACAACGAATACTAATAGGTATGGAAAGAAAGAAATAATGAAACTTAAGTAAGGAAACAGTAGCGCCTAAGGAATCAAAGAAGGAAATTTTAAAAACTATGTGGAATTATAATAACTAGACTACTCTGATTATAATTAACGTTGATTGTAGGTTGAAAAGTCTCGTCATAATTTGCTTCTGAGAGAGAAACTGCATGAGTTAAACAACACATTGGAGCTGAGCAAACTTGATAAAGAGGTTTCTTAGTGTTTTTAGTCTCTCTCTCTCTCTCGCTCTCTCTCTCTCTCTCTCTCTCTCTCTGTCCTCTCTGTCTCTCTTTAGTATTGTGATAAATATGAGATATACTGTATGCATGTTAACTTGGTTTTGTATTTCAACTTCTTTATTCATCAACACTTGACAGGAAGAATAGTAACAGAACATCATAAACATAAAAAGTAGGACAAAAAATGAAGCCACCACCAAAAAGTAAAAACGCATTATAGTGAATAATCAACTATGTTGATATCTATCACTTTTAAAATCACATGTTTAAACCGTTAGGCAATTTAGACCATTTTTCGAATAACCAGTCCAGTGAATGTCCGAGATTTTACTCTCAGATCAGCGCAGCCGGATATCATCCTTAGTAATGAATATTATTCCACTGAACGATTGATAACGTTGATTGCGAATTTAATAAACGATTGATATCGTTGATAGCCTTTATCACACTCAATATTCTCCCTGTACAGTTTGAACAAAATTGAAAATTTTCTGGGATTTTTGTTTCATTACTTCGTTTAGCCATATTTATGGACGACACCAATAACCTGATCAGTTAGAAATCTGATTGGACCAATAGCATGATCAGTTAGAAGTCGAACTGGACCAATAGCATGATCAGTTAGAAATACGACTTGGAATTAACTTGTTCTTCATCATAGACATTCTTCCCAAACAGGAAACTGACTTTAAACTAGGCTTTAGCTCCTTTCGCTTGTGTTTTGCTTTAAAATCAAATATAGCTGTTTCATATGTCTTAATGCAATTCACTTCACAGGCATCAAACAAGTTCCGTCGTTCTCAGATGTCACATCTTAACAAGATGGAGTTAGGGGCGGAGCTATCAGAGAAAGAACGCTTCTCATTGGACGCTGACGTCAAGCAGACCGCCTCTCTCACTGAGAGTGCTATGAGTCTGAGCGAGGCGTCTAGCGTGGAGGGCGTGGCTACAGGCAGATACAGTGACATAGACCCGGACAAAGAGACAGACCCAGACAGGAAGCTGATGGCTCGCTGCCTCAGACTGCTGCTTCAGGGCAGGCTGCGTCCTAACCCACCGAAGGTTTGTTTATGTGGGGCAGTGTCAGTATTAAAGTGTTGAATGTCTTAATAGCGTAGGGGTAACGTCATGAAGGCTTAAATGGTAGATTCTGAGGTGAATAGAACTCTCGTGGGTTCGATTCCCGGCCGCGCTGATCTGAGAGTAAAATCTCGAACATTCACTGGACTGGTTACACGGTAAATGGTCTAAATTGCCTAACGGTTTATACATGTGGTATTAAAAGTGATAGACATCAACGTAGTTGATCATTTCACTATAATGTGTGTGTTATTGTTAGCTTTTGCGTGTCTCTGTGTCCCTTTTCAACTCATCTAGATGCTTTACTTACATAGTTGCTTGTTATTGGAGAAAATAAATATGATTCAATTCAAAAATTGAATGTGTAGCAATAAAAAGTGGAGATTTGTTTATTTTATATAATTTATTTTGTGGTTAATTCGTGCAGCTGGAAACCTGGGTAGATATAAACTACAAAGTATAAAATGCGCCGGTCCGTGTGACATCTGTATTGACTAAAATCTCTGACAAACATTGGATAGATCTGTAAATAGAATGGACTAACACATGTGATTAATTATCCAAACATTTCATTAAAAGTGAGAGACAGCATCGTGGATGATCGTTTTCAGTGATTAATAAGCCTCTATTGAAATTATTATAATGTTAGTGATTGTTACTTTATATTTGAAAGCTTTCACATAATCGTTCTGTTTTAAGTTTCATAAATTTCAAGCGCACATTCACACTGTAAAAGTTATTTATTACGAAGACATTCATTTCTAAAATTGAAAACGATTATTCGGTCTAATACATCTGGTGATATTTAATTTTATTGATTAATCATGTCTTTATGATTCATATTGATTAATCATGTCTTTACGATTGATATTGATTAATCATATCTTTACGATTGCTATTGATTCATCATGTCTTTACGATTGATATTGATTAATCATGTCTTTATGATTGATATTGATTAATCATGTCTTTATGATTGAATATTGATTAATCATGTCTTTGCGATTGATTAGATGTCGGCGACGGTTCCAGCTGATATAGAAGTGATAACGACCCCGGCAGATGATGACCTCTCATCGGCCAGTGATGCATCCGATGATACCACACTTGATCATACAGGCAACGGCACTCCGTCTAAACAACTCATCTATGGGTCAGTGCTCAACTCTTGTAGATTTTATACTCCGTGGTTATTTGCCGGGGATATGCCTGCTGTGAATTTGGCGTTTATGATTAAAGTTTACTAATTTGCTTATTTATTATTTACTTTTTAGATTTATCAGTCAGTATTTAGATTACATTCAATTGCTGCCAGATCTTATTGTTTAGTGTATTTCAAGAGGCGTTGATTTTAAATCATAATAATGTCTAATGGATAAATTAAGTAAGAGGAACTCTCAATGTGAAGATTTTGATATTTAGCAACTTACGGGACGTAGCATTGTACAAATGGCAGTATTATACAACATATCTACATCGACCTAATATACAACTGCATGCATTATTACGACAGGGGCATCGCATATTGCACATACATCTGCGTATCAACACCATAATTATCTTGTCACCATACACCATAATTATTACTACAATTAGCTGCTATTAGCAATAGCATCTTTATTTTGAAAATATAACTAACTAGATGTTGGGTCTAATGGCTCATTCTTTCTCGTATCTCTCTGGCGATACAACATACAGGCATATGTTGAATGTGAGACACTGTTAAGTAGGTTGTGCACATAGCATATGTCTGTAAGTCTGTTTTATATCTGTATATTACACGTGGCACATGCATGTGAGTTCATCAGATCTAGTGTACTACTAACACACTCATCTGTACGTTTAAGGTCTAACTATTCGTCGTATATTAATAGATTCCTAATTTTACTCCTTATATAGTAGCTTGGATGTATTAAACGTTCACTACTGCTATGTTCTATTAATGCTTTCTCAACGGCCCACCATCCATCTGCCTGCAAATGTAAACAACAGAACCGGCCAGGCTTTCGTGCTAAGCCGGCAGTCACCGGCTAAAACCAGTCGTAACCAGCAGCAGAAGATGTTATTGCTTGTCCCGCACCAAATGCCGCGCAGTAATTCTGAGCCAGACGTGCACAGCCAGTGTTTACATGATGGGGCCAACTCGGGGCCTGAAAAATCTGGGCAAGGAATTGATCAAAAGGCTCTTAGGTGAGACTTAGAGGATCGGCAGATTTACTAGCCATTTTGAACTATTTTAGTCGATAGCTATTTTTGCTGTCGTTTTTAAATGCTGGTCTTATTTGAAACAATCTGTTTTTGAAATAGATGACAGCTGTTTGTGTTAAATAGTTGTGGAGAATTGTTATTTTATAATCGAGTGGCATATATTTACATTCAAACTGTACTGCTAAACAGTTACGATTAATGGCATCACTTTAAAAACTGACAATTCCTGGCGAATGTCTGTGGTTGCAATTTCTTTACAAGATTTATAGAATTAGTAAAGCTACGAAAGACTTCTTATCTTTGCATTGTCTAAAAACTTATAGTTTTATGTTCGATGTTGTCTAGTGATTGACGTTAGGTGTAAATAGCAAACTCATAGAATCTATGAAGCTAAATTAACATGATTTATAATCTAATCCATGTTGAGATTCGTGTGCATTTAAACTTTAGCTTTCTAGCGCTTCTGATAATGACAAAAGTACGCTGAGCGAATTCAGATTGCTCTATGTATTGTGGGAATTGTGAAACTAAAATGTATGGTTATTCACTGTCATAAAACAACAAATCAATTCAATGTTTCGCTCACTTGTATAATTAATAAGTGCCGAGAAGAGCAAATAAACCCTAGGTCTAAAAACCTGTGCCAATACAATCTTAAATTATATGACTAAAGGAAAGAAGGAATATTTTATTCATGGCCTCCATAAAGTTCTTTATGTCACATATTAGAGAATATTGATTGCTGGCAGACTTGATTTGGCTCTAATGTATTATAATATTGACTGTTATCATAGTTGAAGAGTTTTGCATGATTTAGTTGTTAAGCATCCTTTATAAGGTTAACTCCCCCGGAATGCTTTTACACCATTATGCCGTTCATAATTGTGTAAAATTTGTATGAAATTTAAAACGCTGGGGTAAATATATATATGGTATACGTAAACACTGGCTGTGCACGACTTTGGATCTTTCTCGTCCAAAATGTATTAATTTTAGTCATTATTATCTGGATTAATTTTAGACCATTACCTATATATCACCACTATTACAAATTTGTATGACTTCCGTTTTGTTTGTAGAGATCATAATTGTTAAGTTGATGTGCATTAATATTTGCAATTCTTTGAATAAAGTTTTCAATGTATACACCAAATAATCGCAAATAATCTCAATATTTAATTTTTTCTAAGCGTTAATTTTGTCTTCTTTAATTTTCATCCTATCTTTTAGGAATGTATATTAACTTATATACGAATAATAGCCTATTAATTAATTAAATATCATGCTACTAACTCCATTCGCAGTTCTGTATATCTTCATCTTCATATGCTTTCCAACAGGAGTCGCTTCGACTTTTTCTGTTCTTCGTGGAATTTTCTCAAAAGTTATTTTGACACTGTTCTTTTGCCTTCTTTCTCGTAATTTCTAACTCTTTCTTTTGTTCTTTTACTCCAGGTTCATCAGTACAGTTATACATCAATAACCTTCGATCTCCAGTATAGTTTTAGAGTCATTAAAAAAATGAGAAAATTAAATGATAGTTCAAAATTGAACTAAAATCTTTGTGTTGGATTTCTCTCCTTGTAGCTAGGGGAATAATATTTAAATTCTTGGCATTTAATAAACTAATATAATATTCGGAGTTTCAGATCGCCTTCTAAGGGATGCTGATTAAATTTGTCGCATTATTTGTTCTTTGTTTTCATTGAAGGTGTTGTGGTAGTGATTTTTAACGTAGTAGGACTTTCCTAAACTTGCATATCATTTACTCTACTGCCTCTAAGCCTGCTCTCTATTCTATTTCTTTTCTCCTATATTTCCTGTCTCTATCTCTCAAACTCAGTTCTCTTGTAAATATCTGTGTATGTGGTGTTAGTTAATGCTAAGTCACGCTGATTCGTGACCTCCTTTCTAATATTTTGTTTGTTTTTCCTTTCTGAAAAAATTTGTTTCAGGAAATTTAATGGTTTTACGAAAGACACCACGGTATAAATGGACTTAAATAAAGTAGAATATAATGCCAAAAGTCAACAACCAAGTTTAATATCAGTTTTCAGCTCGACAGCCTGATAGTGACAGTGAGTGCACTGGATTTGAACCCTGCACCCACTGGCCCGCTGTAGAAAAACTTGCCAACTAGTGGCCGACTCTGCCCATTGTACATTTTAGTTTTTAATTTGAGAACTTAGCAAACATAAAACCGAAAACTGTATGTGTTTCTTATCAGCCTGCTACCATACATATGGTGAAGATCAGGACATCATCTCAAGGGTAGAAACCTTACGTATGTAAAGTCTATATATTTGTTTTAAGAGAAAGCTGCTTTTAGTGAGACCAGCTTGACTAATAAGCAAGAGGCCTGTACTTTGGGAACCTTAAAATCAATTTGTATCGTATTCTTATATATATTTATCGGCACATTTATTTAAAATTCTGTGCCATTGGTATTGCAGGCCATCTTCACTTGAGCCCAAAAAGTCTGCTTCAACTGACAATCTCAGCTCCATCTCTCATTCAGCAGGGGGCGGCAGTAGCGACATGCTATATTTAGGTGGCAGGAAATCTCTATTGAGAGAATTCCCTGATGACGATGGGGAATTCGTACCGGAAGTTGAAGAGGTGAGAGTAAGTTCAGTGGTTTCTCGCAAGGGCTACCTGAACTTCTTCGACGAGAAGAACAATGGATGGATCAAACGCTACGTGGTATGATGACTAATGCTCGAAATATTGCCATTGAATTAAGCCGCTTTCAAAAAAATATGTCAGATGTTTAATTCGTAAAATTCATCATCATCGTCTTCCCTTGAATTCCAATTTATCTAGGGTCAGGATAAATGTGTGTAATTGATTAAGTAAATGAATAACGAATGAATAAATAATTGATTGATAGATTGATATATTGATTGATTGATTTAATTGATTGACTGATTGATTGATTTAATTGACTGACTGTCTGATTGATTGATTGATTGACTGTTTGATTGATTTATGTATTGATTGATTGATTAACTGATTGATTAACTGACTGACTGATTGAAAGATTTACTGATTGGTTGATTGACTGATTGATTGAAAGATAGTCTGATTGATTGATTTGAATGAGTGATTGACTGATCGATTGATTAACTGATTGCTTGATTGATTTGACTAATCGATTGATTGATTGATTGATTGACGTAGATCGTGAGGAGACCCTACGTGTACATGTACCACGGGGACAGAGACACTGTTGAGAGAGGTCTGATTAACTTGATTGATTGATTGATTGATTGATTGACGTAGATCGTGAGGAGACCCTATGTGCACATGTACCACGGGGACAGAGATACTGTTGAGAGAGGTCTCATTAACTTGATTGACTGATTGACGCAGATCGTGAGGAGACCCTATGTGTACATGTACCACGGGGACAGAGACACTGTTGAGAGAGGTCTCATTAACTTGATTGATTGATCGATTGATTGATTGATTGATTGTTTGATTGACGTAGATCGTGAGGAGACCCTACGTGTACATGTACCACGGGGATAGAGATACTGTAGAGAGAGGTCTGATTAACTTGGCCTCAGCCACAGTAGAATTCAACGAGGAGTCTCAGACAATGCTGAAGGTATGACCGTCATCAAAATGTAGATTTTGTTTTATTTGTAATTTGATTTTTGTTTTGCATCAATTAGAGGTTTTACTTGTGACGCTTGTTTGACGTTGATTTCGTAAAACACAATGTTGCGGTATGAAATTGTGCCACTTTAAAAATATTATATATATATATATATATATATATATATATATATATATATATATATATATATATATATATATATATATGTATATTTATATATATATATATATATATATATATATTTTAAGAACTGTAAGTAAAATAATTATCATGATAGTCAGCTAGATAAGATACTCTGTATCTTCACTGACGACCAATTTTTCTCGCGATATGCATTTTGTGTCTCTGCTGAAAAATAAACATATTATCTGTCTATCTATCTATCTATCTATCTATCTATCTACTTGTATCTATCTATCTATCTATCTATCTATCTATCTATCTATCTATCTATATATATATATATATATATATATATATATATATAATATATAATATAATGTATATTATAGTTCAAATATTAATACTGTCATTTGTCTCTGGGAGTCTCTCTAATTATTGGTATAATTAAATATTTATAATTGTTTGTAAACATAAGGCTTTTTGTATCGCTATCGTTGTAACGTTGGACGGCCTAGTTGCTAGCATGCTTGTATGATAACAAGGAGGCCACGGCGGGTTCCACTCTGGCCCGATCTATTTCATCATCGATCGTCTGTGGTTCATATTTCAGTTATTAATTTTCTACTGTATAGAAATATGTTGCCCTTATTATGATTAACCATTACTGTGACGTCCTTGATAATGCCTTTTGCCGAGGAACTGGACTTTAAATACTGATTGATCGATTAATAGATTGATTGATTGCTTGATTGATTGATTGATTGATAGATTTATTGATAGATTTATTGATTGATTGATTGATTGATAGATTGGTTGATTGATTGATAATATTTCTGTTGTATTGTAGTCTAACACGTTTTCCATCGTGACGAAGCACCGAGGGTTCCTGGTTCAGGCAGTGGACGAGAAGGAGTTCCATGACTGGCTCTACGCCATCGATCCCCTACTGGCTGGTCAAATCAGGTCACTGGATACTATCTGCATTAATACTCGTATAATATTATAGGCTCCTCTAATAGGCTGTTTCTATGATCTTCTTTTATAAGCTTCACTTATAGACCCCTCTTATAATCTTATTTTACAAGCCTCACTTATAAATTTTAAAAACTAATGTTAACGTCAGTTTCCACACTCGAATGCGATGTCAGTGACGGGCGAGCCCATGATTTTAACTCCGCACATACTGATCTGTGGTCGAATATCTTACCGACATCGCCACTGGCTCGAGCCATTATAGGCCCCTCTTATAGTCTTCTCTTATACGCCTCACTAATAGGCCAGCCTTTGGCAGATTGCTATATTTTCAAAGTATAGAATTTAATTAACTGTTTTGTCCTTTTTGTTTTCAGATCAAAGTCTTCTCATAGATGTAGAAAATCCTCCTCGAGGTTGTCATGAAAGTGTGAACATTGAACAAGAAATTCACATAAATATATGTGTGTCAATGTGTAACCCGTCCCCATGCTTCAGTGAGTTGGGTTTTGTCTGCACATCTATTTCTCCAGATATATAATATGTTCTATTGTATAATTAGATAAAATAGTGACTGCTTTATTTATTGCGTATTGGTGCATGAAAAGTTATTTGCCTGGTCTTGTATGACTAAACGGCTACATAAGTTATTCTTTCTAGTAAGAAAAAGGTGTGTTGTTGACAATTACAAAATGATTATTAATATTCAAGTCATTATTGGATTGTAATTGCATATTTTGTTGAAGTTGAAGCGAAATTTAAGTCGATAATTCGATGATATTATTTGGCAGATAATTAAACGATTATTTGACGTATTGATGTAAATATAACTCAGTGTCTCTAATTGCATTTCTGTTATTATCTTAGGACAATCCCATGGTATCTGATAGCCGAAGGGTTTGGTTTGCGTGCAAGGCCCATTTAATAACACGACGCATTAAAATGAAATGATCAATCACGTTGATATCTATCCCCTTTAATACCAAATGTTTATATCGTTAGGAAATTCTTTTTTTCCGTGTAACCAGTCCTGTGAATGTTCGAGATTTTATTCTCAGATCATGGCGGCCGAGAATCGAACCCACGAGATTTCTATTCACCTCAGGATCTGTCACTTAAAACTTCATGATACTACCTACGCCTCTAACACTTCGCTATTGAGACATACAAGTAACGAGCATCGCTAGCAAAATATGCACAGAGTTGCTTGTATTACGTGTAGGCTCATGTTCACATTTGTGTAATGTGACGATTATGATACGATGTGTGCAGGTTTTAGGCATCTGTGGAAACAACAGCGTTGTTGCTCTTTACAAACTCATTTGTCGATTTTAACTTCATATGTCCGTGATTGCATCCTAGAAAATCGCTAGTTATAGAGCTATGAACAAATATGCTCATTGTTGCTCCTAGTGGACTCATTGCATTCAGTCTCTGAGTGTAACAAAGTCAATAATTTATGCATTGATTATTGATTAGTAATTAATTAATTGTGATAGTGTTTATATAGAATTTGTAATGTAGTAGATATCTAGTCAACCCTGTGTCGCTTGTACGTGTGGTACATTAACTCGCTGTACTCCCCGGCAGTGCTCGAATTAATTAAAGGGGGCGGGATTAAAATAGCGGTATTAATTGCAGAGGGCGGGGTTAAAATAGCGATATTAATTACAGAGGGCGGGGTTAAAATAGCGAAATTAATTACAGAGGGCTGGGTTAAAATAACAGAATTAATTACAGAGGGCGGGGTTAAAATAGCGGAATTAATTGCAGCGGGCGGGGTTAAAATTGCGGTCGAGTTGTTGTTAGTTCAAAGCTTCACGGAGTGCCTCCCCACCCGTGACGGTATAAATATGGGGTCATTGATTTTATGATTTATTTATGTACATGTATTGCTTTCTATTTTAATAAAACTTATCTGGAATACGAAGGTACAGTCTTTACCCTCCTTCCTCCCTAAAATGAAATTCTGGCTGCGCCGCTGGTCAGGACCCGGGTCAACCCCTGAACTTTTATATAAGAATTCAAGTGGGGCGCGGTAACTGTGAGCTAAATGCTTTGAAATTTGATAACTTTTCCCCTCTCTCTCTTCCCCTACACTCTATTGTGTATTAATTCGAGCACTGAAACAACCGTTGTGTTCAAACAACTTTGTTGTAAATTATATTAGCGTCTGATGTTGTTGTTAAGTCGAGTTCTGATAGAACTTGCTATTCTCTGCAATATTCACCACAGCTATAATTGTTTACCTGTAATTACTATATAGAACTAATTGCCACGTGTGAAATTATTTGTTCCACTCTGTACTCATAAATAAAGTTGCAACTCTTGGATTTATGAAACAGTTCAGCGCGGTTATTGACCTATAGATTGGCTATGATTGGGTCGCTTTCTTCGTGTCTAGTTGCTGCATTGATGCTTTTATTGTTTTACTGACCAGTCTGACTGAAATTTGATTAGATCTGTGCTAGAATTCAGATGCTTCGGTTGTAACCTTTTTAAGAACCATCTTTTCTGAAATTTGATCTGATTAACGTTAAGTTGGTTGGGTTTTTACAATCACTTTAGCAATATTCTTGTAATTACCAGCTCGGCTGGCAGTGACGAAGGTTAATGAGTTTAATCAGATTAATTCTAGTTGAAATAATCATTAATTGGCAATAGACTTATCACGAATCAAAAATGTTCCTAAGAGGCCACTAACGTCTAAAGTATGCTATGGAAGGCACGATTAGAGATCCTGTTTTCTGTCCTTTTGTGGCAAACTTCTAGTACGAAGTTTAGACTGTTATTACTGGAATAGTAAACTTGCTATATAGTGTATTATATTTATAATATACTTGCTATATATTTGCTTGGGAAACCACCTCAGAAGCCATACTTTTCCCAAGCTATAGGCTACATAAGGTAATAAGACATAGACTTTGTGAAGGGATTAACTTGTTAATCTAAGGAGTGCTCTTATGGAGCGTGAAAACAGACTGAGTATGAATATGTACCTTGAATCTGCCACTTGGCAGTGTACTGAAGAAGAAGACTTGCCATATAGTGTATTATATTTATATTATACATGCCATATAGTATATTATATTTATATTATACATGCTATATAGTGTATTATATTTATATTATACATGCTATATAGTGTATTAGATTTATAATTCACTTGCCATGTAGTGTATTTTATTTATAATACACTTGCTATATAGTGTATTACATTTATAATATACTTGCTATACAATGTATTACATTTATATTGTACTCACTAAGCAGCAGGCGCAATGAAACAAGTGTTCGAGTAAAGCCTTCCCCTAAGCTGAGAACGGAACATAGGACAGTTGAATTAGTTGTTAGTTGGTGTTGTGCTAAGTAGTCAACTTATTGACGTTGTCAGTGTCTGCTTCAGTTGGAGGACAGAATCTCTTGAGTTCTTAAAGAAATTACGAGTCGCAATTTCAATATCGTCTTGAATACTGCGTTGTGAATGTATGTTCTTCGTGAAAGTATACATACATGTATACAATGTATAATGTGTAATAATTGTTAATTGGTAATTCTCTACATTCGTTTAATAGTCTTTGTATACGGCCAAAATTCTAACAGATTATATCTACGAGAATAGGTTTACATGATAATAATAATTATGACAATAACAATATTAATAATAATAATATTAATAATAATAATATTAATAATAATAACAATAAAATAATAATAATAGTAATAAAGGTTTAATGTTTAATATTCGTTTCCTCATATAATGATGATGTTAAAGCTAAAAAGCTACGGTTGACGTCAGTTTCTTCACTCAAAAGCAATGTCAATGACGGGCGAGCCCTTGATTTGAACCCCTGCACATACTGATCAGCGGTCGAGTATCTTACTGACGATGTCAGAGACGTCCTCGCAGTACGTACATGTCATTACAAATCTGTTAACCCAAACGATTTGAAAGCAAAACATGTGCTGAAGAGGGAGGAAAAGATCCATATGTTAATTGGAAAACATCTACCAGATTAGGTTTTTTTGCAGTTATCCTTGAAATGCTGGCCAGTGTTATAAAGCTGACCACATTTGTAAACATGCGATCAGAAAGAATAGCGATTTCTATCTGTATAATTTATGGCGTTATTGTTTAATGCTAACAATGCAGTAGACATGTTTACGAACATTTACATATAAGTATTGATTGTATTAGTATTGTGCGCTTCTGTTGCTACAGTGTTGCTACAGTGTTACAATCTACAGTGCGATGTCGCTAAATGTTTGTCGAACTTTAAAATAGCTTTAATGCTTCGCTATATAACAAATACATTTGAGTAATTAACAGTGAACATTTGTCGGTCAATTATTGAGTGCATTGCATTATAATTTAAAAAATTAACTTTTTGCCATATTTTCAGCGGCCCTTAGTGGGTCCTTATAGGTTCCTAGGTTTGAGGTTATTAACAGCACACTGGGAAAGAAAGCTACTTATCTTATTAATCTAAGGATTCTTAAGATCAAATTTTAAAAGCTAAGAATTCTTAAAATGCGGAAACGGACTTCTAAATGTAGTTTAATGTTTTGTCAAAGATATATTTTGTTGGAAACGTATTTGATGAAATTCTAGATGTGATATTTTGTAAATACTTGTAAGCATTTCTCGTCAATTTAATGTAAATAGGATTTTTACCAATTTTTCTTGTGGACAGAAAATTGACTCTGTGGACAGAAAATTAACTCAGAGAGTGTTTTAATTTGCTGACTATAACTGTGTGGTTAAATATATTCTAAATCTCTGGATTATTAGTTTAAATGAGAGTTCTGATTTCGTATTAGTAAGTGTTATTTCGTATTACTATGTATAGATGTTCACTGTACTCAGGCTAAAGATTTTATTATTATTATTATTATTATCTGGTTACATTAGATGTATTCTGAAGTGTTAAAAAGTTATTGTGTAATCACTTTGTTTTGAAGATTCGCTTGGAATTGGTTATGGACTGAAATTATGCTTTTAGAGTATTGCATAGACACCTTGTATTAGCTATGGTTATGTTATACCTTGGCCTGCTTATAGAGCCTATAGATCTTTAGTCTAAAATTACAAGTTTTAATCAAATACTGACCGAAGTAGAGGGAATTATTTAGGGCTCGAGAGAGATTGGACCCCTAGACTTCTACATACAATCTGATGTGCGATTTTGACCAATTTAAACGCAAACCCACTTTTCACTTAATCATGATTTTCTTGATCTTGATCTTCTAAGAATTTGGTAATCCCTACCTTTGTCAGGATATCTATCGTAGCCTATCCATCGTAAAAGTGTACTAAACAGTCCAGTATCCTTTCCTGCCTTTTATCATGGTTACAATTTCTATCTTAATAGCCATCTACCGTAGTAGCGTTTTTATCTTAATGGCCTGGTTATATAGGCATATTATGATATCCCTTCGCTTCTTTAATCTTCCTAGAGTATCCCTCATTTTCAAACTTCCTAACTTAGCCTCACTTTAATAAGTTCCCTACTACTTGATATTGAGTTTTAAAAAATGAAGTTTAACTTGTACGTAAATATTTCATATTAAAGAATTCGCTTCGATATTACATTTTATGATTGTTGTAACAGTTGTGTTAGTGAATTGCCATTAAAAGAGAGTCATGCACACGTTGCTTCGAGTTCATTTTATATCAGTTAGTATCTGCTAATTTTTCTAAGAGTTATGTCAGTTATAATTTTCTTACTTATGGAAATAAAAACAGCTTATGGAGAGAGTGTAAGAGAGATGAAGACAAACAGAGAGACAGAGAGAGAAGGAAACTATGTAATGGTAATTACCTAATCTACGCAAAAGTTGATCATGGCAAGCACTCAATACTTTGAATAATTTAAGGCCTTCAAAATAAATGTGTCGAGCTCTCATAAATATAATAGGCTATTAGTTCAAAGTTTTCTATCCAGCGGGCAGCCTTCATTTTATTGACAAATCATCACAAATACTGCATGTTTTCATAGTTTTGTTAGCATTATACAATTAATTGTTATTTTATATAAAAAAACTTCGAATATTTTGACATTTTCCGTGTCGTGTCTGGGCCACTGAAGAATAGACCAATCGCTAACTGCACGTGATGTAAGAGGCGACAAAGCGTGAATTGAGAAAGGCGATTGGAAACCACCTCAGTAGCCATACTGTTTTCCCAAGTTCTAGGCCATTTACATGTAAGGTATGGGTACATGTAATTAAGGAATAACTTTTAGTAGCGGACTGCTACTATACATGTATGTCTACGACTACTATCAATGTACATTTATAACAAGCATAACATAAAAAAACATAACGGCACACTGGGTCAGGAAGCACAGATGCTTGTTTAAGGCCCATTTCCACTTTCCTCTCTATGGTTATTAGCAATCGTTGCCTTTTGATGGCGCATCAATTGTAGCCGGCGCGGATTTAAGAATAACCTTCCATTACTCTGGGATTTTTCCTTCTAAGTTGCCAACACTCGGTCTTCCAAGCTGGTCACCCACAAAGTACTACCCGAGTCCGATGTAGCTTAACTTCGATTATTGACGGGCAACGCAAGCAAGTGCGCTAAATCCCGCCGTTTTTAACATTCCAATCAATATTTTTCCGTGCATTGAGTTTGCACCTAGTCAAAACCTATTAACTTTTGAAAATTCTGACCCACATATTTCATCATATCGAAGTGGGAATAGAAACACGTTGACGAATAATGAAGAAGATGAATAACAACGCCAATTAGAACGCTGATGATTTCCTCTGTCATCTAGTCCTCTGATTAGTCTCCGATTATTAGGATTTTGAATTCAGTCGATTAGATGAGCCATACTGGTTAAAGTGTAGATGCCATAGTGTTCGATGCTGTCACGGAAGTCATAAACCAATACTGCCACTGTTGTTGTTGTTGTTGCCGTTGTTTCTATAGCTGTTGAACAAGAAAATGAAGATTGAGAAAAAAGATTGTTTATTGTGATTGACGTGGAGTTTGCTTTGATAATAATTTTAATTTTATAAATATTTTATACAGTTTTGATAGTTCAATATAGGATTTAGCTTTTTATGGTATCGGTAATTATACTTATCTTAATTATATTTAATTGTAGAACATTTATGATATTATGAATTCAAGGAAAGCGTACGACCTTCCTTGGACTGGTTTTTGGTTTTGATTTCTTACCGTTTAAAGGACCTTAAAGTTTACTCATCGGATAGATTTTATTTAGCTATACTGAATGATATCATGGATGACAGTTGCACTCTATCTGAATGTGTTGTAGATATTGTTGCTTAACTTGTTTTAGTCAATCTTTAAATAACATGGCGGGTTTGGTTAGCATAACACCGGTTTAATTAGTAACATAAGCTGTTCATATTTTTGCGAAGTTTCATAAGAGTTTTCTGTTGCAAGAACTTTAATATTTTCGTCAGTCTGTCGTGATTATTTAGACGTTAATATTTAATTTTCTTTGTAGAAAAATAGATACGAAATGGGAATTCTACGTCTACTGTTATTTTCTGTTCAGTATTAAATTAATTATAGAAAATTTGACTGTGCAGCACTGACTACTGCATGTAGACCTGAGATCAAAATCCTAGCTTGCTTGTATAAGGAGCTTTCTTTGTACTTGTAAGCTTTATTATTTTTAGTCCTATTTTGGATCTCATGCTTAATTTTCTCCATTTACAATAAGCACTTATAATATGTGACCCATATTAAATAACATACTTTTTACATTTTATTTATGTATTTAGAACATTTCTTTTGTAGAATTTTTGGATCCAGAAGTCAATATGTCTGGAAAGAGTTTGAACGACGACGAAGGCTCTGGGTCTGGTAATCAGACGAGTCCAGTAGTACGAGCCTACTACCTCTATTCTGCTGTACGTGATATTTTCTTTTCTCTCTCTCTCGTAGTGCACTGCCTACTGGCAGGTCCATGGTATATAACGCCTCCACTCTTCTCTGTCTTCCGCATTCCTCTACATGTTCACATACGAGTGGGTCTTTAAATCATCTAACATATCTAATCTCGGCCTGCCTCTGCTTCTTTTTCCTTCCATTCTACCTTCTATGAAATCTTTTATTCAAGATTTTAGATTAGCTTTATCCAAGACTTAGTAGCCCTTGCAATAATTTAAGTACCTAGGGTTCTCTGAAGTGTACTGAACAATAAACTGAATATTTCTAATTGTAATTTTGATTTTAAGATGCCATTGTGGCAATGTATTAATTTGTTTGTATGCCTTCATTTAGGCTATTGCTTCTTCTACAAAATGTGTCAGGTATTAAAATCCCTGAAAAGTAAATGCTAGAAAATGGTGAAATTATTAGTAAGTTTTACTAAATCAAAAGGCTGATCTATCTTTTATATTCTATTCCTAATTTGTAATGCGCATTTTGCTGATTTTTTGTATTTTTAGGATTTTAAGTATTCTACATAGAGTTATGTATATCTTTATATTTTATTCTTCTTCTTATGCTGTAGATTTATTCAATAAATGAAAGAATTTTGTAATTTAACTTAAAAGTTTCAAGATGCTTAATTTTGTTTATGTCACACGGTCTCGAAAATGGAGGCATCTGTCTAAAAACGTGAAAAATGTTAACTAGTTTCTGAAATTTTTATTTATATTAGTGTAGATTTCTTTTTATTTAAAATTGTTTATTAAAACAAATGTTCTCTGCTTAAAAATAGTCTTTATTTTTATTTTTTTATTTATTCAAATAAGCAAACAGTATACATTTGTTAGTTAGTAGGGACTCAAAAAAAAGGAAAATGTCAATTAACAACTGTAGTTTTACTTTACCTTTTTATAACTCGTCGTCATCATCATCATCATCCTCCCTTGAATCCCAGGGTCGGGATACAAATAGACTGTCTCAAATCCTCTCTGCCCTACACCACATCACACCAGCCAATCCCCTATTTGAGACTTTTCCATTCTTTTAAATTTTTGTAGCAATTTCTGGAGCCTAGGCACTCACCAACCGAATGTTCTCACTGACGTTGGTATGGATCTTAGTGCTTTAGTCACCTTCTATGACACGAGCAGTCACCGGTTGGTCAATTCTTCAAACAACCCAGGCACAACACCATTTTTATTACTAATATAACTAAATATAGCATTTAACATTGTTTTGCAGAGACATCAGCATCTGCTGGATAGAGCCACCCCTCATACCATAGCCCGTTGGATATTCTGGATTGCTCTAGCTGCAGCGTATCTTCTCCGCGTCTTCTTACTGCAGGTTAGATTAAATTCTGACAAATTTCTTTAATTAGTTGTTTATTCCACTAAAGCTTAAACTAAGTAGAATGGCATTTTCCATACCACGAGTGATATAATAATAACAACTATTAGATTGCTACAGTCATCAATGACAACATCGAGCACTATTGAGACAAAATCAAGTCAGCGAGCAAAAAGAAGGTCCAAAAATGGTGCAAATTCTAAAATCCAGAAATTCAGTCCATATGTAAAAGGAATTAAAGAAAATATACTGTTGGAGGCATGCAGGATTTTAAACCAATAACCACGCTTGAAATGGTTTGTTATTCATTGTAAAAAAGGGCAGCTTTGGAGCTATTCAATGTTTTATCTGTCGCTGGCATGGATCGAGAGAGAGAGGGAGAGAGAGAGAGAGAGAGAGAGAGAGAGAAAGAGAACTATGATTGTTTATTTATAACTGAAAGAAATTCTGCACGATGCGTATACAACCAGACTGAACGCATATAAGACAGCCGTCAGAAATAGCACAATCATCAAGCAGGAAACTTAAGTACACTTGGTTTTAGGTTTAATTTGATTGCTGTTTATTGATACTAAGATAAATTGATGGACAAGATACTTCCCAGCCTGTTTGCCATCCTGACTCTTGTATGCTTGCTGATATTAACGGAGATACTTTTGTTTCTAGGCTATTGAGGGTAAATAACTAGTTGACCGATCATCGCCTTGTCATTCTTTGACATTTACGAGATGTTTAGAATATTTTTATGGTTCTTATATTAAGATATCTTATTGATTAACATTTATAAGAATGTAACAATAGAAATAGTAGCCTACGACATATGGTGTTTGTAGATGAATTCAGAATTTTCTAACAAATCTTTTGATCATGTGAAACATTTAATTTTGTGTGAAATGTAGCTCGTTCTGCAGTTGATTATATGGCTTGTTAATGACTTTTGCTGTACAGGGTTGGTACATAGTCACTTATGCCATCGGCATATACATGCTGAATCAGTTCATAGCATTTCTCACGCCAAAGATAGATCCAGCTATGCAGGACTACGAAGGTATGCTGACTTTTGCGATATAGATTAAATTATTTTAAATTATTTTACATAAATCTCCATGTAAGGATGTTTTTACTTACTTTTATAACTTACTTCTCGTTAGACTGTGGATCGAGACTTGTTTAAGTGAAAATATCTATCGAGGTTGACCACTGGCTGACTAATAAATTAACTATTGCAAAAGTTTTTGTTAAACTTCATATATATACATTGTAAACAAACTTGGAGTTTATGTTGAATAGTCATATTTTGAAAGAAATCGTCCTGATTATATTATAATTACCGAATAGTAATCAATAATAAGAAATAATATTTGGTGCATCTCTAAAAATACTTAGTTGTTCTCGCTTTGACTATTTCAAGACTAGATTTTTAGCGATTTGTGCATGGAGGCCTTGAGCTAAGATTTAATAATACATATATTTGTGTACGCGTGCTCAAATGACCTGATTTAATATACTGAACAGAAGACGGTCTCTCCCTGCCGACTAAATCAAGCGAAGAATTCCGACCATTCATGCGACAGTTGCCGGAGCTGAAGTTCTGGTACAGTACTCTGAGGTCGATTGTCATTGGGCTCGTCTGCACTTGTTTTGACTTCTTCAATGTGCCCGTGTTCTGGCCGATACTTGTCATCTATTTCATCGTTCTCTTCACTGTCACCATGAAGAAGCAGATTAGGGTTAGTATCGGGCTAGAGTATAGTCTAAGCCATGGCTAAAATGAGTTAATTGTAAGTTCTAATTGTAATTTTAACAATTCCAATTTATGATTTTGTTAGTAATATTTATATGAATTATACTTTTGAGAGTTTTTTTAAGTATTAAGATTTCCTAGATTTAAAATGTTGTAAAAGTTTGTTTTGAGCGAAAACTGTTATAATATTATAATTTAATTATTTTTTTTATACTTTTATAAAATAATTATAATTTTTATAATTTAGATTTTATATTATATACCCATTGATTAGTTACCTTGGCTTATAAAGAACTTAAATATTTAACTATATGGGTGTAATATTGTTCCTTGATTAAGATGGATTTGAGCTATATTTGAGATGTTCGTTTATTTTTGTGTTACAGCACATGATCAAATACAGGTACATACCTTTTACTCACGGCAAGACGCAGTACAAGGGCAAGGCCGACTCGAGTAAAGTTATATCATCATGAACTGCTACTGAACAATGCTGTAGTCCATTGAGAACCACTCTGTATTGTCTGTTTCTGCACTATACAAATACGAGCATATGGTAATATGCATGTATTTATATAACATGTATAGTGTGCTGTACGTAGTCATACTAATACGAGTGTATAATAGGATGTGTGTATTACTTGTTCTGCGCATACTGTACTTCCACAGAGGAGTAATAATAATAGTAAGTATATTTATAAAGCGCCGCTCTATGCTAAATGCCATAGTAGCGCTGAATGGACAGTGAAGGTCTAATAGCCAGGTGGTGTAATGCCAAAATTGGTGTAGCGGCTAGAACTACTAGAAATACTTGTATATGGTGATATGCATGTATTATTTCTACTGCTTGTAATGCAGAGGTGTACGTATGCCTGCATGTAATAATATGTTTATATTGTCTGTACTTTGCTCTAATGTACAAATCCGGGGGGTATAATAGTGTAATCTGTATTTATGCTTAACTTGTTTTGTTAACTTTAATGGATACTTGTGGATGCTTTATGTTAGACAATTTTATTTAATTACTTCATCGGCACACCAAGTCTTTGTAGTATGTACACCATGTGGCTTTGTTAACGTGAAATGGACTTAGTTGTGTGAAACCATGTTCCTTGCTTCCTCGATCTCTCGACTTCATTGCAGATATGTAGTAAAAAAGCTTATGTTAACCTCAGTTTTCTCACTCGAAAGCGATGTCAGTGACGGGCGAGGCCAGGATTTGAACCCCACACATGCTGATCCGTGGTCGAGTGTCTTACTGACGTCGCCACTGGTTCCAGCGAAAAATGAAGCTCGTTGAACTAGGCAGTAGACGGTATGTGGATGATGAGGCGATATTTAGTTGTCGTTTAGAAGTCAGTCCGGAGTTTGAAATGTTTTCAAACTTCATTAGGTTAGGTGCTGCTGAAGATCTGTAATAATTAACTAAAATTTATGAGTTAATATAATAATTATCAGTCGTTTGTCAACAAGTCGTGACTAGTTGCGTAAACAGTTTACTACGAATTCCTCTGTACATTCATTCTGTACTTGTGTGCAAAAAGTTAAAGAATTAATTGTATCTCTCTAATAATTTTAAATCCTGCATTACAGCGTTATCTTATAGTGTTGAGAACGACATATTGGTCGACTGGTGAGTGGGAATGCGTATCTTAGACCTGCCAGTTGTTCGAACGTAAAACAGAGATTAACTACTGTTGTTGGAATTTTTTTGTTTTTGACTGGTTCAGTATTAGTACATATGTTGAATAATTTTAAGTTAACTTTTTCAGACATTTTAAATTTATACAGCGGCATGTGGTACAAGTTAAAACATAAAAATTTGGTAGAGTGGTTTGAGTGCAAGACTGTGTGTGCCCCCAAATAAACAAACATGTGCAAAGCACATATGTATGAAAAATCTTCTGTACTTCATAGCATGACTTAAAAAACTGTAGTGGTTGCTTTAAGAAAATAATAAAATTTGAAAACTGTAATATAGAAAATGATGTGTAAAAGTGGAATGTAAACCAAATATATTAATTGCATTACAAAATGAAATTTTGTTTATTTAAAATCTATTATAATTTAGGTGTGTATGTATATATACTATTTTATAGCACTGTATTTTGTATTGTTTCAGTCTTACACTGTCACACAACTCGTTTTATGCTTTGAAGCTTTAGTTTTACCATCGTCGAGAATTTGACTGTTAAAAGTAAATGTAGTTCCATGTTACGCTAAGGTTGTCTATTCACAAATTTTATTTATTAAAAAATCTAACAAGTTGGTTTTCTTAATTTGAAATCAAATTCAAATCCTGTGGTTTCTACTCATTGACTAAGCTTGTTCATTATTAGGCTCTCCAATTAGTATAATAATAATTGTAACACTGAAGTTAGGGATGTTAATAGCATTAAATTGATTGATAATTATCCTTCGACTGCATTTCAAAAGAAGAATCAGCTGCTAGACACATGTTATTGTTAAAGCGTGAAGCGGAAATAGAATTCTTTAGATTTTAGTTTATTTAATCAAACATTTGAGTTTGTACTTTCTTCAAGTAACGTTTGTTTCCTGGCCCTGTTGTCACTGTCAGATGATTGTTGATTTTTGTCACTGTCAGATGATTGCTGTGACTGTCAGATGATTGTTGTCATTGTCAGATGATTGTTGACATTGTCAGATGATTGTTGACATTTTCAGATGATTGTTGTGCCTGTCAGATTATTGTTGTCACTGTCAGGTGACTGTTGTTACTGTCAGATGATTGTTGCGACTGTTAGATGATTGTTGTCACTGTCAGATGATTGTTGTCACTGTCAGATGATTGTTGTGACTGTCAGATTATTGTTGTCACTGTCAGGTGATTGTTGTTACTGTCAGATGATTGTTGCGACTGTCAGATGATTGTTGCGATTGTCAGATGATTGTTGTCACTGTCAGATGATTGTTGTCACTGTCAGATTATTCTTGTCGCTGTCATATGATTGTTGACACTGTCAAATGATTGTTGTCACTGTCAGATGATTGTTGACACTGTCAGATGATTGTTGACACTGTCATATGATTGTTTTCACTGTCAGATGATTGCTGACACTGTCAGATGTTCGAACTTTAAATCCTTAAATTTATTGTGAGATTTTAATCCTCTTGCTTGTTTGCAGTTGCTTATTCCGCTTAAGATGTCCCTGACATATTTTTCTGGTGAGGAATTGGAAGTTATTAATTCGAGCCTACTTAATTTAATTTTTATTTTATGGAGGAACCTTATATACTTGTAAGGAGGAAGCTAGTTCAGTGTACAGACCGCCGGTATATAATTTCTATTGAATTCTTATTTATCGTTATTGTCTTGTTTTATTCGTTAGAGCCTGGCTTGAGGTGTTTATCATAGGCGTTAAGTGAGCACGTCACAAGTCTCTTTGAACAAAATTAATTCGTTTTGTGTTGCATTGAAATGTTGTGTAATTTGTATAAAATGAAAATCTGTTCGTTTGATCTTCTAGAGATAAAATAAAGCATCTGCAGTGAAATACTGCTTCAATATTCTGTCTCTATATTATTTTAACATAATAATATTGCATAACGTAACATTACATTACAGAGTCAGGAAGCAATTATATGCTTGTTTAAGACTCATCAGGCTCTTAACTAAAACCAATTAATATTAATAACATCACATAGATCAATATAAAACTGAAAACTACATTATACAAGTACAATACCAAAAAAAGCCAGTGACCAACTAGGCCTTGAAAAAAATCAAAACACCTTGAAAAAATCAAAGCAAATTACATACATATAATTACAACAATTAAAAAAAATTACATACATATAATTATAACAATTTTCCTACTCCGCGTTCCATGTGTTCCACAACCACTTAAATCCCTGCTCCTAGGCTCCGCCTTGCTCCTAGGCCCCGCCTTGCTCCTAGGCCCCGCCTTGCTCCTAGGCCCCGCCTTGCTCCTAGGCCCCGCCTTGCTCCTAGGCCCCGCCTTGCTCCTAGGCCCCGCCTTGCTCCTAGGCCCCGCCCTGCTCCTAGGCCCCTCCCTGCTCCTAGGCCCCGCCTTGCTCATAGGTCCCTCCTGCTCCTAGGCCCCGCCCGGCTCCTAGACTCCGTCCTGTTCCTAGGCCCCGTCCTGCCACTAGGCCCCGCCCTGCCTCTAGGCCCCGCCTTCACTCTCTGCGCCCCTCTCTGACAGCACCATTGCTCCACAGTCAACAGAAACAGATGTTAAACTTGGAGATGATTGCTGAAGCTCTTACGTCATTGGCACGGTGTATATCTGTACGTATAGAAAGAGCTTTGAACATAGAGATAGCAGATACTGTATTGCATCTCATTGTTGACCGGAAAAGTTTCTTCTAAATAGTCCTTCGAGTGGACTTGAAGGAAGTTTTTTATATATTTCGAAATGTCTTTTTTGTTAGATAATTAAAATTGCTAATAATAAAAATTATATCAGCGGTTCACAGACAGAAGAGGTAGTTTGGTGGTGGCTATGTTGGTAGCGCAGTTGTTTATAGACTGGAGGGTATGAGTTCAAAATTCATCTGCGTCCTACGTCGAATTGGCCATAGCATGTAATCTATTCTCACACACACACGCACATACACATTACACACTATCTCTCTCTCTGTCTGTCAATCAATCAATCAAATCTGCAGGAAATCTACATGTGTCAATCAATCAATAAATCAACCAATAGATACAATCAATCAGGGGCTGATCCAGGAATTTTTTAAGGGTGGGCCCGAAAATTTTTTTGGACAGTGTACATATTTTTGCTTACGCCACGCCTTCGGGACGAGACGCAACTAGAAAAATGCTGTGTGGGGGGGGCTCAAAAATTTTCAGCACTGCATACTGCGCTCGGCTCATAGAGTGAGTATATCCCCGTACTCCCCCTCATACCCGTCCTAAAGTGAGAGAAAAACCTAAAATTCCTAAAATCCTACATTTGTTTAGGAAAAAAGTAGGTTAATTTTTTTCACCTCTGAGGCTCTGGTGAAACTCAGCGGATCTGGACCAATTGCAAAAGTGACCTAATTTTGGCGGAAGATGGGGGGGGGGCTTAAGCCCCTCGATCCCAGCCAAGGCGGTTTGCACCACTGTTCCGGGAGAGAGTTCGCATTTTTTATTTACATCCTTTATCCTCTTATACAATGGCTAAAGTGAAAATTGAGCGCTAGTGAAACGGTCAACATTTTCGGGCCCCCCTTCCGTTTTATGGGTCCCTAGTGGGGCCCATATTTGAAAAAAATTCCAGGTAGTAGGACTGTTCGAGTTTCCTCTTGTACCCCCCCCCCTAACCCCCCTAACGCCCTTAAAACCTATTTACACCTAGAAATTGCATAGAAACAATGAAAATATAGTTTTAATTTTTTATCGTCAGGCCTATCCCCTGGGCCCCCCCTGGATCCGCCACTGCAATCAATAAATGCGTGATAGGCCTTAATTCTGTAGATTTGCTTGCAATTGTATATTCTAGTTGAAACATTTCAGAGTTCTCCCTTGAATGAGGAACTGGACGTTAAATCTTCCATGTATTTTAAGTACGGTTTAGGTAAACTGGAATAACTTATTCAATATCTGTAAAGCTGTTGTTATCTGCTGTATCTCTCTCTCTCTCTTTCTCCTACTTAATATATATATATATATATATATATATATATATATATATATATATACATATATATATATGTCACTCCTCTCTTATTCTCTTTCCTTCAACACCCACTCTCTCCTTTTATCTCTTTATAATCATCTTTCTGGATCTTAAGCTGTTGCTGGCTACTTGAGCTAGTTATCTGTGCGTGAAACTTTAAAGTCTAAAAAACATCAGGTACATGTAAAACACAACAAAACAGAATTCTTTATCTAATGGGAAACAACAATAACAACAACAACAATAAACTCAATTAGACTGCTACAATTCTCTATGAATATTTTTGAAACAAAGTTTGACGACGAACGAAGAGCAAAAAAAAGTCCAAATTTATTCAGCGAAAATTCCATATCCATAAAAAATGGTGCCAAAGTCAAAGATTATACGGGATTGTCACTGATGACTGAAGGCAGGGAGGTGTGAAGATGATACTATGATATATGAATAAAATACATTTCTTTTAATCTTTCTACTTTTTATCGATTTCAGTTTCATCATCATCATCATCTTCCCTTGAATCCCAGTTTACGTTCAATATATTTCTTTTATATCTCTCTCTCCTTCTCTCCCTCTCTCCCTCTCCCTCTCTCTCTCTCTCTGCTCTCTCTCTCTCTCTACTCTCTCTCTCTCTCTCTCTCTTTCTCTCACTACTCTTTCTCTCTCTCTTTCTCTCTCAGTACTTCTTGCTGTCTCTCTCTCTATCTCTCTATATCTCTCTCTCTCACTCTCTCTCTCTCTCTTTCTTATCTAAACACTAGCTCAGCTGCTCTGTTCATACTAACCTCTCCTAGCCTCACTCCACAAGCTCACAACCTCTCACAGCTGCTGCCTGCTCGCACACCGCTGCTTCACTCATTCACCTCCGCTAAAGTTTTCCAGGCGCGTAAGAGCTTCCAAAAGTTTGTCTAGGAGTTAATAGCAAACTTAAATTTAACTTAAATAGTTTTTCCTTTTTTTCTTAGAGAGGATAACAGAGAAAAGAAGACAAGATGGCGAACAATACGATGGATGCTATAAAGAAGAAGATGCAGGCGATGCAGGGAGAGAAGAACCAAGCCCTCGATAAAGCCGAACAGCTCGAACAAAAGTGCGCCGAACAGAAAACTCTAAACGAGAAGGTTCGTGAAAAACTTCTTTAATCTTTCATTATTATTAGAATGTGTCAATTTACAGGGGTGACGTTCTGAAGTTTTAAATGACAGATTCTGAGGTGAATTGCACCCTCGTGGGTTCAAATTCCAGCCTCGCTGATCTGAGAGTAAAATTTGGGAATTTCACAGGACTGGTTATACGGAAAATGGTCTAAATTGCCTAACGATTTGAACATGTATTATTATTAGTGATAGATATCAACATAGTTGATCATTTCACTATAATGCGTATTTACTTTTACTAAATAAAAATTTATTCATTTATGACTAGTGTAAATATGGAGCCTATATTTCCTATTTCCTTTATCGACTGACAATTATAAATAATTAATGCTGATGACAAATGTGTGTGAATTAAGGTTGAGCCAGATATAGATTTCTACTTGACAATTCTAGATGTCTTGATGTTTTCTGCGAAGTGGCAGGTCCAAGGTACATATTCCTAGTCAAAATCTGCTTCACGCTCAGTATGCATGAGAACTTCGCTGACCTATACGTTGTTGCTATCATAACGGTTAAGCCTTTAGCGATGGAGAATATGTAGTCTTAGTGGTTATTACAATTATCTTCCTTAATTTTTGCTTCGCCACCTCTTACTACACGTGCATTTTTCGGTTGATCTATTTTGTAGTGACCTAAGTATAAAAGTTTTTCTGTCTATATCCGATCAGTATTCCGTGTTGTGTCCGAAGAATAATATAGGTCAAAAGTAAACTGCACGTGTCGTAAGAGTCGACTGAACAAGAACTGAGGAAGGCAGCGGGAAACCATCTCAAAAGCCACATTATTCCCAAGCTAGAGGTTATATTAAGGTGTGGATTAAGCTTAAAATTTTGCGAAAGGGATAACTCGTTCATCGATGGAATGCTCTTTAGTGAAGCTTGAAAAGCGGCATATGAGTAGGAATTAGTACCATGGACCTGCCATTTGGCAGAACACATGAGAGAGAGACAGAGAGAGAGATCTATCAGTCTATCTGTCTATCTATCAGTCCATCTATCAGTCTATCTGTCTATATATATCAGTCTCTCTGTTTCTCTATCAGTTTCTCTCTCTCTATCAGTCCCCATGTCTCTGTATCAGTCTTTCTGTCCTTCTCTCAATCGCCCTGTTTCTCTATCAATATCTCTCTCTCTCTCTCTCTGTGAATCTCTCTGTCTCTCTATCAGTCCCTCTATTAATCTCTCTGTCTCTCTATCAGTCTCTCTATCAGTCTCTCTGTCTCTCTATCAGTCTCTCTATCAGTCTCTCTGTCTCTCTACCAGTCTCTCTGTCTCTCTATCAGTCTCACTATCAGTCAATCTGTCTCTCTCTCTATCTCTCAGATGTCTCTACTCTCTCGTATTTTTCTCTCGAGAATATACATATACTTTTTCCACCACCTCCATTACTTCCACCTATCCGCTGAAGCACAATCCAACTCCCATCTATCAGGCAGCTCCGGTAGCTGTGCTGTATTGTTCAGCATTCAGCTAGAGTTATAAATACATCAGCTCTATCTGGACTCTATCCGCTAATCCGTTCAGCCTATACAGTCTACAGTGTAGCATGGACTCAACTTAATAGAAAATTTACTTTTTGAGGGGGACACGCTTATAATTACCTGTGTTGTGTCCGTGCCACTGAAGAATAGACTAACCGTAAACTGAACGTATGATAAGTTGAGACTAAGCAAATACCCAAGAAGGCAATAGGAAATCTGATTAGAAGCAATATTATTTTCAAGCTATTGATTACATTAAAGTGTGGTTAAGGCTTAGACTATTGTGAAGGGATTAACTCGTTGATCGACGGAGTGCTCTTTATGGGCCGATAAATCGGAATACGAGTAGGGATGTGTACCTTGGACCTTCCACCTGGCCGGATACTAGAGAGAAGAGAGTGAGAGAGAGGGGGCGGAGGGAAAGATGTAAGCCTACATTTGCTTCAATTAAGGAGCTACAGACAAATCAAACGTTCGTTTTTGAACTACAAATATCTTTTAGAGATGCTTTAGCAGAATTTAGTGGCTATCATTTACTTTAGTATGGGTACTTTCATTGTACATGTACAAAATATACTAACATCTTCACTTGTGTGAACTCAATCAACGTCAGATGTTTTTTCGGAGAGTTAGGGTAAGCCAAACAACTCTGCCCCTACGACTTCTTTACTTCGGCTTGTTGTGCATGCTTTTAAAATGTATTGAAAGATGAACGTTTTCAAAACAACATTTAAAGACAATTTCCTTTAACTTGAAGACTAAAAATGCTAACTCAATGTTACTTGTAGTCATCGCCATCATCTTCTTCTTCTTACCTTGAATCCCAGTTTAGTTTAAGACCGGTTAAATAACCTAGCCATGCGCTTGAAAAGAAGCCAAGGTCAACATAACTTCATGCAACTATATGAAATATAATATCACGGCCTATAAGCTTTGCTGGCAATATAACATTCATAAATGAATGTTATAATTAACAATTAATTACTTAATCAATTAACGTTGAATGTTAATTAATTAATTAATATTTTATTCAGGATGATATCAAGCACGGACATTCAATCTGAAATTTATACTATTACTTTGCTTTGAAGTTATTTCACAATTATTAATTCTATGAGAATTATGTCTAAGTCACTCATTTACGCGCTGAGTTTGGTTCGTACTTAAGGGGAGATGCTCGGCCTGCATGGCGCAGACTAGATACACTCGCCCCCCGCGATGGATGAAATTTTGCCTGACCCGGTGGGCGTGGTGACGCAGATAGAGAGGTCGAAATATGGCGACGCTTGAAAACTGAAAGTCGATGTTCATCAGTAGATTGAGTCGGTTCATGCTAACCGTTACCTGAAAGAAAATGCGTGGCAATATTTTTAAAAAGGGTATATAGGTGATAAAGCCACTTTAATTTAATTTATAAATTGAACCATATAACATAAATGCGTGCATAACTGCATATACTATATGAGAAGGTAATCATCTGTAGGTGTATGCGATATTTCTAAGATCTGTATAGTTTAACAATGAATGATAAAAACAACACAGATTGCGAACGATTGTACATTAAGTGGCTTAAGACGCTCTATGGTCTGTGTTTGTGATTTAGTAATCCCGTTGTCCATGACAACACTATGATATGAGCTGCTGCGGCAGAATCTCAGGTGATCACGTCGTCCATGACAACACTACGAGACTATGTGCTATAGTCGAGCATTGTTCTGCTTCGGGCACAGCTCAAATAATGTCTGCTAATTTAAGCTTAACTCAACTAATGTCTGCTAATTTATGCTTAACTCAAATAATGTCTGCTAATTTATGCTTAACTCAAATATTGTCTGCTAATTTATGCTTAACTCAAATAATGTCTGCTAATGTAAGCTTAACTCAAATAATGTCTGCTAATTTAAGCTTAACTCAAATAATGTCTGCTAATTTAAGCTTAACTAGTAGGCCTATGGCACTGGTGGAGGCTGTAGTGTATCGACAAGTTTTCATACTGCGGATCAGTAGGTGCAGGGTTCACAATCTGTGTTCTATCCGTCGCTGTTATGTGTGCAAAACATGAAAATGACGTTAAGAAAGCTTTAGACTCTTTAACGCTGACTACTACCGATGAAATAATACTTACAAGTTCCGAAAGAAAAGAAAAGAAAATTAGACTTACAGCTCTTATATAAAATAAATTAAGGCTTACAGCTCTTACATAAAATAACATATAAAATAAAATAGTACTTACAGCTCTTAAATAAAGTAAAGTAAAATAAGGCCTATAACGTTTAAGCATGCTAAAACAAAATAGGACTTAATGCTCTTAAATTAAATAAATAAAATAAGATAAAATGAGACTTACGGCTCTGTATTTCTTCACTCGGCTCATGGTGTTCGAGAAGACAGCAATGATGAGGTTAAGAAGTAGAACACCCAGAACGGTCACGTGACAGTAATGACTCATGTAGAGCGTGGTTCTGTCATGGACGTCGTATTGAGAGAAGTCGAGAAGATTGAGAGTCGTTAGGAACAGGGAATACATCGTGTTAGAGAATGTAGAAAAATCCTGAAACATCCAACAATAGCTCAACAATTCGACAATTAATAACAATTAAATAATAATGATAATTATTAATCATTAAAAATAATTATTATTAATAATTATTAATATTAATTATTATTATTAAATTAATAATTAATAATACTAATAATTAATAATATTTAAGTAATATTTAAAGAGTAGCGGATTGTGCTTCGATTTGACATATTATTCCCGTGATGAATGCAAGACGCTGAAGAATTGACCAACCCGATAACTGCATTTGTCGTCAGAGGCGACTTCATTGCAATATTAATATCATATAACAATTACATTTTTTGTACAATATATAATAATACTCCTGTCTACCTCTACGCATCCTTCTTTTGAAATCGTGTTCATCAGAAGCATGAAATGATAGGAGAACGCCGCGTTGTAGAAGGAAAGAAGAACAAGAAAAGCGCAGAGATCTGACGTCATTTCTCGAAGATAAACGATGACGTCACCGAATATCGGCATCATCTGGACGTAGATTGCGATGGACCAGACAGTGGTGATGGTACTGAGCACTCGTAGTAGACCGAGGGCGGTTAGGGAAGAGTCACGGGCTGAGATCAACTCCATAACGATAAGCTCAGAGACGATTAGAACTGGATTCATGGTCTGACAGATAGTGTCAATCCACAGAGTGGATGAGATTATGAGAGCTTTCCTTCCCTGGAAATAAGCAGTCCAGGAGCGAGAATTTAGCGTTAATTTCTATTAATTATTTCTTTAATTTCGTTATTTCCTTAATTTCGTTAATTGCCTGTGAGTGATATCAGTGACGTAGTTTTAGTGACTACGTAAAGACATTAGGGAATTACTTATCATTATCATTACTTACCAACGTCAGAAAGGGCATTCGGTTGGTGAGCGCCTATGCTCCAGAGATTGCTGCAAAAACTTAAACGAATGGATCATGTTATTCATATCCCGACCTTAGTTAAACTGGGATTTAAGGAAAGATGATGATGATGATCATTATCGTTAATTACTTTTTAATGTTATGCATGCTTTTATAATTATTTCGTGCAATTTATAGCCCTAATAAAAATCATTAGGAATTTTTTAATATTATTTAACGGCATTTGGTAAAGTTCTAAGCAGTTTAAATTCAGACAGCTATACTTTCTTTCACTCTCTTTCGCTCTTCCTCTCTTACCTCTCTTACCCCCCTCTCTCTCTCTTTCTCTCTCTCTCTGTCTCTCTATCTCTGTCTCTCTGTCTCTCTCTCTCTCTCTATCTCTCTCTCTGTTGGCAGGCCCACCACTTTAACTTCTCCTTTGTTAATCCTTTTATTCACAAGTTGACCATAATAAAAATCCTAAAGCATCTAGGGCTGCTGCATCACCTTTAAACTCCGGCTCAGTTTGAATATATCGGGCGATTTGCCAAAATAGAGTCGAATGGTGGCATAGCAGGTCACTAGACCGTCGCAGGTCCAGAAGACGAAGAGGTAGACGCCGATAGCCAGCAGGGTCCACCTAGGCAGTCTCACAGGTGAGAACCCATCGCAGTAGTAGAACCCCGTATCACTGCCAACAGTTGTGCCATTCGATGAGATGTTGTTTGGCTTAAAGTCTGAAATGTAATCACATAGAGTACAATTTGGGTAAACAGGATTTTTTTTCAATGAATGACGCCCTGCCCACTAATGTGGAAGCTGAGGAAGGCCATAGGGGCCCACCTCGTCATAAGCAGCATTTCCCAAGAATAATGATTTATCAAAATGAATGTTATAGATGATTTAGAGATCCACTGGTATGTGGACATGAAGAGGAAAACGGAAAATACAGGTGAGTGGATGCGTTATATTCCATGAATCTGCCAGTAGGCAGTACACCAAGAAACAGTGAGAGAGAGAGAGAGAGAGAGAGAGAGAGAGAGAGTACAATATAACTGAGTGTTATCTCTCTCGTGTTATGCTAAGTGATGGGTCCAGTGTACATATTCCTACTCAAAGTCTACAGGAAGGACAAATATTGACCAAGAACTGAATCAGTCACAAAGGTTCAGCTTTGAGCAAGCCGTAATATAGCCTTAATCTTTAGAAAATGTGACTTCTGCTGTGGTTTCCTATTGCCTTCCTCAGTTTCCTGCTTAGTCGCCTCTTCCGAAACGTTCAGTTTGCGGTCGGTCTATATGCTGTACTTCAGACACTACGCGGGAATGCATGACATTTGAGTAATAATTAATAATAATTTGAGTAATTGCATCGTGTGATAAGTACTTAAATTAACCGTAAACTAAAATTATATACTATAGTTAATTTTTATCTCACAGGAAATAAAAATGTTAGTGTACTTGTGTCGGTGTTTGTGGTTGATAGACAGAGAGTGAGATAGATAGAAAGAAAGAGATAGATAGAGCTATAGAGAGATAGAGAGAGTTAATACTGGAATATTAAGATCTCCAACCTTTATCCGATCTTCCACCCATCTTTATAATCCAGAAATGATCCAGCTCGTAAAGCTGAAGTAGTATGATATTAAAGATCTTGACACAAAATATCAGCAGAAAAGTGGACATTTTGCATTTCATTAATCTATCATACCAGTTTCTTATCAATCCGCTTTTGTTTATCAGCATGCTATTGGCTATACTGGTTTTACTCGAGTCAAGAGAAAGAAATAAAACCATCGGCGATAAATATCTTCTTTCCGTTGGCTTTCTCCATGCTTTGAAATTGAAAGTAATAAAATTTCTGTAAAGATTCCCAGCGCTAAGGTTACTGAACTTGGTAGATCCTGCTTCTCTATTTTCCGGTTCCGGCTGTTCGCGGATACTATGATTCTCAGTGTTGGGATTCGATGATTCAAAGCATCTCTGGAATTTTGATTCTAGGGTCACCGGAATAGACTCTGAGTTGTCATCGTTATCGAAATCATTTAACCGGCTGGTTTCAACCGGTTTCAATAGAGAATTTTTCCTATCAGTAGATTGTTTGCACGGAAAAGTGTCCTGCTTTTCTAAATCACAGTTTTCCGTGCCAATCGAACTGCAAGTGCCTGGTGATTTTTGAGCGATATTTGGATCAATCTTAGACGGTTTTATTTCTGAAATTGTTTCTGGTAAAATCGACGCTATACTGATATCCAAGATCTCGCAGTTTTCAACGTCGCTGGCAATAATACAAGTCTTTTGCTTTAGAGAATTGTTTTCAGCGATAGCTGTGTCAGTGTCTGGTTGGGAATTAGAAACTTGAGTAGAATTTAAATGGACCTGCTCGTTAAGTTCACTATTGTGCAAAACAGACTGTGTGAACGATGATTCCATTTGAACGTCTTGTTCTGTCATAATAAAATCGTCTCCTGGACATTCGTAATCTGTGACGTCATACCAGTTATATGACGTCATACCCATGACGTCACAACGCATCAAATAAACACCGGGCGTATCTAGTATTGAGGCGAACAGTCCAAGCGCTCCCTGCGTTAAATATACAATTTTAAAATTAAATAACTATCCCGGGTTTTACCGATATATTCTGGTAATAGTATGTAGGATACCAGTCTTTGTTATTTTTACGTTGGGCTTTAGTTTTACTACTCTAGATCTGAGCACTTGATTTGGTTAACTGATTTTTCAAGTATTGCATTGACTTTACAGATAAAGCAAGACAATTAAATCTGCCTCAATACGGAAACATAGAGCCAGTTTAGAATTTGCGACATTTTGCATAGGCTAAATATTGAAGCTACGACAATGAAATCGGAGATTAAACTACTACAATCTCCTGCAAACTTTATCTAGACATAGCAAAAATTACAGACTCAGAATTTATGAATTATTTCCACGTCTAGGCACTCGAGCCTGATATTTAATTTCTCAGTTAGACTTGATAAATTCACCAATCGAAAGTGATTTTAGCAACTCAGATTCTAACTATACAGACTAGCATTAAAGAATGTTGATCGATGGGATACTCTTTAAAGAAGACGAAAAACTGAGTAGGAATATATGGTTCGTATCAGCTAAATTTGACAGAGCACTAAAGAGAAAATGATGCATCTCTCTCTTTCTCTTAGTGCACTGCCTACTGGCAGGTCCATGGTATATAACGTCTCATATCTACATATCGGTACAAAAAAATTACCTGCTGAACAGCGAACTCCAATGGACGCAAACCTTCCGAATTTTCCATCATAAGCAACATTCGTAGAGATTCCATTGGAAGAATTCTGAGAATATTCTCGAGCGACTGGATCATTTTCTTTTCCAACAACGGTTCGTAGACAACGGCGCCGATTAGACAATGAATGGTGTTTAGCCGGAGCTTAGGTTCTATGCAGAATACGTCTACGTCATTGCGTAGCATGACGTCAGAGGTTTTTGTGGACCCATACACAGAGGCAAGGATGAATGGGCGAGTAATCGAACATTGACTCGTGTGATCACCTACCAATCGAGATATGTCGCTAAACTATCAGCAACAAAAACAATTAGAGTGCAGTAGTCGTCCATGATAGCATAGAGTAATATTAAGATAATGATACACCGGTGTGGATTTGCTGTAGTAAATTTAAATTTAAAAAGTCTTTTTCATAACACAGGCACTCAAATGGACATATTTGAATGCCTTGCCTGAAAAAAGCTAAAAAATGTAACTTATAAGTGCACAATTTTAACGTAATTAGGATTTTCAAAATTTTACCTTAAAATATCCATTGAGCAATCTGGTCTTTTCTCTAGGGTCGGCAGTGGATAAGGTTTGAGAAATTTCTGTAGAATTATCCTGTTGGATTGCCTTGAAGTAGTCTCCATATTTCAAGACGCTCAGAACCTGGGAGTGTTTGTTCGAGGAGGTGCGCCTGTTCTGAAGTCCACTCACGTCAGACATGACAGTTTTAAGATCAAAACAGACCGCAGCTTATACTATCAAAAGCTTTGATTTTAAATCTGACAGATGACGCGAATATATCCGTGAAGTTACAGAAATAAATACATCTCAGAACATATGGGTTTCTTGCTGGCAATATTTTATGTCAAGCTCACTCTTTTATATAAATTTCAGTCAACTGTAGAAATAGCATTATATCAGAAGGTGTTGATACTATTGAGCGTCTTAACCTCTAATTCAGGGCTACCTACGTATGATTAAAGTGTCTTTATTTTACACACAGCCAATGCATCCAGTGTCATTTTTCTGATACTAATTGATAGCGGTATCGAAGCTAGTCCTGTAGCAGAATGGGAAGGTCTCGTTTAATGCATTGGGCTTCCAATGAAATAGTTTGTGTAAAATATCCTGCTCACTTCCGCTACCTCACACGCTTACGGTAAAAATAAGTCCGGGTAATTTTACCGTCTAACAACCGATCATATGTATCTTCCTTTGAGTTGAATGTTGTTATATGTTTTGAAACCTTACAAAACGTATAAAATATCATCAGCTCTGTTAACAAAATATAATATTTTTATCTAACTTTGTGGCTATATATTCTTGGCACGAGTTGGTCTTAACGGAAGTTAAGTTTCGCAAATTGACTCATGGATCAATGAGGTGATAGCATTTAATGTTCACGACATTAGCTCGTCATTATCTCTGTAAATAATCCTGACGCTAACACGGGTTTAACATTTCTAGAAGAATAGTTGTGATGGACTGGTTTACAACATACTGGATGCTGTGCCAAAAGTATCAGATTTCTCTTTCTGTCCCTTTCTTTCGTGTTGAAAGCTTCATAAGCCTACCTTTAACGACATACCTTTTTGATATTTCTTTTCATATGCGTCTATGAGTTGCGACAAAATGTATACCACGTTTCTTTCATTCTCGATCAATGGACTGATTTATCGAATATTGGTTTTGTACCGTTTGTTGGACTTTCTTGTTTTTTGCGTTTTGATTCCATAGTGTACCATTATTGACAATGACGACAGCAGCACTTCAAGTGTTGCTGTCGTAGTTGTCGAGAGAGATCTGTTTGTGTCATGTCCCTATACATACTCTATACATTATGAGTGTCGTGTCCTCATAATGCTCTATACATTATGAGTGTCCTGTCCCTAGTGTCGTGTCCCTAGTGTCGTGTTCCTAGTGTCGTATCCCTAGTGTCGTGTCCCTATTGTCCTGACCTTAGTGTCTTGCTCCTGGTATCGTGTCCCTAGTGTCGTATCACTAATGTCGTGTCCCTAGTGTCGTGTCCCTAGTGTCGTGTTCCTAATGTCGTATCCCTAGTGTCGTGTCCCTATTGTCGTGACCTTAGTGTCATGTTCCTAGTATCGTGTCCCCGTACATACTCTGTTAATTAAACCGTTAAAGTTAACTGTTAATTTTAACTGTTAATGTTAACCGTTAATGTTAACTGTTAACTACACTGTTAATGTTAACTGTTAATTAAATGTTTGTGTTTGACAGCAAGAAGAGGAGATCCAGAACCTGCAGAAGAACATTCAGAACCTCGAGGGAGAGTTAGACACTGCGCAGACTCAGCTCGCTGAGGCGACGACCAAGCTAGAGGCGACTGAGAAGCAACTGAGCAACGTATGAATCTTTAACTAATCAACTAATCAATTGTACAATTGTTAAGTAATTCATTAACCAAATTGCAATTGTTAAGTAATCAACGTGTTAAAGGTTAATTAATTAATTAATTAATCAACGTGTTGATCGTTAATTAGTAATTTTATTGTTGTCCTTATAGTAATTTTAATTCTTAGTTATTGCAATACTATTTCTATTTGTCTGATCGAAAAATAAGCTTTAGGAACATTTAAGGATATCATTACACGTTAAACTTCTGAAGTATTTTTTGTGTATATTTTTATAGCTAAAATAATTCGATGTTTCAGTGAAATTCTATTAGTATATTTGCACATGTTTGAATTACCAAAATTAAGTTTTACTTTACACGTGTAGCATCTCTGCATCGAAAGTTTGAGCAAATCAACAGTTGGCTGTCTTCTACTAGTAAATAAATCTTGCTGGGCTTTGTAACAGGTACATAATAAAGCAATAAGAGCTATCTATTTTTAATCGTCTACATTTTGATGACTAAAGCTGAAACATTAGTTGTTGTTGTTGTTCATACGGCTGCAGGCTGAAGAGGAAGTGGGAGCGCTGACGAGAAGGATTGCTCTGCTGGAAGTGGATTACGATCAGACTTCCACCCGCCTCACCTCCGCCTCTGAGAAACTGGAAGACGCTTCCAAGCATGCAGAGGAAAGCGAAAAGTAAATATACACAGTAGAAAGAGAGAGAGAGAGATAGAGAGAGAGAGAGGGAGAGAGAGAGAGAGAGAGAGGGGAGGACTATGTTTACTATTACAAACGACCAAAAACATACATACTATCAGCTACAAGTAAATACATAATGAAGATAACCGCTGGATGTAAATCATACAATAGGTGCATAAAAACGAAGCAAACATATGAATGATGAATGAAAGTAATAATATAATGAATGAAGCAATGAAAGTAAAAATTACCCAATACTATTCAATCAGTCTCTAATGAGAGCATTGTTCTATCTAGCTAGTCGCCGAGATAGTGTTTAATATTATTAGTCGTACGTAATTTTATACCCCAACTAATCTATATATCACCATTCGAATAAATCAGCACATATATGTTATTATACCTATTCTACCTGCAGGCCTATATCATCATACCTATTCTACCTGCAGGCCTATATCATCATACCTATGCTACATGCAGACCTATATTATCATACCTATTCTACCTGCAGGCCTATATCATCATACCTATTCTACCTGCAGGCCTATATCATCATACCTATTCTACCTGCAGGCCTATATCATCATACCTATGCTACATGCAGACCTATATTATCATACCTATTCTACCTGCAGGCCTATATCATCATACCTATGCTACATGCAGACCTATATCATCATACCTATTCTACCTGCAGGCCTATATCATCATACCTATGCTACCTGCAGGCCTATATCATCATACCTATGCTACCTGCAGACCTATATCATAATACCTATGCTACATGCAGACCTATATTATCATACCTATGCTACCTGCAGGCCTATATCATCATACCTATGCTACCTGCAGGCCTATATCATCATACCTATGCTACATGCAGACCTATATTATCATACCTATATACCATCATACGTGTATATCAGCGTACCTAGATGTCATCATAGATAATCATTTTACTATAATTTTTTAACTGTTAAGGAACCGGAAGTCCCTGGAGAGCCAGAGTTTGTCGAATGATGAGAGAGTGACGTTTCTGGAGACTCAGCTGAAGGAAGCGAAGTACATAGCAGAGGATGCAGACCGCAAATACGACGAGGTGACAAAAATCTCTCACTTGTATTTTGAAAGACTATATTTAACTAAAACAGAAGTTAACAAGTATTTTCTTGTATTAATATGTCATTCGTTTATCAATGAGAATTATTTGGTAAAATAGAACGAATATTTCTTCCTACTTTATCACCAAGCTTTTGTTAATTGCTACAATTTATTTTCTTATTTGATCTGAACTATAACATACTTCTCTGATCAATTGGTAGTTATTTTTCAACAGTTAAAGCAGTCGTAATAATCCGTTCAATGACAGAACCACGGCAACCTACATTTCAGTTATTGTATGCCGATAAAAGTTACCAGTTTTATCATCTAAAGTATATAATAAACACTAGCAACTAATTCACTTTAGTTATTCACTTTCGCAGTGGCCTGTTGTTTTTATATTATAATTATTCACTTTCACAGTGGCCTGTTGTCTTTATATTATAAATTGTCTATTACCTCGTAAAATTATAATTTTAAAACTATTTATATGTATATTCTAAGCTGTCTATTACCTAGCAAAAATTATTATTTTACAATTATTCATATTTATATTCGTAACTTTCTATATTACCTCACAATTTCGAAAAATATAAGTTTTTAATTATTTATTAAATCCCTGCTATCACACACTGACGAAGAATCGATCGCAAAATTCTATTAATATTATTTGCTGTTTTTTTACTATGAGTATAGACCTAGGCCTACATTCGTTTTGCATCTCGTGTCCATAAGCAGGATAAGACCAAACAAGCATACCTCATTTCCCTTAATTCCTTATCCGTAGCTTGGGTTTTCGGATATTAGATTGTCAACAATTTTTAACTTTTTGTTTTGCTCTTCGATCTGACTTTGATTTCATAGTGCTCGAGGCTCTCATTGTCGACGGTTATATTTAATTGTTGTTGCTGTTGCCACAGGCTGCTCGTAAGCTGGCTATTGCAGAGGTAACATTGGAGAGCTTTGAGAGTCGACTAGAAGCGGCCGAGTCGTATGTTAATTAATTAATTAATTAATTAATTATTTAATTAATTAATTACAAATGTCATACTATTGATTGATATGACAAATCGAATGGAGACAAAATGGACTTAAACTGTGACGGAGTGAGTGAGAGATTCATTAAAATAGGATATTTACTAAAATACGTAAAGTCGATTTCAACGTCAGTTTCCTGTCTCGTAAGTGACCTGGCCAGCTCTGAATTAGAATCAAGAATCTACTGACTTTCTGCACGACACAGAACCGAGATCATACAACTGACTCAACCAAAAACTCTACCACCTTGCTGTGGAAATATATTACTTGATTTGAAGAGTGAATTTCTTGACTGAACTGAGCATTAAAACCAGTCCACTTGCATCCGAGAAGAACACTCTAACTGTTACTCCATATCCCATCCAGGAAGAGTGAATTTTCCAGCATGATCGCGAAGCGTTTCTTTACCGATTGTTCGCTGTACAGTTAGATTTGAAGAGTGAATTATCAGTGAATTTATTCGTGTTGTGTCCGGATTGATGAAGAATAGACAAAACGCGGAACGTGTCGTATAATGCGACTAAGGCACTAAGGTCCAAACCAATGTCAGAAGGGCATTCGGTGGGTGAGCGCAAAGGCTCCAGAAATTGCTACAATTTTTTTTAAACGAATGGAAAATCTCTTCGTAATTTCGTATCCTGATCCTAGCTAAATTGGTATTCAAGGGAAGATAATGAAGATGATGATGAAAAGCGAATACATCATAGCGAAAAGTTTCTTTAACGCTTGTTTGCTGTACAGTAAGATTCTGGAGTTGGAAGAGGAACTGAAGGTGGTTGGAACGAACATGAAGACTCTGGAGCAGTCTGAACAGGAGGTTAGTTCAGTAATTAATTAATTAATTAATTAGTAATTCAAGTAATTAATTGGTCGATATTTAAAAATAGTTAAATACATATTTTTCTATCCCCGTTTTGTGTCCGGGTTGTTTGAATAACAGACCAGCCGGTGACTGCTCGTGTCTTTGAAAGCGACTAAAGCTCTAAGATACATAAAAAAGTCAGAAAGGGCATTCAGTTGGTGAGCGCTTAGTCTCCAGAAATTGATACAAAAATTTTAACGAATGGAAAAGTCTCAAATAGGGGATTGGCTGGTGGTGTGGTGTAGGACAGAGAGGATTTAAGCAGTCTGTTTGTATCCCGACCCAGGTTAAAATGGGATTCAACGGAGGATGATGATGATGATGATGATGATAATGATATTTTTTTCTAAACCGGTAGTGTATGAGTTATTTTTAACGAAAGACGAAACAGTATGAACAGTATGGAACAGTAAGTTAATTTCAGTGCTCGCCCGGTGATTTAACTGCGTTCTAAGCGGGAAACTGGTATGATATCTGTTCTAGCAATAATTTAATGATGAATGGTTAAATATCTCTATCTCTCAGTGCACTGCCTACTGGCAAGTCCATGGTATGTAACGCCTCCGCTCTTCTTTGTCCTCCGCTTTCTTCTTCATGTCCACATATGAGTGGGTCTTTAAATCTTCTAACATACATGTACCTAATCTCGGTTAAATATATTTTTCTGTAATTATCCTTCTATGTACACTGTTAGACAGCGTTTATTAAATGTGCATGTACATATAGGCCTATTTCAATCTCGAACTGTAATTGTAATTTTACGTTACTCCTCAAGCATTAGATACATATACAGAAAATTCTTTCTATTCTGCAAGTAAGTTATCATCGTAGAAGAATGTTAATTCTCATCACTCCACACCACACAGCACAAAAATTAAGACAAACATACTTTTATAACTTCCTTTCGAGAAGTTTTACATATTACTGCGTTTGTTGTCACAGATTTCGCAAGGAATATGCTATTGTTTATTTATATTTATTTTATTTATATATATTTTTTTGCTTTAATATGTACTCTAAAAATGTGATTATAGCGAATAGTGTGAAAAGGGCATCCGGAGCATATCTCTCTCATCGACTGAGCTTCAAATCTTTAATCTTCCGATTTGCTTTACGATCTGTGATTCGAACCATGATCTAATATTTTTGGGTCGCACCTTCTATCAATGTTAGAATGTGTAACCACTAATATTACAATAATAATTAATTAAATCATAATTCTTTGTTCTTTAGGAATTTATTATATCTAGCCCATGATTACTTTTATTGCAGTTTGTAAAACGTTTATGTAATTATAAGAGTAACATGAACTATGTCATAATATTAATTTAATTACTAATAACTGTCATTTGCAATTGCAAGACATATCATCTATCGTTCTCATTCCACTGCGAAAATACGCCGTATTTAAGTTTTTCTGAAATCTTCTATGAGATATCGGCTGATCTGCACTCAGATCTCCCTCCCGTCTCGCTCTTCACCAACTCCGATATCATAGAAAATTGCTCCCCACCAATCAGCTGACTGCTGCGCTCCCGCCTCATTCCAGCAGCATGAGGCTGCTGTTGATGTAGCAGTGGCAGACCAAACAGCTGCTGATCAGATCTCGTGGGAGCAGACTGAGCTCTACCAAGAGGCTGTATCAGAGCATTGATCTCCAGACTGAACGGATGGTTGACGTAGAACGGAGAGAGCAGGTCAGCCGTGGGTTGAACGTAACCATCTTGCGGCGGCTGAGAGGTGTCAGTGTCAGGACGCAGAAGAACCTGAGGGGTCAACCCAGCCGGTGAGCTGATCGGGTTCTGCGGCTGGTGTCCCCTGAACTTGGGGCACCTCACTGGGGAGTCAACACTCGCAGTGGCCAGGCTCGAGAGCTGAGGCCCTGCCCCTCGCAGAGGTTTGTGGGTCGAGGAGTGTGTTGGAGGCAGGGAGCCAGATGATCCTGGTGAGCTCACAGAAAACCCGATATGCTGTCGATCAAAGCTCTGATGTTGTTGTTGCTTCTGGAGATTGAAATGAAGCACCCGCTGAATCTGAGGCCTCCACGACTGCATCTTCTTCTTCTGTTTCATATGAAGTGTCTGACGGCCGTGATGTGATGGAAGTGCAATGTGATGGAAGTTCTGCACTGAGGCAAAACTACAGTTCAATACTGGCGAAACACTACCACTACACAGAACTCTCGAGGTCAGCATCAGCAAATCCACGTCGTAGCTGACTTCGTAAGCGATAGCTGAAGGTTTGTACAGCGACATATTCCCTATTGATGATGTAGAACATCGAGGTAATGCAATGTCATCGATGTTGAGGGGCTCAAAGAGTTTAGGGACTTCAGGCGACAACACGCGACGTTTGAAATTTGTTTGTGATTTGCCACCCAAGACACAAATTTCAGCAGAACGCGGACATATAGCCGTACCTATAAGTACTTCTACTTTCTTCTTCTTCAGCCCCGCCACCCAACTCACTCCATTAGCAATCTGATGATTGTGGGAAGCAGAACAATGCAAAGGTTTACCGGGTGTGTCGAGAGTAGAGCCGGTGAACCCGTACAGATCCTTGACATATGAGATCCCAGGGATGTAGGATAGATTTATGAGAGGACTGATGGCCACCGAGTTACGATACTCAAGAAGAAAACTGTGAACATACATAAGGATCTTACTTGATTCAGACGATTTTATTGCTGAAAATGATGATTTTTCAGCCGATGAGTTCTCTAGGATCTTTCCCTCAGGCCCTTCATTAGTCTTAGGGTCTGTGACTATGAAGTTCATTGCCTTTGTAGGTTTCTGTTTTCTCATGTCATGAGTCTCGTAAATCCTATTAACATTAGATTCTGGATGTGGTTTACGCTTCCTTAGTTGTCGACTGGACGAATTGTCCATTTCTCCACACATTGCTTTAGCTTCAACGATGGTCAGGTCAAGAACAGATCTGCGAGATCCTCGTCTGCTTCTCTTTGTAACAGTAGCAGCTGAGTTAAAGCTGTCCGTGTTATATGCTACGACATCGTTTCTGTCTTTCTCATTCGAACCTACCACTTCTAAATCATATGATGACGCATCATTAGAGATCGAAGACAGCAGTGGATGTGCTCCATTGAAAGGTTCAGAAGTTTCAAGTGGCGCTGTCAAAGGATTAAACAAACAGGAGCTTGAAATGGAATCGAAATCTGAAGGCATGGTTCCGTCTGGTGCATCAGCTAGAATTATGGTCATAGCAGCTGTAGCAATCGAGACAGGTAAACCATGAGAGGTAGTAGGATTCACATTATCCTCAGAAGCAGGATCATCAGAATGAGAAAACGATCCTCTAAAACAGACAGCATTAAAGCGCTGAAGTGCCATTGAAATTCTTTGCCTCAAGAAAGAGGTTTCACGATTATCATCGGTAATATCTGAAATTTTTCTACCTAATATGTTGATAAACTCTGAGGCAGCTTCATTCGTTGGGCCAAATGTTTCAATTGCTATTGGCATGAAGTCGTAGACTGAAGGCAAATCCTTATATTTCTCGAGTTTCCTTCTGGCAGCCAGTTCGGCTGCTCCGCCAGCCGAAGATGAAGTTACGTGAAGGTAAGAATTGGCTAGGGTATCAGAGACTGTTACATCCCATGCTAAGCACTTACCCTTTTGCCACGGAATGAGAGTAAGGCCATCCGGGCGCTTTCCATCAGACCGAAAGAGACCCGGAGGCTCCTTGATAGAAGGAATGCTGGCTTTGGTAAGAGCACGCCAAACGATGTCGTTCAGATTGTGATGTCGACTAGCCCTACCTGCACTCCTCTTGCACGATAGACTGTGGATGCCTCTAGAGTCTACTATGGAACCACATGGACAAGTGTGCGGCTCACACAGCCGAGCACCAAGTCTGAAGCCAATAGCAACTCTAACGGACTCGTCGTCCAAATGAAGGCCGCAGGATGAGATAGGGAAGGCGTGTAACCAGTCACTGCTTCGTGGACTTGAAACAGCCAGGAGCCTTGCTCTATCAGATGCGTCAGATTGAAAGTTTAAAATCTGCTCAAAGCATTTTTCGATGGCTGCTGCGTCCCAGAATTTTTGCATTTTATCTTTGTCTCCAGTTGGAGCTACAGCGTTATACCGTTCAGACCATAATGAAAGAGCAAGATCAAAGTTGACATCATGATAGGATGAGAAGTGACCTAGAATGGAATCCTGAAGTGGCCTGGTAGAAATATATGAAGATATGAAAGCTGAGGGCGCAACATGCGATGTTTGTCTAATACCTAACCCACCTTTCTTAACTGGTAGAGTAGCCTGTGACCACTGAGTATCAGACAGGGCAATGTTAGACATCGTGGAAAGGCACTCTTTCAGTTTATTATCAAATGCTACTAATGCTGGGTGATTGAAACAAGGAGATGATCTCAGTGTGTACAACATTTTAGAAATACTAAGAGAATATCGAAGTATTGTCAAAGCGTCATGTCTGGAGATCAATGGCAAACGACTTGAGGCCAGTTCAAGATCCACAATTTTTGTCGAAAGTGATTTGTCCATGGCAATTCCGAATGATAGAGGAGCTCCGAGAAGTGAACTCTCATCCTGGGGTATCATTTTGAATGATTGTAGTATTGGATGGCGTATTGTTTGAGGGCAGGGAGAAACTATTTCACATTTATTCAGGTTCAATTCTAGGCCAAGAACTTTCCCATTCTCCATAATATTGCAAATATCGTGGCTTAATGAATCCTCACTTCCTCCAAGGGTCACATCGTCTAAGTATGCAACTCTCAGAGGACAGATCAGAGATTTGAGCAGAGGATGAATAGTGAGGCTGAATAGAAGAGGTCCAAGAGGATCTCCCTGCTGAACACCAACCATAGACTCAATGATGTGATCGTTGTATTTGAGGTGTGACGTTGCACTGTATGATGAGTAGCAAAATTTGTATATCTCTGGGATATATTTGTAGACTTCTTGAAGCATCTGAAATCTATTTACATTGTTGAACGCATTCTTGAAGTCTAATTTAACTACACTGAATTTTTCCGGCAACGACGTGAGAAAACGTCTGACTGCATGCACAGTTGCTTCGCAGCCCCCACTTACTCCAACACCCACCTGAATAGGCGAAAGGAATGATGCCACTTTAGATGAAACATGTGCATTTGCGCATTTAGCTGCGATACGCCTCCAGGTGTATCCAATGGCAATAGGACGAACTCCACCATCTTTCTTACCTATAGCTATTAGGCGTCCACCAAACAGAAGTTTCCTAATAGGGTCCGGGCACTCACCGTTCAGCAGAGTGTTGGTGAAGGAGGTAAGAGCTGGGAGAAGAATGGGTCCGGATACCCGATCATTTATTAAGTCTAGAATATGTTGTGGTCTGATACCATCTGGACCGGCAGAAGAACCTGCTGGAAAACTACGAACAGCATTTAAAATACCATTCTCAGAGGCTTGAAATGATTGAGTAGTGAAAGGATCAGGAGCAGGCGGAAGAACCTCTGAAGGAATTGGATGCTTATCCTTCAGGTTTTGCAAAGTGTCCGGATTGTCTGCGGCAGGAGCATCATCTGAGCATAGAAGTCTGACCGCAGCCCTCATGTTGCCGTCTTCTATTTTCGACCTGATTAGTGAATATAGCTTGTCAGCATTGCCAGGAGAACGATTAAACTTGTACTTAGGGAGAGCAGTCTCTTTACGACAGTCAAAGAGTTCAGATCTTTTCTTTATTGCATTAGACAGATTCATGCGTTTCCCTGCACGAGGAGGTGCAATTAGAACATCCTTTCCAAAGTTAAATAAGTGGCTCCAGTCATTTATATCCCGTGGACAATTAGAAATTTTATTAAGAATATTAGCCAAAGATTTAGCACAACTGGGTCTAGCAGCTTTAGGAATGTGTTTGATTGTGTTATATGGTAAAGTTGGGTGCAGCAACAAACTTGTAGCATTATGTAGAGGTGATGAAGGTTCCAGGATGGGCTCAGGCGGCGAAGCAGAAATGCGGGTAGAATGAGGATTTTTGTTAACGTCTTGAATGGGAAGCGACAGGATAGACTCTGGACGCGGAGGAAAATGGGACCCCGGGCAACGGTTTGACATTTTACCGTGCACGCGGATTGCTCCTGTCTCTTTGCAGATTTGATGTATAGAAAAGCACACACTGCAAGCTCCAGAAGTTCTGTGTTTGACTGCAGGTAATGAATCAGGAGAAACAGAACTACAGTCTTGAAAGCTTGATACCTTGTTGCGACGGACTGAAGCTGTTCCTTGTGAAAGACAATTGACGTTAGAAACAGGCTCGATGTATAACTTGGAATTAGCCTGTATGAGATATGGCTTGCTTGTATTCGTCTCATTATTCCTGGAGGTAGGCCACCTATACTCCAAGCAGTCTGGACACAGATATAAGTCACAGAGTGAGAACTTTACAGAACTGTCGTTACGTGCTTGAGGACATGGCTCAAATGGACGACCAGCACAATTAGGCATGATATCCAAATAATCTTACGAATGTTTCTACCTATAAATTTAAGGGTAGATTATAGCACAGTGATTATCCAGCATGTAATAAGTAACCATCGCAAAATTTCTAAGTAGAACAACTCGATACTTGGCGCAGTCACTCAAAATAGTTAGAGTCACGAAATTTTATGAATATGGATATAATAGTTAATGTATATCCAAAGTGAACGTTATTTTTTGAACTGTCATTTATTTATAGTTGAACGTTATTTTGTGAACTGTCATTTATTTATAGTTGAATTACATAATAAGGGTGTTTTACGTCTACAATTTTCACGTCATTAATAATTTCGCATTGAACAGGCTTTACAAAGAGAAGACAGCTATGAAGAGACCATCAGAGACCTCACTGCACGCCTGAAGGATGTTAGTATTGTGCGGAATTTTATTAACTACATTCCAGTTATTTATTACTGTCCTTATCTGTGTTAATCTTTGACGACATAATTGATGATAATTTCGATATATAGACATTGATTACAGCTTTATCTATTTTATTCTTGCTACTGACATGAAAAAAATAAATCAAGCTGTAGTTAACGTTCGGTTTGATCGTCTAGTGTGTGAAAATCTGTAGGATCAAGGGTCCTCGTTTTGTAAGTTCCGGTGCTGTAGGGTCCGGTGCTGTAGGGTCCGGTGCTGAAGGGTCCTCGTTTTGTAGGGTCCTCGTTTTGTAGGGTCCGGTGCTGTAGGGTCCGGTGCTGTAGGGTCCGGTGCTGTAGGGTCCGGTGCTGTAGGGTCCAGTGCTGTAGGGTCCGGTGCTCGTCATTACATATGCGCCTGCGTTTTACCAATTTAAAGTCAATCGACAGTTTAATATTTGTTAAGTACGTTATTCACTGGTTTCAATGAATCGCAAGAGCTTTGAAGTTACAAGGTATATACCGTATATGATACAAGAGTAACCAAGACACTGGAATGGCTAGTTCTTATTGACAACCAAGATATCAACCAATTTCATATTGGGAGATCTATTGCGTATATATGTAAACCTCTTTGTAGACCTCATAATCTTTGTGACGGTAGCTCGAGTGTGTCGAGTCGTCTTGAAGAGAAGCCTTGTACTTCTAAACCTTTACTTTTAACACACTAAACCTACCTAACCTACTTTTTATCCTCTGCTTTTTTTTCTATCCGAACACGGATGCTTTATAAAACCATTCAATATCCCAAGTCTTGGTCTTCCTCTGAATTTATTACCTTCAAATTTCGAATAAACCTGATTAGTATTCACTCAATCTTTCTAGTCGATTTGCTGTGTGACAGGATTCTAGAACTTCAAAATGTTTGAGTAAACTTGAATACTGTAACTATAAAAATACTGCAAATACTGTAACTGATGGCATATTTGTGATAGACTGAGAACAGAGCTGCAGAGGCCGAGAGGACGGTATCTAAGCTCCAGAAAGAGATCGACAGGCTTGAAGGTGCGAATTTTCGCTATTTTTCCTTTGTTATTTTTTACCAATACGAAAATCATCTTTTTTCGCAATTACATTTATGAAATTAATCGTTTTCTTATGAGTACGTTAAATTTAATGACGCCTCTCCCGTCACCAATATCGCTTTCGAGATATCTCTTCTCTTCTTCAGTGCACTGCCAAGTGGCAGGTTCAAGGTACATATTCACACTCAAAGTCTGTTTTCTCGCTTCATAAGAGCACTCCTTAGTTCAATAAGTTAATCCCTTCAGAAAGTCTATGCCGTATCCATACTTTATATACTATGTAGCCTACAGCTTGGGAAAAGTATGGCTACTGAGGTTGCCTTCCCGTTGCCTTCAAGATGTCAAACTGACTTCAAAATCAGCTTTGCAGCCATTTTTAATGCTAATTATTTAGCTGATTGATTGACTCACCTGTTGATTGTAAAACGTAATTTATTCGCGTTGTTGTTGTTGTTACGCAGATGAATTGCTCAGCGAGAAGGTCAAGTACAAGGACATCAGCGAAGAGCTGGATGGAACCTTCGAGGAATTGTCCACCTATTAATATCATCAGTCACGTGACCGCTTTGACCACGCCCATTAATAAACTCATACCGCAGTTTCACGGAGTAACCAATAAGCAAACATATAATACATCCAAAGCGAACTTCTATATAATCTACTTTAATATAACTTTTTGACTGCTTTACAAACGGAATAGCCTTACCGCAGTCAAACGAAATTCAAAACTTCCGAACTCTATAGGTCTTGTATATTAGTTATCTCTGCCTTTTATACAGGAAGCATGCCATTGACCAATTTGCTTTTCAGTGCATATACATTGATCGCTTCTTAGCACAGATTTTGAAAGTGCATATATTAGATTCCCAAATGCAGATAATTTCGTAAATAACGAGAAAACCAATAGAGAGATTCTGTTATCATAGGATGTCAGTCCTAGATTTGATTGGGTAGGGCAATCTTTATTAAGAGTAGGAGCGTTGGTTAATCTGAATTCAATTCTTGGAACGATTTACTGTGTTGTAAGCTTTAAGTGTAGACATTTAGATCTCAAATAGCGCAATCTCATTTCTTAGTCAACTTCATTTTTATTTTTCTCTCAAGCGCACACTTGCTCTCAAATAATGCTCTCTTTATTTCGAGTTTAGATTTAGTTAGTAGGCTAGTGTTATTCTCTTGAAAGTAAATTTGGTTGAAATTTTGTTTGAAATGATATTACCGCATTAAATGGTCTTGAAATGCGTCTTATAGAATCCATTGTACATAATTCACTTTTTCTTTTAGAATGTCTTAAGCGCAGGGGTAACGTTATGAAGTCTTAAATGACAGATCCTGAGGTGAATTGGACCCTCGTAGGTTCTGTCCAAACGGTAAATCCGTTATGAATCGGAAGGAAAGGAAAAAACTGATCAAATTATTTGCGTTTGCTGCAATGCTATTCATTAGCACCAAATTGGGGAATTCTTAGTTTGAAAATAAACTTAAACTTAAGCTTAATAATAATAGCACACATTATAGTGAAATGATCAACTATTTTGATATCTATCACTTTTAATACCACATGTTAAATCCGATAGGCAATTTTGTCCATTTTCCGTATAACCAGTCCAGTGAATGTCCGAGATTTTACTCTCAGATCAGCGCGGCTGGGATTCGAACCCACGAGGGTTCAATTCACCTCAGGATCTGTCATTTAAAACTTCATGACGTTGTCTACACCTTTAACCATTGCGCTATTGAGACATTCACCGAAAGACTTAACTCAGTTTTGAACAAAATTAGATGAAGGAATTCGCTACGTAGCATGTGTTAACCATATTCAGGCAAAAATGATAAAAAATACGTTCTAGGTAAAGCTACTAGACTTCTATAGTAATTTTTTCCCGAATATTACGGCACACAATTGAAGTTTCTTTCTGTCAATCGAAATAGCGTGATGTCCTAATCTTATGATCTAATCACGGAAGGGTTAGTTCATGATGTATCGATCGTCATCGACGTTTCGATAAATCACGCACAGATAGGGACAATCGTCAGACGCTGAATTAAGCCGCACTGAATATAATTCATACAATCTGTTTTATTTGTGCTCAAACTTTGACAGAAATAATGAGGGATATCAAAAGGCTATTCAGAAATGGAGAGGATTATAGTGTAATAAATATCATCATCATCTCCTTCTCTCCTGTTGAATCCCAGCTTAGCTAGGGTCTGGATTAGACAATTTTGCAGCAATTTCTGGAACCTAGGCGCTCACTAACCGAATGACCTTTCTGACCTTGGTTTGGATCTTAATGCTTTGTCACCTTTCACGACACATGCAATCCACGGCTGTTCTATCTTTTAGCAACCCGGACACAACATTGGTGCGCATAATACCATATAATTACCCGAGCATAATTAATATATTAAATAATATATCAATTTGCGATGATTTCTCCAATTCTGAATTCCGATATTCAATTAAATATTCACGTTAATATTTAAAATTAAGAATTTAATATTGCATAAGTATAATTTATATAGTATGCAATTTGAATTTTAGTAAATAACCGTAGCTGATTAGGCTAGTCAGTAATTTTTGAAGTTTTGTAATTAACGGTCTTTTATTTTTTATGTCACAGAGAAAGTAAGATAAATATTTGAAGCTGTTATAATTAGCTTATCTTTCAGATATTTCTTTAAACTTTTCTCTTTAGCTTAGGCTGATAAATAGCAGTTAAAATTAAATATTTAGTTTAACTATATAATAATTTTAAATTAAGCTGGTCCTAAGATCTTAGATTATTTAAAATAATTAGATATTAAAAGTGTCTTATTGTTTAAAACTTCTATCTAAATATAATTGAATTTTACGAAGAGTTCCATGAAAGTAGAGATACAAATCTTTTGAAGTTCTATTTGAAGCCTAAATCTACCACTCTCTAAAACCTTTATATTTTTCTTTGACCTTATATATAACTTAATCCTTCAATGGTAAATTCTCATTTAATGATTTAGGAAACAAGGGTATTATTCAGTCTTAACGCAGGATAACCGTATTAGTTCCCATGAATCAGATTTATAAAATAATTAGCTACTACTACATCACATACCTCTGGTCCCTCGCTAGTTGTCAAAGGTTTCCTACCTGTAGGATTAGGGGATTCGATTTAAGCAAAAATGTGAACACAAGTTTACAAAAATTAATGGAATGTTTTGGGTAGAAGAAATAAGCAATGTACTTAAAAATTGCCATTAGAGGTGATAAATAATAAGCAAAAGAATGGAGATGTAACTATTAAGAAGTTTTTCCAAGATTTATTTTAATTTTAAACTATAGCATATCTTGTTCTTATTCAATCCAGAAATCTACAGAGTGCTTACGGAACCGTAATTTGTTAAAAACAATGAGATTGGCGGCATTACATCGTGGACCTTTCTTTACGTTAATATATTGCATCAATAATTTTTTGACTGTTTCCTATGTCGAATTTTCTACAAAGCGTTTTTGAAAAAGTAATTATTAAACGTTACAAAATATGCATTTGACGATTTCTGTTGCATTGTCATGGCCAGTGATTGGTCTTCAAGACCGCTTTAGAGGTTAATGACAAGATAGTTTTATTGTTTACTATGATTAATCATGTTTTATATGTTTTTTCCACTTCACGAATATTGATAACTTATTTAGATGTGCTAAATCTAAGACCTTAATTGAGTGACTAGATTTGTGACGACAAGGTTTCAAGAAATCGGAAAGAACTAATTCTACTACGTTGAACATGTCTTTTCATATTTAATCGTTATTGTCATCTATTTACTTATTATAAATGTTGTCTTTTACATTCTGTCCATTCTATATCACATCCGACATTGCAGCACACGTTACCCTCTTGATCTCTTATTTTCTATCCGGTTCCTAAGCTCTGACGTTCTGAAATCCAGAATCTACATGACATGCTAGATATCGCATGTCATATAGACTTGCGACTTTTATCTTGAACTTGAGAGGTTATATATGTACATGTATACATATATATATATATATATATATTCATACCAGTGGATATATATATATATATATATATATATAATTTATATATATATATATATGACTATATATATATATATGTATATATATATAATATATATACATGTATATATATATATGTAATATACATGTATATATATATATATATATATATATATGTATATATATGTATATATACATGTATATATATAAATGAATATATATATATATATATAATATATATATATACATGTATATATATATATATATATGTGTGTGTGTGCGTGTGCGTGTGTGTGTTTGTATATTAAAGCCAATCCGTTCCTAAGCTCTGACGTTTTGCACATTCACGGCAGACCTCACAGTATGTCTGCGGCTAACCACGTGATCAGCTTGCTCAGACCTCTTCCTCATCTCCACAAACCTGCTGCTTCTCTGCTTCACCCAGTCCACCAGAGCCCTTCGAAATCTCGACCCAGTCAGACAGTAGAGCAAGAAATTCAGAGCGTTATTGAGGTAGTAAATGATGCTGACCACAGCGTAGGTTAGTCGAATCTGAGCGTGAATGTGGGGGTCAGATTGGGCGGAGCTTATCCACTTGTCGACGTTCAAGAAGTAGACGGTGCTAGGGACCGTGGTCACGAGGAACATTCCACTGATTCCCAGTAGCATTGTGGTGCAAGAGGGCAATAGTCTTGATCGACGGTGTCCTCCTGAGCGAGATGTCGTCATGGAACCCTTCCAGGTGGTAGTGGTGGAGGTGGCTGACGACACCAAACCCTCGGACACGGTGGGATAGAGCCTGGAATGATTGGGCGATGTTGTATTGGGTTGGGATCTTTTGGTCTTCTTCGACGTTCCACATGATTTTAACGTCATTCTGAGGAAATCGAGAGGTTTTGATGAAACTGCAGTACTGGAACCTTTTCTAGACTTACAGGACGATTTCTTGCTGAAATTCTTCTCAACAACGACTGATTTATTTCTCCCAATTTGTTGTATCCCTTCAAGCTCTCTCATATCACAGTTCTCCATCTCTTTAGCACGCGAAGAAACCGTCTCCTGTTGTGCATTGCCCTCCCTCAAATTCAAATCTGATCCAATCCCTTTGTCCAAATTTTCACTCTTGACTCGTGGGGCTTCCTTGAGATCATCCGCCGAAGAACTTTCAGTAATTGCCAGAGGTGCGTAACTTTTGGTCACAAATTCGATGGCATTTCCAGATATATTCCTATACGCATTAACCACAGTTTCGGCTGAAGTGGGATTTCCACTCTGCTCTGAGTTAGTACTTGCCACTGGCATCACAGCATGCAGAGCGTAGGCTTCAGACTGAGTGGACAAGTGTTCACGGTGGTCATTGTGCTGTCTCGAACGCGCCTCAGGACTGCTTTGAGCGGCCATCTGGTGACGACGACGAAATTCGATTGCCCTGAAGACGCACACCGTTATTAAGAGATTACCGGCGAGTATAAGAGCGAATGGGACGAAGGCGAGAATGAAGAGGTCCATGGTGTACCATATGTCGTCGAGAAACCAGACGTATTCACCCTTAGGATAGCAGATCTGACGATATACGGTTGAGTTGGATGCTGTGTGGGTAGATGAAAGGGCGTGGGTAGACGAGAGGTTTGCTGTATGGTCGCTTCTGAAATAAAGAAACACAAATAATAGTTTTGTAACTAATTGTGATTGTATAATGATTTCGCTGAGTTAGCAACCGAACATCAACTACAGATAGAAAAATATAATTTAAATCGTCTTGGTATCGGATTTAATATTCAGCTTGATGCAGATGAGCAACTATGAGACTTGGAAAATCGTCTAATTATTTTGAAACAATTAACACTATTTTATGAATATTTTTGTACATATAATTTTATTACGTATATTCGTTTTTATTTCGAGTTTAACTACAGTTAAATACGTGTATATCAGTTTATTAAAATTGTGAAATATTCCACTTAGAGCTGTACAGTAACTGGAAAGACTTTAAAGAAGGGTGTGATAATGTTTGTCAGATGATTTTACTAGGAAAGAACTTACTCTCTTTCCTCCAGACTGTTCTGTCAAATGATTTAGCTAGGAAAGAACTTACTCGCTTTCCTCCAGACTTTTCTGTCAAATGATTTAGCTAGGAAAAACTTACTCGCTTTCCTCCAGACTTTTCCCGATCATCGTCGGATCAACTTTTCCGTCGAAGTAGCTGACGGTGAAGAAGAAGTGAGAGTTGACGACGAAGAGAGCGATGGCAATGCTGGCCCAGCAGGCGATTACCCGAGCTCGGCTGCAGGCTATCTTGGCGGCGAAGGGGAAGCCCACGGTAAGGGCTCGCTCCCCTGTCACCACGACTAGGGTCCAGGAGGATAAGTGAGCGAGATAGTAGGTGAAAAACATGTGCGTCTGTAACCAGAAATACAGAGAGAATAGAATAGGAGAGAGTGGAATAGAATAGAATAGATTTGAATAGAACGGAATGGAATTAAATAGAATAGAATAAAAGAATTTAATGGAATTGAATTGAATATTGTATTGAATTAAATACTGAGTTTAATCGAATTTTAAAACAGGCCCATGTCACAAAGCGAGAGGGAGAGAGAGAGAGAGAGAGAGATAGTAAGCTCGTGAAATAACGTAAGTTTGTTTCTAGAGAAAGGTAGTAAGAACATATTTCATATACGATATACGATGCAATTAAAGACACAACAAGACGGGACGATTTTTACTGACCTTCCGTTTTCTGATATGGCGGAAACACAATCTTATATGCAGTGAATACGTAACAGCAGAATGAGTAACGATCTGTTTACAACTGTCCGGCAATATACCGACATATGTACGAATGTAGGAATATAAATAAAGGTATGAAATACAATACCCGCCGGTAGTCGATATATCAATCAATACAAGATACTAGTAGTATGTCATAATGCTTGCTTCGTAGTCGATAATAAAATTCCTGCTACGTCATTGTGAGATCCGAATAAGTTAGCTTAACATATACGCCAGATGCACAAGATTCTTTCTACTGATTCGGCTATTGCCAAATCTCAGATTCTGGGCTTTAAATCCAAAGATATTGTCCTCTAGCTCACATTCTACATGTACTTCAATAAATCTTACATAGACTTCTTCACAGAATTTTTCTTCTTTTATCGCATCATCTTCTTTTATCGCATCATCAGATAACCACTGCAAAACATATTCGAAACTTGAAAACTTTTAAATTGATCTTTCCCACGTCGATGATGCTTTGGATTTAGATTTAGATCTCTAAGGCGCAGCTAAATTGAACGTGATGTTTTAGCGTGATAATTCAACACGAAGGTGTAACACTATGCCGGATTCCTGAATATCGCAATCCTCACTGATTGTATGACGTATCAGTCAGTGAGTGGAATAAAATAATTTCAGACTGGGGTCATGCAAAGTGTCTCTGAAGTAAAGTAAACACGCATTATAGTGAAATTGTCAACTATGTTGATATCTATAACTTTTAATACCACATGTTTAAACCGCTAGGCAGTTTAGACAATTTTCCATGTAACCAGTCCAGTGAATGTCCGAGATTTTACTCTCAGATTAGCGCGGCTGGGATTCCAACCCACGAGGGTTCAATTCACCTCAGGATCGGTCATTTAAAACTTCATGACGTTACCTCTACGTTATTAAGACATTCAGCTAAAATAAATAAATAGAATATTAACAAAATAGAATAATAAAATAAAATAAAATAAATAGAAGTCACTTAAAAGGGACCGAGAGAAATGAGAAGAGTATAGAATACGCTGAGAATAGAGAACTAGTCTGACATCCTGACTCTGATACGCAACATTTGCATAAATATCTCGGGCAAGTGACGGTTATAGGCCTAATTGAAAGATAGTTTCGGTTAGTTGGCATGAAAATTGTAACAAAATCAGTTTCTTCGCAAAATGACAAGATTTTAGCTTAAAGGCTTTAGGAAATAGGCCTATATTCCTGGTAATCAAAACAGCTGTATTTTGATTTCTTTAGAGGGAATTCCAGGAAACGCTCGGGTCAAATTAGGAAAAAAATTAGAAAATTAAATACTTTGAAGTACTGTTCGCTCGCAGATATCGAAAGAAAGCTTCTTCATTAAAAAATTGCTTAACATCAGATTTTAGAAAGTAAACAACAGACAGGCGCGGGATCCAGAGGCGGGCCTACCCCCTTAGGCCCTTCGATACAAATATTTTGTATCTGTATTTTAATTATTTGAATGGCTATGTGTAAGTATTTACTGTAATAAGAGTTTTAAAAGGGTGTAGGTAAGAAAATAGTACTCTGTCACGGAGAAAATAGTACTCTGTCACGGAGAAAATAGTACTCTGTCACGGAGAAAATAGTACTCTGTCACGGAGAAAATAGTACTCTGTCACGGAGAAAATAGTACTCTGTCACGGAGAAGGCGGGGAGTAAGCAAAAAACGTGAACACTCTCCAAAAATAATTTCTGACCCCCCCCCCCTTAAAAAATTCCTGGATCCGTTACTGACAGCAGATATCTAGTAAACAAAATCTCAATGTACATTTTGAAAAATCAATGAGGGGAACAATGACCCCCTATCCTCTAAGAGTCCTCAAGATTAATCACAGATGTCATAGTTAAATATAATTAGGAACAATGTACGTCATGTGCAGAAAAGGCTTCCCTTTATGAGATAGGCATTATCACAACTTTCATTACGTTCTAATCTAGAAGAAGTCCACTGTATGTGTATGTGTTCGGCAGATTTCTCTTCAAATCCAGGATTAAAATCTTTCAGCCATAACTGATTATCTAAAGCCCTAATTTTCAATGAGATATGCTTGATAATTACTTTTAGAAATTCTTAGTTAATTCATTAGTATGAATTATCGTTGACATAACTACAGCTGTTTCCCTGAACACTCAGGGATACATTAAGTTAAAGCTAAGTAGAAGAAGTTTAAAGTTTAAACTATGATTTATTTCAGAAGTATGCTTATGTACCACAGTATGACAATGACTTCTCAGTGGTGGTCCTAAGAGGTTTCGAACCATGAACTCTCTTGTATCCCTTCTATAAAAATCTCTCTCTTAATGTACTGCCTACTGGCAGGGCCATAAAATATAACGCCTCCACTCTACTCTGTCTTCCGCTTTTCTATTCATGGCCACATACGCATGTATCAATAAATCATGTAAAACATATGATATACCGTTATTCTTGGGGGATTCTGATTATGACCAGGTGGGCCCCTATGCCTTCCTCAGCTTTGACTTACATTTACTGGGAAGGGGCGTCATTCTCTGAGAAAACAATCCTGTTTACCCATAAAACTCAACCAACATAGATCATAAACATAAATTAGGATATACTGAAATGAATTAACTGCTGCAGATGGAACAACCCTGCTGGCAGTCTGCTTTGAATTGATTACGGCATAACGTAGTAACGCATCAATTGCAGAGTTACAATTTCCTTATCTAAACTACGTTGTATACGTCCGATGATGATGATGATGATGATGGATTGACAAGTGTTTTGTTTCTTAATATCTCTATTCTTGGCTGTACGCAATTCGTGCTTTACAGAGAGGGGGTGGCTTAAAATCAAGCATACAGAGCAATTGCTAGAGCTATTTGTTTGATATGAGATGGGCTAAACACATTGCCTCTTTTAGTAAAAGTTTACTGGAGGGGGTGGGAATGAAGAAATTGTAGTTTTCACTGGAGGAAAAAATTGTTGGTGTTATTTTTGAAAATAAGGCCAGGCTCACCTTAAAAGGGCATGTGATAATTGCACCATTTGGGTAAGTTGTTCCAATTTTCGTATATGTTCCTTCCACAATACAGTACCTTCTTTGAGAACATTCAGACATTTCATCTTTCTAATTTTTATCGTTTCTTGCTGAATAGAACACAGGAGAGAAGCACATTGCTTTTACTCCTGGGATCCTGAGATTGAATGTGAATTCAATCCCTCCAATTTACACTTGGAAGAACATAAATAGCCTTGATGTACATGTAGTAGCCTCAAATACAGCCTGGTAACTAATGAGACCTCACTTCTCCTCAGCACATTTCTTTGCAGATTGGTCTGGGTGAATTATCCGGTAGTGGTGTGTGCTGTTGGGGACGTTCATGACATCATCCCTGGATGAGGAAACGGACTTTAAACCTTTATTATTATTATTATTATTATTTTTATTAATTCTAAAAACAGTAGGCTTCAGTAAATTCCATAAGGCAATTACCCCCCCCCCCCCCACTGCCCACCTCAAACTTTCATGTGCTGCTATTTTTATACCGAAATATGATTCTGACATTAGCACGGACGAGTGAAGAGATTGTAATGAGCCTGGTTTTGCTCAAAACTACCAATTTTCTCACAAAGGTCCCTGCACTATCTTGAAGCAGCAACGAAACAACGAAACAATAAAAGTTAAAATATCGACAACAACAACAGCAATAATAATAATAATAATAATAATAATAATAATAATAATAAAGGTCTAACGTCCGTTTCCTCAAACAATTATGATGTCAGGGATGTCATCCTTGTTAACGACAAAAGCACGAAAAACTATTAATAAAAGATACTAAATGTTCACATTTTTATATTCTGTTTAGTATTTTTTATTTTATTTGTAATTTTTATTTGTACGTAAGTATCTACGTTTGAATTTGATAAATGTAGCCGAAATAACTTGTTTTCCATTACTGCGTGAACAACGCCAATACTATTTGTAAGTGACTATTTTACTGTTTATAAGAACTTAAGGGTACTACTTAGTAAGTCTGCAGACCAGAACAAGTAATGCTTCCTTATTGTGCCACTATATAGAAAGATCAAGAATTATTATTATTTTCTACGGTTGAATGAGATGTCAGGATGATAAATTGCGATGAACTAAAGTTATTCAGAGATAGTATCTTGTATAATTAATTATAAACCCTTATGTTCGCCCCTTGGATTTTATCATTTCTCCTTTAAAAATAAGTAAAAGCTAAGCTAAAGCTAAGGTTAACGCCAGTTTCCTCACTCGAAAGCGATGTCAGTGACGGGCGAGCCCAGGATTTGAACCCGCACCTACTGATGCGCGGTCGAGTATCTTACCGATTTCGCCACTGGCTCCAGCCAGAGGCGAAATCGGCTGAATAAAACGCTACATCAGCATATTGAAACGGCCAGATGAGTAGAAGATTATATTTAGTCAGCACAGCACAGTAGAAAATGGACTTGTGTGAAGCATTAGGTGTATTACGAGACGAATAATATACATACAAATGACAATGACTGATTTACTTATTTATATATTATTTATTCTTGGGAAGTAGGCAAGCTTGAGTAGACTCACTGCCTGCTGGCCAATGAAAGAATCAGTAACAGGGTGCACTGTTCCTCGACCTTTCATCCAATTATAATTGAGATTAATATGAAATTCAGAATATTTCTTTAGAACTTGCTGTGTACAATGCAGTATAAATAGTTACGTTGCTATTCCAAATAGGCTGTAGATTATGAAACAAAAGAAATTCCAATTGCACATTACTCCATTATGAAACAGATATCCTTGCCGATATTAGCATAACTTGTAACTATTTAGAAGTAATAATAATATTATCATCAAAATTGACAATATTATAAATAATATTGTATTCTTAGATAACATTAGATATGTCTTACCTTGCAAACTGGAACACCCAATAGTCTGACGTCATAATCTTCGCCGGCCACATTGAGAATAATATGACGTAACAGTGACGTGTAGAGGACAGCCGTGTCAATGACCGCCAGGGCAGAAAGGGTAAACGCTATCGAACTGTCCCTAAAAGATCGACTTCTTAGAACTATGAAGCATCCGCAGTTGCCTGTCGTACCCAACAAAATTAGTAGTGGTGCCACGTACTTCCAAAGCCAATTGGCAACACGGTTCTCTAGAAATTCTTTGTGAAAGGGTATCACTGTCAAATTAGATTCTATGTCGATGTTCTCCATGCTTACAAGAGTGCAGTGTTTCCTGTGCTTTATTTGAAGTTCTGAATACTTCCAAAGATTTTATTATATTGTTATTTCTTAGAGATTTTTAAGTTTTTTTATTTATTCCGGTACAATTTCACTGTCTAACCTGTAACATTATAAAAGTACTTTACAAAATGAACGGCATACAGTTTAAAACTAATTCTGTGTTTATATATATTGACGTACAGTAGTTATACCCTCCAGAAATCTGAAATTTCAATTTCTTCTTTCATAAATTCTCACTCTCTTTCTTTCTCTTCTCTATCTCTCTCTCTCTCTCTCTCTATCTCTTTATGTCTCTCTCTCCTTCAATTGTCTCTCTCCTTCGTCTCTCTCTTTCTTCCTCTCTCTTATACTCTCTTTCTCACTTTCTGTCTCACGTAATAACAACTGATTAAACAGCATCACCATCATCATCTCCCCTTGATCATCTCACCTCGTCATCTCAATATCTGGAGCCTAGACTCTCACCAACTGAATGAAACCCCTTTCTGACGTTGGTTTGAATCTTAGTGCGTTGTCTCCCTTTACGACAAATGCAGTTCACGTTTGGTCTATTATTCAGCAACCAGGACACAACACGGGTTAAATGATTATACATGTAGTTTGAAAATGCATGTAGGTATTGAGCTAGAATACAACATTATTATCATACACACGTGCACAAACATATAACAATCCAAATTTCTGACTTTATTTAAAGTTAGACTTTAAAATGATGGAAATTGATTAATGTTTATACAGTTTTCAAAATACAATAAGAAACAACATTTCCCACAGCAGGAAATCATTAAGAATTAGCTTTACTAGCAAAGCAAATCATTTTATCATCAGTTGAAAAAAATTGTGTTAAATTAAGTTTAGATACTGTAATGACTACGGAAGATTGGATTTTCAATAGGAAGGACGGTAGTGGCTTTTCTGCAGCAGAGCTCAGGTGACTCAGCTCACCCCTAACTTAGCTGTATAACAAGAAAACGCACGTTAAATTTACTTCTAATTGGTAATAGTTGAATATTTTTATATTTTGACTAATGGAGAGAAGTGAGTTGTTAATTCTCTGCATAAAACTGATGAACTGATGAACTATATATATATATATATATATATATATATATATATATATATATATATATATATATATATATATATATATATATATATATATATATATATATAATTATATATATATATATATATATTATATATATAATATATATATATATATATATACTGTATATATATATATATATATTTATATATTTAGATATAAATGTATATATATAATTATATATATATATAATTTATATATATACATGTATATATATATACATGTCTATATATACATGTATATAGGCCTATACGCATCGGCTACATACACATGTATATAGTTGATAAAAAGCGGTGTTGCATGGAGCGGCGTTCATAAAGATTCACTTATTATTATTATTGCTGAAGCTCTGAAATGGTTTCTATTGCCCTCCACAGTATCTCGTTTTGACTACTTCCAGGAAGAAGAGTTCGTTTAGCTTACAATGATCTCAATATAATTTAAAAGAGTTTCAAAATCTCCAGCTATTTATTAATAATTCGCTAGTTTTCGTACAATAATAATATTTCTGCACGGAGCAGTAAATTGACGTGGAATGACATTTAAGTCAGAATTCTGAGTGACATATAATGATTTTATGATTAGGTCTGTTTACATGAGACGTAAGGCTACTCAGTGCAAGAAGTTGAATAGAAAAGTTCAGAAAGTCCAGGAAATTCGATACGTATCTTTTATTAAAGAGCTTCAAAATAGGACATCTGAAACTGAATTAAGAATCGGTATATGACGTTAGTGGATCCAGACATAAAAGAGGATAAAAGAGGACTTATGACATCAGAGTTTTGTAACACAGAACATCACGTGATCCACTTCAGACTCTTGTGATCTCATTAAATGAGTGAAATTGGAAGCTTAATGCATAATTTGATAGAACAATTTTCGAATAAAGTCGGCGCTTTATTCGAAAATAGTCCTATCAACTTTCTCGTAAGTAATTTTTTAAAATCGTGGATCATTGTCATTTAAATGTTCATTGACTTTTGTGTGGTGTATAAATACATGGGTCTAGCATACAGACGAGTACAATCTTTTTTTATTTTTTATTATGTAAACGTTGTCCGCAATTTCTGCTGGAAACAATCATATGAAATCAAGTGGAATATCAAATAAAAAAATTAACGAAAATAATTGCTTGTTATTGACTCGCTGGAGAAGTCAGTGGCGAAGTCGGTAAGATACTCGACCTCGGATCAGATGGTGCGGAGTTCAATTTCCGGGCACTTCCGTCACTGACATCGCTTTCGAGTGAGGAAACTGACGTTAACCTTAGCTTTACCAGCTTTACTTTTGCGTATATCTGAGACACATTCATTCCATGCATGCGATACGCGCATTCTCGTAGATACAGCTTCGACGCTGCTTTTTCCAAATTTCTCGTAAACGAATTTATTTCGAACCGACGTCTACTGTGCCACGTAAACAAGTGATTCCACTATCAGTTCGACTAGACTTGAAAACAGACATAAAATACGAATAAATTACGTCGTGTAGATAGACCTCTAGGTAGCTGCTGCCACTCCAGTACTCCAGGGGTTTTTTGCAGGGAAGGGGTAACCAGGATGTTAATTATCAGCTGTTCAGTGAACTTGAGTTTGTTTTGAAAATTAAACCATTTTCTATACAAATATTTCACAACCTTTAGTGAAAATAAGCTATGTTATTTAGCGAACCTCCAAAACGCTATCTACCCTATCATTGATGTCTATGCAAGTATAGTAAATTCCGATATCGAGCCGTAGATGAAAAAACGACAAAGTGGCAAATCCACGGGAAATTTTCAATTACAAGACTAAGCACACACAGTGCTATCTATGCACCTGCCTAATTTTAGTCTGTAGGCGCCGAATAATAGAATAACCGTGGATTGCAAATGTCGTAAAAGGCGAGAAAGCACTGAGCACAAAGCACTCGAAGCAGATTTCCATGGTAAGAAATGTTTAGACTTTACCCGATCAATCAATTTAATAAATAACTCTCATATATATATATATATATATATATATATATATATATATATATATATATGAGAGTTATTTATTATATATATATATATTTATTATATATATATATATGAGAGTTATTTATTATATATATATATATTTATTATATATATATATATATATATATATATATATATATGAGAGTTATTTATTAAATTGATTGATCGGGTAAAGTCTAAACATTTCTTACCATGGAAATCTGAGTATAAAATAAAGCGAAAAAGGACACAAATGATATATATATATATATATATATATATATATATATATATCATTTGTGTCCTTTTTAGCTTTATCTTCATCTATTTCTGGAGTACGATTTACCGAAGTGAAATAAACGTGATTCAATTCAATTCAATTCAATATATAAAAAGCTGGTAAAGCTAATGTCTCATATCTCGTTTGGTTTCTTCTGAATTGCAAGACCAGTTACCAACGAGTTTAGATCAGTTCTTACTGACTCTAAAAAGCTAATTCCGTGGAAATATTTGATTCAATGATTTCTTACGTATGATGAGTCAACACTATCCCTCTGTTGAGTACAGAACATCTGCTAATGAGGATTATTCTATTAGGATTACTCTATTAGGATTAAATCCACTTCCGGGACAGAATTCTCTCCTGTCATATTATGTCATGTGGAATCTACATCATGAGAACAGCAGACCATGTAAGCTAAACCAAGGAAAACATCCGAGCTGCGACATTTTTATTTTGAAACATCCGAAACCATTCTCTCTAACAATAGCTCAGTATTAAGTAAAACTTAAACAAAAAATTAAAAAGTTTAATTAGGAAAAAGAAAAAATGTAATATTAATTATAAACTACATTTTAAAGTTGAATGTATTTTTTGTAATGTTTTTTAATTAATAAAATAAGCTAATGGTAACGTCAGTTTCCTCACTCGAAAGCGATGTCAGTGACGAGCGAGCCCAGGATTTGAACCCCCAAACATACTGATCAGCGGTCGAATATCTTACCGACACGTACTTTTTAAGGTAATTAATGTACTTTACTTCCTCCAGCGACGATATTGGAGGCTAACTTATACTAATTTGTTGCCAATTTAAGAGATGAAATACAGAATGTTTGTTGTCGTTACACTAGACAACTACGCTAGCTGGAGGTTCCACCCAGTATGGCCTAATTATTAAATTAATTTATTCTGCAATGCAAATATTTGGAGAATTTAATTTAAATTGAGCAATGGGTGGTAGTCGGTGCTTCCTTTCAATCCAGTAAGTTTCTAAATGTCGTCGAACTCAACAAATTTCCAAAACATATAATCAACATATAATCTAGAACATTCTATATAATACTCTGGATAAAATATAGCTGATAAATTAAAATTCAAAAGTTCAGAAAATTCGAAACAAAAGTATTGAATTTCCCACACACGTAGGTATTAATTGTCGTTATTTGACTGAAAGAGTCTGTATACAGTATATATATATATATATATATATATATATATATATATATACAGTATATATATACATACATGTATATATATATATTATGTATATATGTATATATATATATATGTATATATATATATATGTGTAGGCTATATATAGGTCTATATTGTGTATTTTGTAAGTGGACTCTTTCAGTTCAATCACAACATACACATGGCTTTGTTGTTGGGTTTTCTGGTCCAGTTTGTGTAAGCGATTTGAAATTTATTTTTGCTCTGATAAACTTACGAAAGTCTACTATCACATATTTTCGTAGCTGCTATTGATCACGCATGTTTCAAAGATTAAATTAATAAATTTCTATACGCTGTCAGTTAGCAATACAATTTCTGTAAGATACATTCAGTTACTTGCATTGCCTTCAATAGAGTCCGCAGATTAAAGATGAAATGCGCAGCTGCATAGATTGTACGGAAGAAAATGTTGAATTTTTCAGTCTACTCGGATGTGAAACATTCAAACCCAATGGTTCTTGCAAATGCATGTTAATTTTTCTTGCGAGACCTTACGCTGACTAACAAAAACGTATGAACCAAGCTAAGATCGGATAAGGAGAATGGAGGTATTTTGGAATGAATAAGAGGCAGAAAAGAAGGAATAGACTGAGAGAGAGAGAGAGAGTGTGAGAGAGAGAGAGAGATGAAATGTGAAAGAAAGAGAACTAAAGAGTGAAACGAAAGAATACATGGAGTCGAAGGTTAGCACGGGCGACATCTGCTAAAGTCAGACTCATAAGAAAAGATTTAATATACATATTTGTCTAAACAAATTTAACTAGACTTTGCAGAAGTTTATGATTCTTAAATCCCAAATCGGAAATTTTATGGAGTAAGGATGGGGCAATAAATGAAAAATTTTCGCAGATTAAAAGAATAAGAATATTTAAAAGAGTCACTAATGCAGGTGCTGCAGTGCTGATTTTGGGTGACTCGAAATTTAACTAAAGAGTGCGGAAAATAATTTTAACTACTTTCTCAGACTTGACTGTGATAAAAGATGTTTTTGTAGTTTTTATGCTTGTTTTTTGTTATTCTGTCTATTGTTTACAGAATAGTTAGATGAGTTAATGATTTTATCTCCGTAAAGATATACATATCGATGGTGTGTAAGTTAATAAATCTGTTAAGATGCTGCAATTCCTAACTGCTACGTAGATTCAGCAGAATCGACGATACAGTAGTGAAATCGTATCGTCACCGATATCTCTTCACTAACCCTTATCCTTCTGTCCCTTAATTAGTTGATTATTTTGTTATTCCATTATCCTTTCTCTCTCTCTCTCTCTCTCTCTCTCTCTCTCTCTCTCTATTACAAGTTTGAATGTTCACCTTTGTTCTATCTTGCTTTCTTATTATTGATTAGTAGTTTGTTATAGCTCGTGTATCTGTTTCTTTACTTCTATGTGTATCTCTTCTTGTTCTATCTCCTTATCTCTCTCTTAGTATCTCTCTCTCCTTCCTTTGTCTATTTAAAGACCTGCTTCCTTGTTCTCAGATCGTCGATCCTAGTTAGTCTCAAGTCAGTTTCTCTTGAGTCTCTCAGTTAGTCTCAGACTTAGTTCTTAGTTCTCGTCTCTACGATTTGGTCTTGGCTCTTGTTCAGACTTGTGAAGGTAACTTAAGGTATTAGTTGTATTTGTAGTATATTATGATAGAACTGATTACGGCGCTTATTATTATTATTTGTATTTGAACTGTTTCTGTAATACACCTTTATTTGTTAATTGGTCTCGTCTTATACATATGTTAGTATAGGCATTAGTAGGCTCCTCACTCAACTCCTCCTGGTTCTTAGACAGGTTCGAATTCCCAGCCTATGCCTTTGCCATTGGCACGATTCTCTATCGCTGACTACGGGGAATCCTTTCTTTTTTTCTGGTTTAGGTTAGTCCTAATCCGGTGGTGGCTCGTTAAAACCTTCTTTCTTTTGTTCCTCTTTCTTTCCCCGAAGCCGGGGATATTCCTTCTTCCTTTCCCCAATTATACAGCCTATACATTTCACAGTAATTATCGAAGTAAAGGTTTAACGTTCATTAACAGGGAGTAAGGATGGACAGGTGAGAGGCTCTAATCCTATTCTCATTCTTCAATAAAATCTTTCAGTATAAGAAACTGACGTAAAACTCTGATTAATCACATTTAGAATATATGTCGACGAAAGGAGTACCAACAAAAAGTTTGAAGACATTCATGAAGGCCTATGCATGTTCCTATTGTTTGTATAATCTGTGCTGTTATGAACAAATAAACGATACTAAACGATAAAAGATAAAGGTTGTAAGAACTTTAGTGTGTATTACTTTTCTGAACGGATGCGAAACATGGACTTTAAGAAAGAAGAATATCAAAGAATCATCCATTTGGTATTATCCAGATTAAAACACTGGAAAATCGGAGTCTAATATTAAATAAGCTGGGACATTCAGATAGCAGATTTCAGTAGTAGATATTATTCAACTGATAAATTTGTCATTAACCGCATTCCACTTCAGTATTAATCGAAATGATAATGCACAGACTTGTTTTGATCAGCTTTAGTTGACTGATTCTCTCTCCCTCTCTCTCTCTCTCTCTCTCTCTCTCTCTCTCTCTCTCTCTCTCTCTCTCTCTCTCTCTCTCTGAGACTCAATTCGCTTTTACGTAGCCACGAAATAGCAATTCTGATATTGATTGAATCAACTATGGCGTTCGACATATGTGGAATTTTCTTTTCTATATTTAATTTTATTAATATTCCGAGTTTTAAAATACCTCCACGCTAAAAATCATAAATAATAATTGCATTTAATTCTGTTTATATTTTAAAAGTAATATTTATTATAGTTGCCCCTAGTTGGGTTCTCGGAATTGCAGAATAGACCAAACGCATTCTGAATTTACTTTAAGAGGTGACTTGAACTAAGGAAGACAAATAATAATCACCTTAGAGCTGTATTTTCTGTTCTTTTTTAACTTACTAAGTCATCAACATTATCATCTTCATCATCATCATCTTCTTCTTCTTCTTCATCGTTATCTTCCCTTAAATCACAGTTTAGCTGGGGTCGGGATACGAATAGACCTTCTCCAATCATCTCTGTCTCACACCATATCATCAGTCAATATTATCTATTAACTTACTTACTTTTTAACTTACTAAGTAATTCTTTAAAATTTCTTCTAAGCATCTAAACTTTGTGACAAAATCAGCAGTCGATGCTCTTTATGGGATTTGAAATAAATTACGACTGCAAAACAGGTTACGAATGAAAAATGTGTGTTTAACTTAATCACCATTTGCTAGAAAACTAGGGAGAAAATAACGGATTGAAAAGATTAGAACAATGTTGGTATTCTAGGCTACTCTTCTAAACCTACTGGCCAGTCCAACATGTTGAGATCACATGAAGGGCTTAGAATGGCTGTAGAGAAAATCCTTGAAATGATTGATTCTATTCACTTCATATGTGTCGATACAACGCAGAATGTTATTGCTCGTTGCCCAATAACTTTTTAATATGTTGAAAATACTTGCATATAGTTCTTACGTAATCCAGCAATGAAAGGAGTTGAAATTACAAACTCTGCTTTGGAAAATAAAGCAGCTGTCAAGTGTAAGCCTAAAGATTGAACAATAAATGAACTGAGATTTAGCTGAAAGAAATTATTGAAGCGAAAATTCTTTCGGAAAGTCAGCAATGCAGCGTTACTGATGTGAAACTTGTTTTGGTATTGACAATACGTGTGCACTATAAATAAACTGTAGAACATCAGACTCTAAAGCTAGGTCTCCAGACCTTAACGTTAAACCCACATCATCAGTCTTGCTCCAAGGGTTCCAAATTCTAAACACTGTTCATGCATGTGTTTAGCTAGATTCTAAGTTCACATTGGCTATGGGAAAATCTAGAATTTTTTTCATAAAGAAAGGTTGTCCAGTCTAAAATATTTTATTCATTATTGTTTGAGATATTTGATAAAAACCATAGAAGCCATATCTTCCCATACAACTGTCTTAGAATTTTATTTTGTCTTTAAAACACGAAATATTTTTAAGAATAATAATTTTTTCATAGTAATATTTCATTTATTGATATATTTTGTAGAACTTTTTATATTAAGAAAATTTACAGAGAATACGACAAGTATATTTGCTTGTAAATTGCATAATGATTACATTATTGTAATCAAACATGTCTGCGCTATTCACGATATATGACGTAATACGAGAGCTTTTAGTATCTTCTTACGTATTCTACGTAGACGAAAACGACATTGAATATCTCAAACTCAATTCAGAAAAATATATTATTCAATTTAAGATCCGAGCCATGCGTCAAGTAAACAAGAAACTTGTTAATCTAAAAATACGTCAGGCAATAAATTGGAGTACGAGAGAAGTTAGTCCGTCGAAACAATTGAGAATCTTCAGATTAGGAGTCAAAGGGGAATGTAAATTTAACTTCATAAAATCAAATAACTGCCGCATTGGGTCATAATTTCTTTGCTAGATATGAAATTTTGACTGAATTCATTTCTTCAACGACATTTGAGAATTGTTACAAGAGAAGTGATGGCAGCCCTACATCCTCTCTCTCTCGCTCTCTCTCTCTCTCTCTCTCTCTCTCTCTCTCTGTCTGTCTCTTTCTCTCTCTCTGTCTCTGCCTATGTCAGCTTTACACACACTTTTCTCACACTTTGTCTCGTTATGTGTTTGTCAGTTTAACCCTTCTCTCAACCCATTCCCTCTCTTTTTACTTCACTCACTTTCTCTTCAGAATTATACTGCATCCTCTGATTTCAACTATGGCTATCCAAATATCTAACTAGCTAACTATGGCTATCCAAATATCTAACTAGCTAACTATGACTATCTAAGTATCTAACTAGCTAACTATGACTATCTAAGTATCTAACTAGCTAACTATGACTATCTAAGTATCTAACTAGCTAACTATGACTATCTAAGTATCTAACTAGCTAACTATGACTATCTAAGTATCTAGCTATACAACAATAACCATCTAAATGTCAAACTATCCCAATATGAATATCTAAATATCTTACTATCTAAATATCTTACTATCTAAATATCTTACTATCTAAATATCTTACTATCTAAATATGACCATCTAAATATCTATATTTGACTATCTAATTTCCTGCCAAACTGCGACTATTTAAGTATCTAACTACCCAACAATGAACTGTTTTGTTTTTCAAATTAGTGAAATATTAAACGATTTAATAGTTACCTATTAGAATTATCTACAGTTGAAGACGAATAAATTTAGATTTTCCCTTTTCCTTGCAAAACATCAAAACATGTTTAAGAAAAGCAAATAAAATGGCAAAGACTTATTTTTATTTTGAATTCCTTGTGGAACAAGAATTAATCGCAAGCGAGTAGAACATGATGTTCTCTCTCTCTTAGTGCACTGCCTAATGGCAGGTCCATGATGTTATACTCGTGGAATTGGTCTGTGGCCAGAAAATGACAAATAAAAATATGCATTAGGGGGTAATGGGCCTGCATACCATCAAGCGAACTTAACGAGGCGAAGAAGGCAACAATCTTGCTTTAGTAAAATGTCTAAGCACACTCATTATTGTCTTGGAACATAACAACTGACATACAGTATATCTTTATCGTAAGCATACAAAGAGGAGAAGAAATGGTTCAGCTAATGTTTGCTTTTTGTAGACCAGAGAGACATATATAAACCGCCTGAAGCCTTGCGAGCATAATATCATGATGCATAATGACTAAAAAGGCTATAAAAACAATAGTTTAAGGTCGCCAATAGCCTACTACGTACCAGGCAAGCTTTCTATCAACCCAGCCATAAATAATATTAGCAAACGGTATTTTTTATCATACATGATAATTTAATGAAACAAGTATGCGACATTTTAGTTGTGCTTTACTTCACCATAGCTGCTCTCTACGTTAATTCGATTAAAGTATTTAGAAAATTTTCCGCTTTCTTTTCGGTTTATGATACTACTACACGTACGTGCGTTTTACTCAAGCGAAATAGTGTTTCACTCGGTCAACATCCCAGCGAGGCAATGCATTGAGACGCTTCTAACACGTTGTCATCTCGCATCAGACATGGTTGGTTCATGACTTGTATTGCTGGCAGTCGCTAAATTATTTAGATGCTAAATTGCTTCTTTAGGAAAAGATTGACAGAACTAAGAGATTCGTTCAGGCTGCTATTGCGGTAATTTTGTGCTTCAATTATAGAGAAAAACCGGATGTTGGCTTAGATTCTAAACTACAGAATTCTTCATTTCTCAAATGAGCATATGTAATTGATGAATAAAATTATTTTAGGATGCGCAGACTGGCGACTGCAAAAACTAAATGCAAAGTTGAATTATTGAAACGCAAATGTTAAAGTCTAGTTTAAAACAAGTAGCCTATCTCGAAGGATTTTTAGTGATAAGTGAGCATTGAAACCTAACAAATGAGTTTACAGTCAGATTATTAGAATTGTTCGTAATTCTCGTATACAAGATTATAGGGCATTCGTGATTCGCCACTTCTTTTTGACTACGGTCAATCTCAAACCATGAAACACCTCTTCAGGAATGCCCTCTAACCTGTCTGCCGGGTTGTCTGTCTACGTCAAGCTGCCTTACAAGTGAAGCAGCTGCCTGGATTCACTCATGCGCTAAATAAATAAGTAAATAAATTGTATTATACCAAAAATCACTTCAAAAGACTCGTTCCTGTGGAAACTTTCTATTTGCTTCAGAAACAACCATTAAAACTGACGACTCGGTGATTATTTAAGTAAAGTATCAATGCCACAGTTAAGACACGGTGTCAATGGATACTCCTAAGGGTCTTGAGTCCTAACATGAAAGGATGAAGTCATGCTTTCTTCGGTTAGCTAAATCCCGCGTAGCTGAAGGACTTCCAGATCCTGTCGGTTGGATAATAGCTGACACATGTGCGAGCCTGAACTCCTTGAACTGCACTAGCCTACGTCAACATGAAGGATTTTAAAATGCAATCTCACACCTTTTATTATGAAAGCGCCGGTTGACTTTTAGTTGAAATGAAGCTAATATAAGAAAATGCTGCAGCAGCTCTAATTGATAAATGGATAGTGAAACCGACTAATAGTCAAATGCCACAATCAATTTGACATGCAGCACTTATAAAATCTAGATTTATGCCATTAAGGATAAAGTACTTCAGGAGGCGCTAAATCTTAATAATTGAATCTGTTCTGTAATACAAAGGCGCCATTTCCCAGCTAATCTCTATCTCTAATGTTCTGCCAGGTGGCAGATCCAAAGTCCGACTGAGCATGAATATATGTCATGGACCTGCCATTTGGCAGAACACTTGACAGATTATAATCTGACGTCACCTGTTATCTTACGTAACCTTTATAAGCGAACAGGGAGATGTCATCAATTCAAATATGTAGGTTAATTTTTATGAGACAAAGTAACGACTATTGAATAATGACTACTAATTTTTAGCGACTATTTCGAAGACAAGATGTGTGGGATATATTGAGTATAGGCTGTTATAAATGGGTAGTCCATAAATAAAAGAAGGGCAGCTCTTGACTCTGGAAGCTTTTTGACATTTTCCAAACATAAAGCAGCGAAATACTTGACAGCTTCAGAGAGTAGTTCATTAACCACGAACGTCGACATTTTTTATGACATGGATAAAAATTTGTTGAGTTTCTTAAATTTATAATTGTTTTCGTCTTGCATAATTTGATGGCCATATTAAAGGCAACGATTACTAATAACCATGGAGAGGAAAGAGGAAATGGGCCTTAATCAAGCACTAGTGCTTTCTGACCCAGTGTGCCGTAATGTTATGTTATGTTAATATCTAACAACATAAAAGTGAATAATATCTGAAGATTAATGTTTGTGCGTATCGGTTTGCGATAACTTTCTAGTAACTCTGAGCTAAATGCATTTACAAGACAGTATATGATCGACAGTTAGTCATCAACAAATGGCGACATCATGTTTTAATGACAGTTTTGTATTCAATGCCACGTGATAGAAATGCTAATAGTTCGGTGAGATGGAAATGCTATTGGCGATATTTCATAATATAAATTTGTCTAGGGAAGCGAAATGAGTGCAAAATCTAAAATTCATCAAAACTGTCCTAAGAGTTTCAGTTGGCTAGAATGACCTTTAAATTCGTTTTATGAAAATTATTAATACTTATAAATCTTTAAATTTATCTGTCATTGCATAATTTACTTGTAACTATTTGAAAGTAACATTATCCTTAATACAGTCAGTTAAGACTATACAATATGTCACCAGTCGACATATAATAAGACCGTTAGGTCCATTAAAAGAAGTCATAGAAGGTAGAATGGAAGGAAAAGAGGTAGGGGCAGGCCGAGATTAGGTATGTTAGATGATTTAAAGACCCACTCATATGTGGAAATGAAGAGGAAGGCGGAAGACAGAGAAGAATGGAGGCGTTATGTACCATGGACCTGCCAGTAGGCAGTGCACTAAGAGAGAGTCCGCTAAATGAGATTACAACCAGAAGTTCTTGAAATTGCTAGACACAACTAAAGCATTGGAAATCAGAATGGTCGTCATCTTTTCCCTTCATCTTGCTATCAACAAATCTATTCGATTACTTTCCAAATACACTTAGGTAAATAGTTTACATTAGCATACTAGTATACATTAATACAAAATTAGGTAAATAGTGATTAAAATGTCTAAATCAGCAACAATAATGTCATTGAACATCCTTAATGAGATGTATAACGTTCATCAGCTAATCAGCAGGTACTAGGTTTAATGCTACTGCTCGCCCTGCCCTTTCGAGACAGGAAACTGACGCTACAATCGGCATAGTGTTTGGCATTTAGTGCTTGCCTCACTACGACATAACATAACAACAATTAGAATGCTACTGTCACCAATGGCAACATCGAGAACTATTCAGACAAAACCAAGTCGGCGAGGAAAAGGAAGGTCCACAAACGGTACAAATTCAAAATCCAGATATTCTATCCAAGGATAATGATACAACATCTAATACCTTCCTGAGATTCAATCCCTGCTACACTTACTATCACATGTTGGCGCTGAGAAGAAAGAAATATATAAATGAAAATTATTAGCACTATGAAAATGAAAAGCAAATGAAAATCCCCAGATGGGCGCTATAGTCCGGCTGGAAGCGTCAACTCGTCGATGTTTTATCGGCGACGGAGTTAGAAGATCAGCCTTAGCGTAAGGGAGTTCGACCCTGGTTGATCATAAAGCAGACCGACTCTCGACGTGTACAATATCAAATCTATAGTCCAATTCCGAGGCCTTTTATAGAAATACGATACCTGTTCGATATTGAGAATACGACATTTATGGCATTCACTCAGAGGTTTGAATTTGATATATGATAGCGCCTAACGTTAGCCTTTCAAATATTTTTGTGAGGTTAGTTATTGAATGTTGTGCTCGGGTGTGGTTGGACCACTGCCGAATTGGGCAACCGCAAACAATCTGCCGCGTGTACGTAAGAGGCGACTAAAGGCAGGAGCTGAGGATGGCAAGAGGGGACTCACCTCACCATGAAGTATTTTCCACCAGGATTAAATGGGAATTAATCCACCTAACTGAGGAAGGCAACGGGAATCGACCTCAGAAGCCATATTTTTCCAGAGCTATAAGCTACAAAAGGTATGGATAAGGCATAGATTTTTGTGAAGGGATTAACTTTTTATCTAAGGAGTACTCTTATGGAGCAAGAAAACAGACTTTGAGTTTAAATATGTACCTTAAACCTGCCACTTGGCAGAGCACTGAAGAGAGAGAAGAGAGTTATTGCATCACTATAATTGTCTACAAATGTAGAGAATTATATAAATAGTAATACAAATTAAATAAGATAATAATATAAATCAACAAGAATTTTTTTATGAAAACCAACTAAAATTAAGATTAGCTGAAAGACAACTAATTTAAGCATTAAGACACAGTTTACTAATACAAAAATTAATCTCTCAAATCTAAATGCTACATCTGAAACATTATTTTGATTTTGTTTCTTAGACGTGTAAAGTACTGGATATTTCTATGCACGATTTCGCCTCTTATTTCGGAGTTCAATATTTAAAAATTTTAGCATTTTGCAAAATATTGCTAAACGATCAGCCAAAAAGATATATATGTATAGAAATTAAAAGCCAAAATGTGAGCACTAATTCAGAATTTAAGGACAAAATCCAATCATTGATTTGTTCTTAAATTGCACAAAAGTGAGTTTGAGTGGGGAACTCCCGAGCAGCATATATCAAATGCAACGGTAGCAAAAACTAATGGAATTTGTCAGAATTTTTTTTATTACGAAACAACAATAAACGCACTATTCTTTGTTAGCAGTTTGCTTTATTACTTTTATCATCTCAGTTTTCTCATATTTTCGTGTATTTGTGGCATCATGGATTCAAGAACGTCCGAGAAAAAGGAAAAGAGATTAGCGAGACAGTCTGCTTGCAAGAGATTTCTTGTAAAAGTCGTAAAAAGCAGATTAGAACAACTCGAGTTTTCTTCCTAGGAACTGAAGCAAACTGTCGCAGTCAACTGAACTGCAGGAGAGAAGACAAAATAAGAATTTATTTGCTCTGAATTACTCTTACTCGTAATATAGAGAGCACAAAAATAACTTCAAATCAAAACGAAAGATCGTTCAACCTTCCTCTTTCTTTAGGTATCTAGTAGGTGTATTCAGGTTTAGAGAGAAAGAGAGGTTGAAATGAAAATGACGACAAAATCAAGCTCTGAAGTTCCCTGGTATGCCGAAATCTTGCCCTTGTTGCCTCGAAATCATAGCAAACAAATAATAAATGTTGCGTGTACATCGTGCGATAGTCATTGCCAGAATTTAAAATGCACATGCAGTTGCTTCATGTAAATTTGTCAAATCGTTACAAATGAAAATAAGAAACAATAATGTTAATAAAGATGGTATAAGAAAGTAAAAACTATTTTGGACCAGATATAATAAAAACTGGGGCCGTGACAAATTAGCTGTTATCCAAATTCTTAAAGAGTTAAAGTACATTAATTTCAAAATACATAATAAATTACTGTCTCTAACGCTACTATGGCGTCACCAGCATCTGCTCTTCTAGCTAATATATACAGCTTTGCTAAACAATAGGTTTGCCGAGGAAGACAGAAAGAAAGCATTAAGATCCGGGAACAAGAACATCCGGTCTTGAAACACTTGTGTCCACGGAAATTACACAGCAGTTCAGTCACCACTGCTTCGTAATTGATGTCATAAAACGACTTTGAGATGAGGTGATGATTCGTATAATGACACAAGAAAAACTTCTTTTAGAGAACCATCACTGCTAAAGTAACTTATTTCTTCTGACTAAGAAATACGAAGCTGTCCTCGAAAACATTTATACTAACAGGTGGGCTGAGTTTAAACTATTGTTTATGCTTTTAGATGAGGCTAATACACATCTAAGTCCTTTGACATCTTATTTAGCAAGTCATACGTATTAATTTAAAAACGTTGGTAAAGCTAATGTTAACTCAGTTTACTCTCTTGAAAGCGATGTCAATTACGGGCGAGTCCAGGATTTGAACCCCGCACATACTGATCCGCGGTCGAATAACTTACCGACATCGCCACTAGCCCCAGCCAGTTTATATAATAACATATACAAGTTAAACATTATACAGTTATATAATACTGTATATACAATGAACATATATTAGCTAAGTATACATATAAATTGATATAATTATATAATAATATGATTGATATATAATATATAGGCCTAGTTAAGCATTATACAAAATTTAAACATATATTAGTTACGCATGATACATATAATAATATAATTATTAGCTAAGTATTATGCATGTACATACATGTATAATGTAACTTAATAATAGTTACCTTGAAGGTCTATGTATACTGTTTAAGAAGGCAACCCTAAAATTCTTCATCCGCTATGAACACATGAATGGTTAAGTTCTGAATCTCGATGACTTCTCAAATCAAAGAACTCCACAAATCTCGGAACGAATATTTCAATCTTTGAATTTAAATATTCTCTTTTCTCATTCAATAAACTCTACATTGTTTAAAATTTTCTAAATATACGTAAATGTTCGTAGATGTAACAATTTATAGCTAATGGCAAATGTTACAAAAGAGATTGTAAATCAGTTGGAAGTAAATCGTTTCAAATATACTTAATTTTCACGAAGTGATTGATATTTATAAAGGGAAGATGATGATGATGAAGATGATGATGAAGATGATGAAGATGATGATGATAATGATTTATGTTTATAGTTGTTAAAAACCGAGCAACCCTTTTTAGAGATCAGCAATTGAATGGGGTAGCAATTTCTTCAGCGTAGTATTTACTTCAATTTAGATTAAATATTGAGAAGATAATAGGTTTAAATTAGTTAGAAATGATTCCATGAATTTGAAGTAATTTCAAGTAAAGGTGATGCAATTTTATGGATTATATACTCATCATTTATCTCTTACTCTCAGTTTTATTTTACCGTTCTGCCTATAGGCAGGTCCTATGTTAATATTCCTACTTACACTCTGCTGGCACGCTCAGAAAGAGCACATCATCGATCAACGAGATATTCTCATAACAAAGGCTCTTGTTTCTTCCCTCCTCATTTCTTCGTACTGACCTTAACCTTAGGAAATTAGGCATCCGGGGTGGTTGCTAGTTGCTTCCTCAGTTTCAGCTAAGGCACCTCCTCTTAAGACCAGTGCAGTCTACGGTTGCTATTCTATAGTGGACACGAAACAAAATATAACTGGTGCTACAGGCCTTGACTTTTATCAAAGCAAAACTTACAACAAATCAATTCCAGTGATTAAGGTCATGTTATAGAGAACTAAACGACAGGAAGGGCTTTCGTTTGGTGAGCGCCTAGGCTCCAGAAATTGCTACAAAAATTTTAACGAATGTGAAAGTCTCAAATAGGGGATTAACTGATGATATGATGTAGGGCAGAGAGGATTTGAGACAGTCTATTCGAATCGCGACCCTATTTAAATTAGAATTCAAGGGAAGATGATGATGATGATGACGATGATGACGATGCCGATGATGATGGTAATAAGTAATACCATATTTAAACTTCATGAATAAATTATTATATAATAATACATAAGATTATTTATTCGACTATGGTTAAACGGACTGACCTAAAAGTACTGCCTGATCACTGAGGCTCTTGCTTATATTACATCTCCGTCTTCACGCAGTCCTGCAGCAACTCTACTCTATCTAGTTCCGTATCCACCTCCTCTCACTAGCTCCACTGTCAATGACAGCAGTTGTACGTTAAAATAGGACTCATTCCATCTCTCCCCATATCTTTAAATAAGAATAATAAAACAAAAATACCACTACTGAGCGTATATGCTCAAATAGTAGAACAATTACAAACAAACAAGAAATCGCCAATGAATTTAATAACTATTTTGCCAATATCGGCAAGAATCTAGCTAATACTCTTGCTAAAAGTGATATGGAGTTTAAACATTTTCTAGGTGAAAGTTTTCCCCATTCTATTTTTTTAGCTCCTTCTTCACCTAACGAAGTTTTCAATGTGATTCAAAGCCTCAATAGAAGCTCATCCACTGGCCATGATTCAATATCCACAAAAATTTTACAATTATCAGTCCGTCATGTCTCTACCCCTATCGCCTTCATCATTACTAATTGTTTCGAGTAAGGGTACTTTCCTTCCTCTTTAAAAATTTCAAAAGTTATTCCGATTCATAAAAAAGGTAATACTGATTATATTGAAAATTACAGACCTATATCTTTGCTCAATATTTTGAGCAAAATATTTGAAAAGATAATTTTTAAACCTACCATTGACTTCTTAAACCATTTCAATACTCTATATGAACACCAATTTGATTTTAGGACAGGTCACTCTACAATTGATGCATTATTTAGTGGTATGAATATGATAAAAACTGAAAATGCTAAAAACAATCGTGTACTGGGTATCTTTCTAGACCTCAGTAAAGCCTTTGATACGGTTGATCACAATATTCTGCTATATAAACTAAATAATTATAGTATACGAGGTAGAGCCTATGACTTATATGAATCGTACCTTTCTGATAGGCAGCAATTCACGGTTATTGGTGACTATACTTCCCACACAAAGAAGCTATCAATTTGCGTCCCTCAAGGCTCAATCTTAGGTCCTCTTTTATTACTAATCTATGTGAATGATATGCAGTATGCTTGTTCTAATGCGTCTTTAAAACTTTTTGCAGATGATTCAAATCTATTTGTAGTAGGTAAAAATCTTATTGAATTGTACCAATCAACTAATTTGGCCTGCTCTCAAATAAGCCTCTGGTTCAAATACAATCGATTAACAGTAAATTGCGCCAAATCGGCGTATATACTATTCCACCCTAAAATTGACGATGACAGTTTTATTAAATCTAATGATCTCTGCATCAAACTAAATAGCAGCCTAATTAATAGGGTTCATGTTACGAAATTTCTTGGAATACTACTTGATAATAAACTCTCGTTTAAAGATCACATTAATTTTCTAGTCTCAAAGGTGAATAGTCTAAATGGTATGCTTTACAGACGAAGAAACTTAATTTCCATGAACTGTCGCAGAGATCTTTATTTTGCCCACATTCATTCAAGAATTCAATATGGAATTTAAATTTATGGTAAAACGTCTTTAAATCTGTTACGTCCACTCCAAATCTCTTGCAGTAGAGTTCTAAGAACCTTCCAAAACCAGCATAAATTCTATCATGTTAATCAATTATACATTAACTATGGCTCTTTACCACTTTATCAACTTTATAAATTGTCTGTCTGTAAAATTATCTATAAGAGTCTCAATTATAATGGTGTAATGTCGATAGCCGTTAGAGATATTTCAGCACTCTACAGTTAAGTCATCCTTATGATACCAGGCTATCTAACACTAATTATATATATTCAAATTCTAATCCTACCTTTTTTAAATCCTATATTTTTGATTGTATTTTTGAATGGAACAAAATCCCTACAGTGATACGTAATTCTCACTCGGTTAAATCGTTTGTATCCAAAATTAAAGAGCTACTTTAGTTCATTGTTATAATAAGTTTCATTGTCATAAGCATTTAATTAATCTGTAATAATACAACATCATGGGAGTCGTTGAGTGCGTTTCAACATTGATTATTTTGATTAGTTCGTTCGTTGAAATCGTATACTGGGCTATCATGTTTAATTATTTATAGAATTTTTCTTACGTTTCAATTTTGAACTAATTAAGTGCTACTCTGTGTTTCTGTTTAGTTCTCTGTGTTTCTCTGTAGTGATTCTCTGTGGCTTAGATTTATCGACAGAAGCAATATTTAATTCTTTTTAAATTCCTGTTGTTATTATTTCAAACTGTAGTAACTAGAATTTATTTCACTTATACTTCAGGTTTATTTCGATTGCCTAGTTATTTTGCAATTTATATGATTGAGGGGTGGTCAACTAGATAGGTTACTTGTGACCTCTTTGACGGCCTTGTTTTTGTATGTCACTGTATATTTTGAGTGTATCGAAATAAAACATAGTTCTCTCTCTCTCATCTTTACCTCTCATTTCTACTCTGCTCTGTCACTCTCTTCTATGTTTATCTTTTTATTTCTCTCTCTCTCTCTCTCTCTCTCTCACTCTCCGACTCGCTAGGAGGTTTAAACAGACTTTGTTTAAAAAATTTGTTAACATTCTGATAAGCAAGTTTTAATTAAATTGTTCACTTTCTTGATCAATCAACCCTATCAAGGGCAACAACTATTGAAGTACTACTCTTGACAATGACAACATTGAGCACTGACTTCAATACAATTAACTCGTTTACCTGATGTTCACATAATTTTGTGACGGTAGCTCGAGTGTGTCGATTCGTCTTGTATAGAATTCTTGTGCTTCTGAACCTTGACGTTAAACACACTACAATCTATCATTATAGGTTGTAATGTTTGAAGAGCTGAGTCGATAGCTTGTAGGCATGTTGTTCGATAGCGATTCAGTAGGTACAGTGTTCCAATCTCGCGCTCTTCCCGACACTGATGTGCTATCGAGCAAGAAACTGACGTTAAACTTGGCTGTAGCTGTTTAATAGATACTCCTGGATTTAATACAAACATTCAAAGTGTTTGGTGTGTTTGGTGTGAGTCACTGATTAAACTACTGAGAATTTTTGGATAAAGTCGGAAATTCATTAGTGCAAACCAGCATGCATTTTAGTGCGAGATTTCAATGACAAATTGACGAATATATGAAGGAATGACAACACTGTTTTGCTGAAATGCATCTACCAGGTTTCTGGAAAATTCCGTTTTCTACACTATCCTAACCTTTTTGTTTTTACATAAAATAATTTCAATCAATCTCAAATTCTGTCGCATTCGATTCAACAGTTGGTTGTCAACTTTCGGAAACCCTCTGGGATCTGTCCATCAGTTTTTCATGTTGATGGTGTTCTCCCAGAAGCGATAGGCAACCTAGAGAGTGATAATGATGATGTCACGGAGTTCTGCTTATAGTCTGAAAGCATACTGTCAGCCATCTTTAAAGCTAATTACGAAATATTCTTTGAGAGTAGATTGATGTTAAAATGTGGATATCTCGCAGTAGGCCAGTCTCTACTCCTTATACTTGTATAATAGATAATTTATAAGAGAGATATACTCTGATAAGGTATAAGGTATAATAATACTTTGAATTATTCATGTTGTGTCCAGTAATATTTTATTACTTGTGTTGTGTCAAGGTTGACGAGCAATAGACCAACCGTGGACTGTCAAAAAAAGGCGACAATGCACTAGGATTCAAACCAACGTCTGAAAATAATTCGGTTGGTGAGCGTCTATGCTCCAGAAATTGTTATGACATTTTTTAATCGCATGGAAAATATCTATTTGTATACAGACCCTAGGCTGGGACTCAAAGAAAGATGCGGATGATCAGAGATATGAGTTAAAACTAACGTTCAAACTTTGCAATAAGTTAATGCAATATTTTAAAGATTTACATTTCATTATTTTCATTTTCAGCATTGATATCAGTGAAGGCTATGCCTAATTTAGCAATATTAAACTGATTCACCCAAAACGAATTTAAACAATAAAAATGACCCGAGAGAAAAATGAAACCTTTTATGTCGGTTCCTCGTGTAATGTACAATGTGCATTCTTAAAGTGATAGCACTGCTACTAAGCGATAATAATGTGTACTTAATTATTCATATATTTTTAGGAATGACTAAATCGACAAATCGTTTATTACAGTTATTCAAGAATATGTGTTACGGGTCGGATAGTTATTCTTGGACTCGTTCGCTTTTAGCAAGTAAAATGAGATAAGAAAGCAATCTATTTTGGTTTAGATTGCAGTAATAATAGTTCGCAAAAGCTTCCTCTTGTTTAATATGACATTCATGGTATTTATCACATAGGAGCTGCAGTCCCCTGTTTCGATCAAGGTCGCATAAAATGTTATAAGATATATGACAGTTTTAGAAGTCTAACATTCGTTTCCACATCCAAAGATTGTATCAAGGATATAAGTGTAATATTATCAAATTTAATCTATCTTAAATTTATTTACCTCTTTTCGCCTTAAACATCTTTTAGATTCACTCCAGTTATCATATTCACTCACGATACTATTGATAATATTAATCTTGTACTGTAAGAATTTTCGTTGCGCTGCTCTTACAAAAACGTAAAAAATGTTGAAAATTCTCAGTTTAAACACCTGTCTTTCTACAGTGCATCGATGACCTTACGTTGATTTACATGTGTATATACTCTTTTACTAAGCCCGAGTAATTTTTTCTGTTTCAAATCGTTTATTTGTTCATCTCAAAACAAATTATATAAACAATAGCAGTATAAGTATAGTTAATAAACAAACAAGCAATACGAAAGAGGCTATCATAAAAGAGCCAGAGCTCTGTGCTGTAAAACCACAATTAGCAGCTAACAATTTTAGAAATGAAATGTTTTACGCACAGACACTTACAGCTGAGAAACAACGCTTCGGCTATTTTAAGTGCTAATTAAGAATTCCGGTAGGTCTCTGTAAGTATACTAGGTTTGGTTACACTTAATGGAGCAGCAGATAATGATTCCTAGCACGTGACAAGTTAGCTTCCGGTGAGAGCTCTCAGGAGTTTCCGCAAGCTTTTGACAGCGTCAATCTATCTCCTCGACACATCTAACATATAAACATATTCATGAACAGCAAATATAGATACAATCGAGCCGCCCTTGATGTTATACTTGAAAGTTTGTGGGTCTGGAAGACAAGGGAGAGGCAGATGATAGAGATAATTGGGGACCTGCCGTTAGGCAACATGTCGAGAGATGTAAGTTACTCGACCGCGGATCAGTATGTGCGGGGTTCAAATCCTGGGCTCGCCCGTCACTTACATCGCTTTCGAGTGAGGAAACTGACGTTAACCTTGACTTTACCAGCTTTTTTAGCCTTCTTGAACCTGCCGTTTGACAACACGTCGACAAAGGGAGAGAGAGATGAAGAGAGAAGAGGAATATACAGAACATTGGGTCCAGCGCATGGTTATCTGATAGTATTTAGATAACTTTTGGCTTACCATTCATGTTGCTTACTCTCAAGCTTCAGAGAACTGGGCTGGATCTGTAGAGATTGAGAATAGCTCAGTCGAAAGCTGAATGTGATTCACGAAGTACCAGGCTTATGCAGGTATTAACTAATTCAAACTTGGAAGCGTTAAGCGCGATGAGAGAGGGAGAAAGAGAAATATATATAGAGAGAGATGATAGATAGATAGAGAGAGAGAGAGAGAGAGAGAGATATATAGCGAGAGAGAATGGAAGATAAAGGGAGAGTGAGAGGCCCACACAGAGAGAGAGAGAGAGAGAGAGAGAGGGAGGGAGGGAGGGAGGGAGGGAGGGAGGGAGGGAGGGAGACACAGAAGTTATAAAGTTCAATATGAAATCACTCTCTCTCTCTCTCTCTCTCTCTCTCTCTCTCTCTCTCTCTTTCTCTATCTCTATCTCTCTCTATCTCTCTGTCTCTATCTATCTTTCTCTCTCTCTCTCTCTCTCTCTGTCTCTCTCTCTCTCTCTCTCTGCATATTATATATATATATATATATATATATATATATATATATATACACATATACCTTACATGTAGCCTGTAGTTTCTGAAAAATATAACTCTTGCCTTGGTATCCCGCTGCTTTAATCGATATTTTCGTTGCTATTCTTTAAATATTCGATTTTCCCCATGACGTCTTATGTACACAATATATTCTCTCGGAAGATTAAATCTTTTTAGTACAATCTAACTGCTAATGGTTATTTTTCTTTTAGAGACATATTAGTGTGTGCTGAAAAGTTTTATTTTCATCTTATGCTTTCGTATCGCACTGGCTGACTCTAAATTTAATTCCTAATGGAATACATTTGCGACACAGTTTCTTTACAGCTGATTTTATTAAAAAATAATTTACAGACATGAACAAAGCAAACGCCTAGTTAAACTGGAACTTTTAAAAATAAATAATGGACTTTCACCGTATTTTGATCAATCCTTCCCTTTTTGGTATTTGAAAGGGAGGAGGACTTTTCATATATTGTTAGGATTCTGTAGGCGTTTTTAATACCCGCAATATCACTCTCTAAATAAACATTTATTGAGTACAGGCTTACTGTTAACAGGTTTGGGACAAGATGTGGAGTAAAGTTTAGAGTGTTCCATACCTTAACCTTTGAATGTTCTCACCTTAAGCAAGTGGTCTGGGTTCAGAGTCCAGCTCAGTCTACCACCAATGAATATCACCTAGGGCTCCTAGAAGGTTAATCATGTATCGGGGGTTGTTGCCAATTGGTGCTCTCAACAGAAATGATATGACTGTTCACGGAAGAGCTCTAAAAGATTAAAAACTTGTCGTCAACCTGTAACGCAGTTTCGAAGACCAGTGACTGGCCAAGACACTGATATAGAAATGATCGTTTAACCGCTTGCAGTCCAACGTTCCCATTTTGGGAACATGGAAGTTATTGCATATTACTCAACTATTCTAACGCATAACTATTTTATCATGATGGAAGGCTATTAAGATTGGATAAAATATTATAAAAATATATAACTTGTTAAGGGCTTGCTCCAATTTTTAAGTTTACAGATACTTGGTAAAATTTTATGGCATGTGGCACTGTAAATGATAACAGGTGCAACAAGTGACCTTTAATGACCATACCTCAAATGAAGAAGACCAACCGATGCCACTTTGACTACAGATCTGATGGACAGGTACTCTTCGTACGGTGGAACGACAATTCTGTAGTCACAGTTTCCAGCAACCATCTAGGTGTTACACCAGTACATTCAGCGAAATAGAGCGTAAAGGGTGTGAAGGAAACTAAAGTAACAAACCATGATCTCATCAGAAAGTACAAAGAAGGAATGGGCGGGGTTGATGTGTTAGATAGGATGCTGGCTTCGTATCGGCCACGGCTCCGTTCTAAGAAGTGGTGGTGGAATCTGTTTAGCAACGGCCTAAACATGGCAGTAGTTGCTGCTTTCAGGTTCTATAAATATCTGCATCCTGACAGCGCACTTACTCACATCCGGTTTAGAAGAACAGTGACGATGGCACTGTTGAGGTCACAGCAGGCACGCATACGACTTGGTGGCCCAACAGCTCCTACACCCAACGACATCCGATACTATGGAGTGAACTATCATTTGAAAGCGCCAGTCAGGGAAGATGCACTTTTTGTATGACCAATACTCACCTGCAGTGTGTGAAATGCAAGAAGCACCTGCATAAACTCTGTTCTGGGCTGTACAACACCAGGCCATAATAACCAGCCAGTTGCGTAGCAGTAGCACTGTTATTGGACATGTAGTACGTTACACAACTGTAAGGTATCATGACTACAGACTGTAATTAGAGAATAAATGATAGTGTTGATACTATTATTTTATTATTGGGATATTTTTTAAGAATGTTTAGATATAATGTAACTAGAGAATACGACATATTAGACTCGTATATATTGTAATAAATGTATTGATATGGGTAGGGAACACGACTTATTTGATCGGGATTTTTGTAAGGAATGTTTAGGTTTCATGTTTTCTATTACTCAACTCTTAAATTAGAGAAATTTGTACAAATATTTCAAGCTATATTAACATTATATCACTGAACGCGTCGTTGCCTATGCACAGTCCAACGTTCCCATTTTGGGAACATAAATATTTTCACATAAAATGTAAAAAAATTGTCAAGATGTTTACAGATGCTGTTATGGGAGCCCAAATTGTATAACATATCCAAAAATTAGCCATATATGTTAACTCTATGTCCCGACTGTAAATGGTTAAGAAAGTTAGCACAGTATATATATATACATATATACGTATATTAATTTCATTATAGCTATATTGTAGTATTATATTACAACGCCGCTGATTAAATGGATATTAAATTTAAAATTAAAAATGATTAAGATTATTGATTTAATTAGATATTTAATTGATATTTCTTTGATTTTTATTGATTATTATTATGATGATTATAACGATACACTTCTGTCAAATATAGATTGTAATATATAATATTATATATATATAGATTATAATAACATTTAGCTTAATTTCTGCACAGTCATTTTAAACATACGATGTCCTGATGATTTAACTTAAGCCTCTTTTCCCATTGAATAGTTTTAATCGTGTAGAATAGCTTTGAGAAAGTGAAAATCACTAAAACCGAACTGAAAGCTACCAAGTAATTGAGACCACAGATTAGGAAAGAAATTGGAATGACATCAGTGGACCGGATGCAGTTAATTTCGGATTGTACGGAGTCCCGAGGCGGAAGGATTCAGATAGCGTCGCTTTCATGGTTCTTCAGGATTTCGGACTTAATGAATTACAAAGCTTTGTGTAGTGCCTTGTGTGATTCGTTTAGAAATCGACTGCTTAGGAATTAAAAAACAGTTTTTGCTGTGCAATTTGTATAGTCTACAGATAATACTGAAAAAAATATTTTTGAGAAATTAGATTGAAGTTCATACCTAGAAATTAGATTAAAGTTCATACCTGGAGCAGTAAAACCATTGGTTTACATTATACCAATTCAATGTAGAGAGATTGGAAATAAAAGTTTAACGAATTTCAGCTTGAAGCGTAGATAAAGGCCTGAAGACCTTTACAAAGTGCGAGGTTGATTTGCTTCGTGTATTCTACTGGAGGAAGCTCATGCAAGATGCCTGCCACTGAACGAGTGTTGTTGTTGCTCAAGGATTTAAAGATCATCGGAAGCTTAATTGAAAACCATACCTCAGCGATTTCTAGAATGTGCAGGGATTCTTCTATTGTTTCTCCACAATGTATTGACAATGTATTGCGTTGTATTGTATTTTACTGTATTGCAATGTAATGCCATGCTATGCAGTGAATTACATTACATTTCAGTTCAGAGTTTTGCATTGCATTGAAATGCATTGCATTGTGTTGTATTAGATTTGATTGGATGGATTGCACTAGATTGCATTGCATTGCATCGCATCGTATCGTAACGTATCGTATCGCATTGTATGTATTGTATACAGAATTTGGCCTATCTTCGATCTTTCATTACGGAAACATTTTCTGGTAGTGTAAAAATTTCTACAATTCACGGTTCGTACGAAACATCTTTCCAAACGTTAAAGACTTCTTAGCGTCACAAAATATCAAAATCGATTTCCACGAAAACTCTAGATTCGGATAAGAACTAAGCAACTCCTTCAGAAATTAATACAAATTTAAAACATTGAATACTCTAAATTTGAATCAAAGAGGAGATAATTAAAAAGTAAAATGTCCTTGCATTTGTTTGGAGTGGAAGCTGTAGGGAAGTTCTTCTCAATAATTCCTCGTTGATTTAACATCCAGAAGTGTCATCTTGGAAAATCTTTGTTGAACTCTTTTTTATTTAAAATCTGAAGAAAGCTATCCATTGAACAACTATTACTGCCACTAATAATGCTTTATTAGACGAGCAATCTAAGTGGGATTTAATTATAATTTATTATTTTATAAATCAATTATTTATGTATCAGGCATATCTATTCTTCTATTTACTTTCATTTTCCATTTCAAACACAGTTTTTTTTATAATTTTCTTTTACGTGCAATTTGGGTTCTCTATCGCTTGCTTTAATTCACCGGTTAGCCAAAAAATCAAACAGTCCTCGGTCTCAATAATCTAGTCAATATATTAATAAATTAGAATAAAATTGTTAGTTAATATGTCAATTATTTTATTAATAGGCCCTTTGTTAATTCATTTGTTAACATTTAAACGGCTTAAATTAAAGTCTGGTCATTGCCATGATAGTAAACTTTAGCATATAATTTATAATGGATTTTCACAGACTTTTCGTTTTAAAAATATTCCGGCTTGTCCTTTAGAGAATATCAATATCTTAATGACAAATAATCGGTTTAACATAAAATCGACGATAATAGACTTTATAAAGTTTCCGTAAGTTTAAGGATACTTCACTTATTTATATCAATTGAAATGAGATTGACGTAGTTATTAATTACGCAAAACTCAGTGAGCTTACAGAACTCTAATAATATCTGCTTATAAGGTTGAAGGTAGAGTTAATCTGTTAATGCTATCAAATGCAAATATACCAAATTAAATACGTTAAGATTATATTATAGACGGCTATCAGAAAATCTCTGACAACGCGGATTATAGTCGCCTTCGATTCTATAAATTTATTAGATAATTATTTATAGTATAGGTACTAATAATTATAATCGAAAGTTACAGGATTAAACATTAAAAAGATTTCATGAATTCGCGCATTAAGAGATTATATTTTATCCGATATGACGTGGATAATTTGCATGTCTATCATGGAATTACCATTCGACATTTCCATTTGGATAAATTCAACTGTATCCCTGACGAAACTAAATCTAGCCTAAACATGAACGTTTATATGGCTGCACAAACTTACAGAGCCATTGGAAGATTGATCTAGTATCGAAAATATCTGCCAGTTGGCGTTATTTACACTAAGGTGTAAGGATCTGATTAATTATTAAAATTCTAAAATGAAGACAGCGTAGACGACATTTAAAAGCGACTATGATAATAAAGATGATAATAATGCTATGATAATAAAGGCTATGCGTGATAATAAAGAAAGAACGCATTATGTTCTTTCTTTAGCATTGGCTTGTTTCTAAAGCAAAAATTTGAGAAAAGTTTCATTTTGAAACTTGTTCATCTAAAAGTTTTAGTCAAGAGAATCTAATCAAGAATCATCTTAATTAAATCATTCTTTTGTAGGGCCTCTCTTTTATCTAAGGCTTCTGTTTTGTGTAGATCTTCTGGTGTACGTGGTAGATTGTATAAATATGTCGATAGTTAAGCCTTCGTCCAATTACTCTTACAAAGATTAGTTTATTCTCAAGAGATGCCAAAAGTTGCAAAATATCCTGATAGCAGACGAATCAGAATCTTAAGCTGAGGATTATGTGGTGTACAATTTGTCTCAGTGGTATTTAAAACAGTTCGCAACTTCTTTGTGAATTTTTAATGATCATGTCCAGTCGATTTATAGTACAACAGGATTATATAAATTAACTGGAGAAGTGATCAATTTTAAGTTAATCTCTCTCTTATATATATATATATATATATATATATATATATATATATATATATATATATATATATATACTATATATATATATATATATATATATATATATAGTGTTCTATCCATGGATAGGTCCATTGCATTTATCCTACTCAGAGTCTGCCTTCAAGCTCAATAAGAACAGATCATAGACCAATATTTTGAACCAATCACAGGCGGTAAGTCTTTACAATACTTTAATGTAACCTTTATCTTTAAAATATGACTTTTGGTGAGGTGTGCCATTGCTTTCTTCAGTTAACTACAATCTCGTGGAGTATTAGGGCGGATGAGTGATCGGTGCTGTTATATAACCAAAGTTCAATCGATAAAGGACAATGACTTAGAAATTACAAATCGTATTTGATTGGGCAAAAAGCATGAGATTGTTTTAGTGCTTGTAGGAGTTTTAGATATTTATAATATTATAATAATAAGCTAGGTAAACTTCTTTTAACGTCTGCTTCTGACCATTATTGTACTATCTGTAATCTATTACGCTGATATATGAACAAATGACTTCCTAAACTGAGAACTAATGTGCTGCGAACTCAACCTTAATCTCATTTTCACTGAAATTAGTTATATGAAAAACTTAAATTATATATGTATGAATACCCTAGCTTTCCATCACAGCAATTGCACTGTCATGCAATGTCACAGAGTATACGTATAACTAATTATTAACAATAATTAATAAAATTATTACTTAAATACATACTTTAATAATAATTAATAGTACATACATTAATAATAAATACATAAATAATACATACATTAAAAAAGCTAAAAAGCTAAGGTTAACGTCAGTTTCCTCACTCGAAAGCGATGTCAGTGACGGGCGAGCCCAGGATTTGAACCCGCATCAACTGATCCGCGGTCGAGTATCTTGCCGACTTCGCCACTGGCTCCAGCAGGAGTCGGTATTAAAAATACATCCATTAATAATACATACATTAATAATATATACATTAATAATACATTAATAATACATCCATTAAAATAATTAAACTTTTATTAATTAATTACATACACATACAATTAATTACATTAATTTTATTAATAATACATACACTAATAATGCAGCCATTATAATACTTCCATTAAAATAATTAGACTTTTATTAAGATACATACACTGGGAATATATCCACTAGAGATGCAGCAAATAAACATATATCCATTGAAAATTACCATCATCATCGACGACGACGACGATGATTATAATTAATTATCTATTTATTTAGCGTATGCGTTAATGCATGTATTAATGATCTAAAATTTTATATATTTCTTGACAATATGCATTAATTCATGTAGATGATAATTCAATAGATGATCTTCAATTGATTTTAATCGAATATTTAATATCATCAATTGCCATTATTTATCATCACCAATTTAATCATTTTTCAATTCAGCTACTATCAATTAGCATCAGTTAATGAATCCTTGCATATCTAACAAATCCACTTAAAATCAAAATACAGACATCAACTCTGTTTTCTCAATGAAATCGAAATGAAATTGAAAATTCTGCTCACAACAACAACAACAAAGCTTCAATGTCGCCGATGACAACATCAACCAATATGAAACCAAACCGAACCGGCGAGCGAAATCACCTAGAATGGTCCAATAGACGATGCAAATAAAGTATCCAAAAAACTCTAGTTAACGATGGTCATCCATATAGGCCCCACGCAAAATATATCATAGGCCTAATCAAATATTTGCTAGGCCGCTAATTAAATAGCCTTTCAGTGACGTACATGTAGGCTCATTGGTATTTAATAATAAAAATAATAGTAAAGGTTTAACGTCCATTTCCTCATACAAGGATGACGTCAGGGACGTCCCAATCACATGTCACTACAAATCGATTCACCCCAAATGATCTGAAAAAAGGAAAGATCATTGCTTGATCGTTAGCAACATCCAGTTTTGTGTTGCATAATGCCATGAAGTAACTGCAAAATATGAAATTATAAACTTGAACGTACTAAGAGAATAATTCCTCAGTTGTTGAGGAATTGATCACATTCATTGCAAAACAATTGAAAGAACCGAACTGAGGAAGCCAATGGAAAACCACCTCAGCTACCATATTTTTCAAGCTACATTAAGGTTTGGATAATGTGTAGTCTTTTGCGAAGGGATTGTCTCGTTCGTTACTCTACAAAGTGCTCTTTATGGAGCGTGAAAACAGCATGAAGTTAAAAATATGTCCCTGCATTGACAAAAAGGCCAATGCATTTGTAGCATTCCGTACCATCAAAAACAAAAAATAAAAATTCCCTCAAGACTCAGACTGTAGAGGGGAACAGCTGTGTCTGATCAGCCCGTGTAGTCAAGGCAGGATTGAAATATGATGCGGGGTGAAAGATGCTATTACTTGACTTCTGCACGTAATCAAATAATTTGTATCTTTCACTTTATCTTTCGGATACCGGAAGATTCTGGATACCCGTATCCCAGTTGCGTCCATGATCTATTTTTAAAAAAGCTTTCGAGAAGAACTGCGGAGGTCAGAGGTCAAAGAGTTATGACCTTATGACCCTGGCCAATATGTACACCAGGCTAAAAATATTAAGAAATGTGCTTCATGGATTTTCATATATGCAAAATCCCATCATAACCATTTATATAGGAGTCCTCTTCTGACAAAGAAAACGATATTAACACCTCTTATATTTACCTTCATTTTATTATTTTGACTATCATTGTTTTGTACGTTTATTTATTTATTATCATTTATCAAATTATACACATTATACCATGTATAATTTATTTTCATTTATGATTTATTTTCATATTAACGTTTTACATATTAAATATGTATTTGTAGTGTCAATCATTAATGAAATATATCCAGTGTATGGGTAAACGATATTAAAGGTAAGAATGACACTTAGAATGTACTCCTATAAAAAATACACAAAATACAATAAAGTACACAATATACTTATACAATAGATATAATAGATTAATGGCCGTTTGTAAATTAAATAAGAAAAATTATAGTATTTAAAATAATAAAGTTTAATTAAATGAACATCATCATCATCGTCCCTTGAATCCCAGTTTAGCATAAATCTGGATGCAAATGGGCCTAAACTTTATCATTCGTTTTAGAAACTTTTTTACCAATTTCTGGAGCCTAGGCGCTCACCAACCGAATGCACTTTCTGATCTTAGTGCTTTGTCGCCTTTACCCACGTACAGTCCACGGCTGGTTCATTCTTCAGCAACCAGGAAGCAACGCGGGTAATTAAAATACTTAGATATAATACAATTTAACTATACTAAAATAAATAAGACCTTATTGTATATTCTTGTATTGTTTTTGATTTTACATACAGTAGTTCAGCTTTGTTTGTTATTGCATATCGCCAAATTGTACATATATGCTGTTGCTTAACGATAATAGTATCTGATTTCAGTGTGACTTTTTGTAGATATGGTATATGGCTATAATTGAAATTGCGCCTCACCGAATATCTTTCTTTTGTGTGGTATTTCATACAGTCACATAATCTTCTATATATCATTCAAAATTCACCTCAATGCACCCTTAATCCGATTGGTAAAGTTTGCTCCAAATATTAGACAACAATTTGGTTGCCCTGGATGGCAACTAGATAGAAATTAGAGGTATTTGGTTGCACGACATTGAGCTCTGTTAGTAGTATAAAATAATTCTCTGTGTTTATTATCAACGCATAACCGTAAAGCAGTCAATTAAAAATGAACTCTGCTTCCAGACGCAGCATTCGCTTCTCATGGATGGTAAAGTTTGCTCGTCATAAAAATTGTCTAAATCTCTGGCAATGTCCTCTCCGTAGTCTAGAATTTCATAGAAAAAGCTGAAACTAAAATATAGAAGATTTAAGATTCTGAATTTTCTATGGATCATGACAAAGAGTTGTAATATTTTAATGTAACATACGATTTAAATACATGTATGTATAATTACATTTAATATACAATGTAAATAACATTAGAGATACAGTATATTTCTAATTATGTATCTATAATTATATGCGCATTATACATGTATATATATATATACATATATAGGGGGCCTATATATATATAACTATATATATATATATATATATATATATATATATATATATATATAATAAAAAGCATAAACATTGAAACATAAAAGTTGAACAATTATTAAATAGCTCTTCATTCAGATAAAGAAGCTGAGCAAAGTATAACATATTCCTTTACAAACAGGGATGATTCTATTTTGAATTTTTTATTTCTATGGACAATTTATCAACTGAAACCTATCCAAGATATAATTCAAACCTTTTCTGATTTCTATGGTCTATTGTCAGTTGGCATATCACAACCTTGATAGCAACAAGTTAAGAATTCCCAGTCCTGTAGTTTTGGGGTGATAGCGAGTGGAAAGGTTCACAAAACAATATTTGACTTTGCATTCAGCGAGAGAACTAGTGAAGATTGAATTGAATAACTCGAATAGGCTCAGCTCTGAGTCTCATATTCACTCGTCTGCAGTTCATTTAACGAAGCAAATAAAATCACTCTGCATCGCTATTCTTCATTTCATTCGTCTTAGCGGTCATACGGCATTAAATTTGAGAAGTACTGTCTACAGTAGACAGGTAGGCCTATTAGCCTTATTGAATTTTTGAAATAAAACTCTATGGTTTTATACTAATGAAATCAGTATATAATTCATACGTATGATCGGACTGGCTTTCGGGTTAAAGGAAAATATAATACGGATAAGTTTATACTTTTTTATCCATCGATAATGATACATATTGAAGAAAATCATAGCATTGAAAACTATAACGTAGTAACATCACTTGTTAGAATATTTTTGAAACAAACTTGATATTATATATGTCAATGAATTATCAATAAATTGGTCACAAAGTCATCTATCCAACTTCTGACCTTGAGCATTTTATAAGCACATATTTCTGAATTTACCACTGCAGAAAATTTAATGTTATATTAAAAAAATAGTACGAAGAAAGAGATGACTTTTATCTATTAAAGATAAATAGTAAATGTTAATCTCAATGAATAGTAAAATCTAGCACAGAAAGAATCTTAGTGCGAGATCAGTGGTGAGAAATGAGATGCGCTGTGTATGTAGATGTTTAGACTCTACGTCTTCATTATCAACAAACCGAACTTAGTCGCATTTTTTCAAGTCGACAAATTGCCTAAAATCTCTTAAAAGCATGCATGTAATCTAGCTGGAATTTTAAATGAAAGAAAGCGGTAGACGAGTTGTAAAAGCTTCTGAGCAAGCAGTAGACTAAAATAACAGACATATATGTACACACGTCATTCCAGCAATGTATCTCCCGAGTAGAGTAAAATAATGTTCTCTCTCTAGCGTTAAATTCTCAGGTCCGGTGCCTTGATTTTGTGAAATGTGATACGGTAATATTGCAGATCTGAGGTTCTTTCTTCGGTGAATCATAGTTGATATCATAGAGGTGGAGGAAGCATGAACAACTAACTATGCACTATTGCGAATCATTAATATGCCTGAGTAAGATTGCTTCGGATGGCATCTTAGAATTTTATCTGAGCAAATTGAAGCAGGGGCGTTTTCCCTCTCCCTTTGGCCGATGACGAATAAAGCAATTTAGTAGGGTGCCTTACTATAGTACGGTACCCCCTAAATTTGATTTTCAGGTACCCCCGGAGAATATCGTGACGCAAACTGTGTCATCGCTTATATGGTGAAGACGACCTTTAATGGAAGAGCAATAACTCTATCGGCAAAGGCCACAACTGGTCAGTTCATAAGGCAACTGCAACTTAGCATAGAATCCAACTACTGTTGTAAATACGACACATCTGACTCTGTGCATCGGAGAGTTTTTAACACTATTTGTTTTTCTAAAACATTCAAGTTTTAGCTTTTTAAATTTGGTCGTCTTCGCACTCTCTTCAATGTTTGGTATTGCTTTGAATTGTTAACTAAATGGATTGGTGAAAGTAAATAGTGAATTACATATGAGCATTAACATATGAGTGTTTATATTGCGCATGCTTTGCCCACAACAAACGAAAACGGAGAAGTTTGATAAAGAAAAGTATTATAAAAGCATTTAAGAATAAAAAATTATTTATAGGTAGTAGCTCAAATACATGTATATGCCTAATCAAGATTTTGAATTAATTTGCAAACGAGCCTTTCAAATCAGACTTATATTCTCAGATCGGTTTCTTTGAAATATGACTCCTTTACTTCTGTCTTCGAAATTTTAAAACCAATCAACAATACTAAATCAGAATTTTAAAGTTTGAACAGTTCTCATCTAAATCAATGAAGCAACCTGGATCTCTGAACATATACTGAATTGATTTGGTATGCGATGACTTTAATTAGAATGTTTTATTATAGACAAACTTAAATTGACTGGCATGACTAATTGTGGAAGTATCGTTTTCTATAAACATTTAGTCTAAACCAAAGAAGATACTCTCTTGAACTAGAACTAGTCTAACTAGTCGTGTGAATTGGAACTATAATCTACTAAGACTAAGCCAATTTAACATCAGTTTCCTGTCTTGAATATATGTAATTGAAGGAGATTGCACTTGATTTGAACCCTGCTCCAACCGATCCGCTGTCGGTCACCTTGCCGACATGAGCGAAGTCTTGAAGGTTCTAGAAATGAGAGAACGAGATCCTCTACCGTGACCTTATTCTATTCTCGACACACATTCTCCAATTCAAATAAGTTCTTAATAATTCATCAGCTCTAACTATGCCCTACGTGCTGATATGTCAAATTTTCACCTCTGATATTTTGCATAAAATTTTGTCCATATACATGTAAACCAGCGGTTCTAAATTAGGCAACATCGCCATGTTGATGTTAAGGTCATATAGGAGGTGAGGGTGTAGGTGCACCTGAAAAATGTTTGGTGGGGGGTATAAAAGAAAGTCAGTGAATCCATAGTGAATAAGATTTGAAAGAATTAAATGTATTTGAGACTTTTCACATGTTGAGACTGTGAGAGAGTTAGGAGAGTAATTTCACGAGAAGAGGTCTTTGCTCAAATGCCTAAATATGTCATCAAGCATATAGGTTTTAGAATCAGAGATTTGGTTATGTTGGTACATTATAAATATAGGCCTATATATATATATAGGCCTATAGCTGAATATATATATATATATATATATATATATATATATATATATATATATTCAGCTTATTTCTTATAATTCAACATCGAGGGTACTCATTTGTTGTGATAAAAGAAACCAGGATTCAGCTGTCAGAATTGCTGAGCCAGACATCTGGTGAATATTTGTTTAGTAACGCGCGTAGATTTCTGTTCCTAATCCTGCATGTTGCGAAAGCCAAAACAATAGCTTGATATTCATCAACTTCATATTCTTTTATATTCAAACCTTTCACTGTACCAGACGTCAGATATGCCATAGGCAGACTCTACTTTATGCTTTCTGCTCCGACAATATGGAACTCAAAGCTACAATATCTTCAATCCTCTTGCCTTGGATCTTGGACTTGCACTGTTTTGAGCTCGCTTTCTCTTGTGGTCTTTGTATACTCATTCGTCATCGATGGTGGTATGGCTTCTATTTGTAAAGGGTCTGCAAGAGACGTTCCTGACATTACCGTATGGCGAGGAACCGGAATTTAAATTCTTATTGATTGGTTGATTGATTTAGGTAATTAATAATTTGCAAAGGTAATAATATGAAATACAAATACAAATTATAATAGCAACGTATTATATGGTTTACTTTATTTAAATAAAGCAACGTGAAACCACCCCAGAAACAATATCATTCGCAAGCTAGAGGCTAAATTAGTATCTGCGGATCTGTATGTGCGGGGTTCACATCCTGGGCTCGCCCATCACTGACATCGCTTTCGAGTGAGGAAACTGACGTTAACCTTAGCTTTAGCTTTAGCTTTTTTAAAATTAAGGTATAGAATTTATCTATAATAAAAGTATACGCAGATTATATGAAGGGAAAAAGTCGTTATCGATGGAGTGCTCTTTAAGGAGCGTGAAAGCGGCATGTGAGTAGGAATACATGTATGTAGCTTGGATCTGCCACTTGGCAAAACCATCACAGAGTAGGATAGATGCATTATACTATAGCATAATATACTATAATGTCATCACACTGTATGACATACGTTTTAAAATTTTCTCCTCATTATAATCGTTACGTGCGAAGTTCTTTGCATTTAGATCTTGCTAGAGAATCTTCTAACTCTAATGCGTTGGAATTAACTTCTTTTCAAAAGTTGAAAGCGAGCTGAGATGTGAATGGGTGCTGAAGTGCATTCACCGCTTTCATATGACTGCAGAATACAGAATTACTGCTACAAGATAATCGTGCAATAGCTCCTACAGATTGCAAACACATTCCGCTATAAATTTCTCAACATCCCTCGCATCCATTGATTGCAGAATCCTGTGTTTGCAAGCAGCACTTCATCAATCCAATCCATATCGATCTCCCTAAAGCCCTGTGTCATTTATATCTCTATAACATCTTCTTACTGACTGGCATGGTTGCATCTAATTGTCCAATCGTTACATTACTATTTTACTGCGACTTGGTGAATTTGCCCGTATACTAAGCTGATATTTATCGGCTAATGTCTATCCTTGTATGTGAATAATCATGTTCGAGGTACATATTGATACTCAAAATCTGCTTTCTCGCTCCTTAAAACACTCCTTAGAGCAGCTAGTTAATCTCCTTCACAAAGTCTATGCCTTACCCATACCTCATGTAACTTGGGAAATTATGGCATCTGATTCAGTTTGATATCATCAGTTAATCATGCTTTTCTAAATTTTTAAATTTTTACATTTCTATTTTTTAATTTTGAAATGCACAGTGGCTTCTGATATAATGATACACCTCTTTATAGTTAGTGAATTAATCATTACATAGAAAACTAGAAAAGTCCAGGATACACAGTAATGTTCACTAACTAATTATTTTTAACTATCTTTAATCTCACAAATAATGGTGTTTATGAGACAGTTAAGGGCATGATAATTAGATTGACGCTAGACGTGAAATAGCGATTCATACTCTGTGTGGTAATCTCTTCATAAAGTCAAGTGTTGATAATTTATGATCGGTATTTGTTGAAGTCGCCCAGTCAATAGACAGCCAGGAAACGTAGTATTCGCTGCATCCTTACCCGTAGATTAGGAAGATACTTTGCCGATAAGATACTATGTATTTCTGTTTAGAGAAACGTTTCCATATATTTCTGATAGTAGAGATTTAAATGTAAATCACCCTTATCACCATCAAAAATTATCGTCCCTCGATTCCAGGCTTAGCTCTAAGAGTTTAAGTTATTGTGTAATGAATTGCTGTTTTGAGAATAAACTAGAGAGCTCTCTCTCTCTCTCTCTCTCTCTCTCTCTCTCTCTCTATATATATATATATATATATATATATATATAGAGAGAGAGAGAGAGAGAGAGAGAGGGTGAGTGAATGAGCGAGTGAGTGAGTGAGTGAGTGGGTGAGCGAGCGCGTGAGTGAGTGAGAAATTTTATCAAATACGATTAGCTCTAGTATATTTGACTAATCTTCTTATAGCAGCGTATGTCATAATTTGTTTAGCCACTGATCTGCACTTGGTCAGCCCATGTTATCAGTCTGGAGCCCACCAGAACATTTGTATAATTCATAAATACAAAGATATAAGCGAGCCATTTTATCAAACTGACTTAGGGTTATGTTAGGCTAGGTTATGATGTCTTCATAAAGAAGACAATTAGCCCATTCTGTCTTGTGATAATTTTTTCTTGGATATTCTGTCTAGCAGAGCTTTTGAAAGAGAAGAGAAGAAAGTGAGAGAAAGAGAAGAGAGAGAGAGAGAGAGAGAGAGAGAGAAAGAGAGAGAGAAAGAGAGAGAGAGAGCAGATGACGTAATCAAGGATTTTTATGTTATTAGACTTTTGGAGCGTCAATTCCGGAACTAATTTATGCTTCATCACTACCGGATATCTCCCATATGAGTCGACAGATTTTTTTAGTTTCGGTCTTGAATATTCTGAACAAACTTATCTCTCGATTGAATAGAATATCATTCTTGGAATAGATCTATACTTACATACTCGTACTATATATTAATCATTCATCGCTAAGATGCAAGCTACTGTATTAGCTAAAACTAGATGAAATCGTTAACTTTGCAACACTAATTTTAATCGGTCAGGATTTTGAAATAATTTACAATCAAGGCTTCATATTTACATGAAAAATTAATGCACAAATCTGTAGATTCTGTGACATAACCCGTAACACCCACTTATGTAAGTTTTATTTATGAATCGTGTAAAATTTAAGTTCATGCAAGCATACTAATATTTTAAATAGCATGAACCAAAAATTCCAAATCAAGATCTAACAAGAATACTCAGAAGACGGCGGAATTAGATTTTAAAAAGGATAAAAAAATGTGAAGTAAATTATTTAAAGATATCCGCATTAGAAAAGTGACCATACATTTCAAATATGACGACATGTATTTATTGTTATGACATGATATGCATTTCATTACTAGGGTACAAGGTTAGGATTTCAGTTCTTAGTCGAGAAGACAATGGGTTAAATTCTCAGACTTACAACCGGTCAACATTGCACTCAATCCTTTAATGGAACTCTCAATTTATATTTAAATGAGATTGGACTAAGAAGTGATTAGCGCGGAAATTAAGAGCTAGGGGTACTGGTTGAATTTTCCCAGCCCTGTAATGTATTTACATATCATCTAGTGTCTAGTATGGGCCCATAGCATGGGAAGGCACCTCAAAAAATGAGAGCTAAGGGAACTGAGTTCCCATGCGTTCCCTCCCATTAAATCAATGGGCTTAAGTGGTACACAGGTAGGATCAGTTTTGTTTTAAAATACCAAAGATGCCGTGTGGTGATCTTGGCGTCGAAATACTTAATTTTGTTTTCTGGACTCTCTTTAATTGTGGATCGGCTTCGTTGTATACCTTCTCTCCTGAGTGTGCAGTACTTGAGTGTCTGAATATGAATCAAAATGATGTCACTAAGGGCAAATACTAATGACGCTAAACTGTAAACGATACATTTTTGTATCTAAGTTCAGCAAGTCTAGCAATAGGAGGCCTATTTAAATCAGTTTCTGTGCAGAATAAAAAGGTATTTTTTTACTGATAATTCTTCTGCAAATAGTAATCGCGTCTGTTGATCTAGAGGACCTGAGAACAACAATTGACCACAAGTTATTGCAATGGACATGTACATAAACAATTCACCAATCCTCTAGATCGACAAAATTTCCAAATAATAAATAATATGACCTCTCTCTCTCTCTCTCCCTCTAAAATTTCAAATAGTAAATAACATATATTCTTTATTGACCATTTTTTGATCACCGGACTGGCTTCCGTTTAGGACCTTACTTTTTCTCAACACATTTGTTTCGCAGATTGGTCTGGGTGAATTGATCTATAGTGATGTGCGCTGTTGGGGACGTCCCCGACATCATCCCTGGATGAGGAAACGGACGTTAAACCTTTATTATTATTATTATTATTATTTATATTCCCTTATTATCATGAATTAACATTTATGAGACCGCTTCTCTTGAGACCTTTGTTTAAATTTTTCGAATGCGACCTTGTTGATGCTGGATTGAAATCCTGTGGCAGTCCGTCATCATGTCTTGGAAATCTGAAACGAACGCTAAAATCTGTTTATGCTTTATCTTCATCAGTTTTTAATACCGATTAGGTGAAAACAATGATATTAGCATATTTAAACATTTCTAGATATAACTTAAGCAGTTGAGAGACTTTTACTTGTTAATAATTCATTAGTAAAGCTACGTCTATTTCAGTGTTGCAGATGTAATGTCAGACCCTTTGAGGGGTTTGAATACGCAGTGTCTTGCTTCTCAGAAAAGCATGCTCGCCACTCGGCTACAAACCGACAATTTTTCTTTTAGTTTATATTTCAATAATTTTAACTCCATTTAGCAATTACTTTTCTCGTCTAATGATTCTGCACCAGTGCCGCCATGATGGTGACAAAAATGTGAAAACTTTCACAAGATTCGTCCGTCAAGCGTCATCAATTCTATCGCTATAATTACCAACATTTCCCGGAGCCCAATCCCACATCCGACTTCGTGACCACCAGGGTACTCTAATCAGTTCCCGGTCCCGGATTCAAATCCGACTGAGTCAGGCGATGTTCTCATGGAACCGCCTCCGGTTTTCCGTTCCTATTGATATATTGACTGGCTAGGTTATAAATCAACCTACTGAACTTGATTGATGTTTTTATTTATTTATTTATCGGTATTTTTTGAATTTTGTAACTGTATTTTAACTGTACTTTATTTAACTGTAATGCGAAGAAACTCATTATTGATTTAATTATAGAATTGGGTAGTGAGAATTGCGTAATGGTTTTGATTAAGTCATATTTAGGCAAAGATATGATGAGATAAGACTGTTTTAGTGTAGAAAATTTAAGTTACCGGTTCGCCGATTTAGATACAACAGTATGATCAGATTTTCGAATACATAATGTATTTGTTTGCAATAGAATGCAGCGTAAGAACAACTATCATATTACATGTATATTTATTTATTCTCACTTTAGTGTGTTGTTAAATGGCAGGTCCGATGTATATATTTCTTCTACTCACCTTAAAACAATATTTTTTTATTTACATAATATATGTGTCAAATGACTGTAACGTAAGGCTTGTACATCCGGCTCTATCATGATCAGGAGAGTTAAAGGTGATTGGGTCATAACATTTACTGCAAAGTGGTTGAGATGTTCTTCGATTAATAACATTCAGTTAACCAAAAGAAACGAATACAATTACTTAACTTTATTATTTTTTATTTTACAGTTTTATTTTTGCTATCAATATCGTTATTAACCAAGTTCAGTGACAAAAATCTTTTGCAGAATCAAAAAGTGCTCTTTTTAAAAATGACTATATAGCCTCTATCAGAGCTTCCTGAAATGCATAATAATTGATATAATTTTTGCATTGTCAGAATTAAAAATCACATCCAGCGTCATATTTCTCTCTAGAGCTCGAGAATTCCTAAACAAATGTTGAAGTTACTATCATTAAATATCTATTTATTTTGGAAAATCCTGATACCACGCAAAATGCGTTGTATCTTTTCCTTTAGGCCACTAATCTATAGCCTAGTTTATGTGTTTTCTTGAGCTTAAACATCATTCTATGAATTCTGCTGCGGATGTGGATGTTGTTGTCTAGGACAATGTATCCGGAATGTATCTGGACTCGATTCCTTTCAACATCACGACGGCAGTGAGTTAAACTCTCGCGGGAGCTGTTATATCCTCTAAACCCTTTTGAAGATCCTATTTCACGGAATATATCAGTCTGAGTTCGAAGCAAGCAAAATAGTAAATTATATGACACTACATAGATGGAAGACAAGATAGAGAAAGAAAGAGATAGAGAGTAGAACGGCGAAGGGTGAAAAAAAAACCAAGAGATAGAGAATGTGTTTATGTACGTGTGAGTCTAATTTTAAGTGTTTTTTATGGGATTTCAGGTTTCTAAACAAATCCTGTAAAGCTATGACGTTTTCTTTTCTAGCATTTTCTTATTATATAAACAAATGGCTTCGACCATAGGTTAACAAAAGGAAACTCTATTTAAGAAAGAAAGATTAAGCAAATAAGGGTACCTATATGTCTCGTTGCTAGGGCAAACCATCTTTCGGATTTGGTAAAAAAATTATTTAAAAAAATTTAAATCAATAAGCTTAGAAGAACGTAACAGCACTAAGCAGAACAATATGCAGACATTCCAAATATAAACCTAAATTTTTAATACATTTTTCGTACATTTTTCGTACATTTTTTATAGGCTTCATTGACATCAATATCCACCCAAGTGTCTTGCGATTGTTTACAATAACCTGAAAGTGTATTCATTATAAACTTGAAATCGTTCCTGATATAATCTCAGTCATAGAAACTGTGCGCTAAATTGCTATTCAATCTTTATTATTCTTTATTGTTATTCTGAGAATTGCATGATTTCCGAAGCTGAAACTGAAAGATTCAGAACTTGAAAAGATTTTCGAAAATTCAATCGTGTTTTAATGTATTCTTTCTCTAACAGATGCAAATCGTGTAAAGTTTTACGTAGATTTAAGCGAGATTATTATTAGCACTTCATTTTCGGTATCTATTTTCAAACCTATCACATATCAAGACTTAAATAAAGCGAGCAAATAGCATGGCAAAGCGATTTCAAGCATCTCGACGTTTCCTGATGTAGTTCATTTGAAAGTTTCAAGTCATAACAATATCGCCCATGACGTCAAACTACCGTGACGTCATATTTTGTATGACGTCACATTACCATGACGTCATATTTTGCATGACGTCACATTACCATGACGTCATATTATTGCTAATGGCGTAATGTTTCTCATGGTGTCATATTGTTCATGATTTTGATGTAATTTATTTGTCACATAACTAACATTGAGTACTGGAAAGTCTCGAATATCGGCCTCGGAGACTTTCAGCTGCTCGTGTTTCTAAGAGTCGACTAAAACGTGTACTGCTTGAAGGGGATTTTCTTGTCCGATGCAGTCAATTGGTGCTAAATTGCTACAATCAAAAAATCTACCTATATTGATCTGCACAACTAGTTATAGCTCAAATGTCAGACTATGGAGGTCTAGACAGTCACAATGATTGTGGTCTATGACAGTGGCTCAAATTTAAAGCTCTGCGTCTCCTATATTTCTCGATAGTTTTGCCAAGAGAAGATCAATATGATTAAGCCTAAAAATCACCCTAAAATATTAACCAATGTGTGAATATTACATTTTTTTTTTTTTTTTTCAAAAATAAATATTCTAAAGATAAAATGACTGCTATCGTTCCAGAAGGGAAACAATCAGAATTTCTTCAACTAATATTCGACTTGATGGCCTCCTGCTCATTAAATAAAAGTGCAACAGTTTCGCCTATCATTTCGTTACATTTATAAATGGATATGTTAGTCAGGTTTAAATCTTAGCAAACATGCTAGTCTTCAACTCTTTTCTGAAAAAATCCGAGTCAATGTCAATTGAGAAGATATAGCTTGTTTATTCATCCTTTACCGACGTTGAAAATTGTAAGGGCTTGAATGATAGATAGAAAAACATGAAAATACGAGACGTATGCAATCCTATCCACAATGTGTAGCAGTGTTTCATCATGGACTTGTGTTTCATGAAGAACGCACGACTCGGTGTAATGAGAACAAGAATTAAAATCAAAGGTTTTCTTACTTTGGAATCAGCATAACATTTTCTGACGGAATACAACACTGATATGTAACAGTACACAACACAGGTAGTCTTTGACCAATTACACGAATTTTATCTCTTCTTCGGTTTGAGCTATAAAACTAAAACTAAAAACTAAAACTAAACTAAAACTAAAAAAGTAAGAACCGACTAAGACAGTAACCTAGTCGTGCATTTTTCTCATTGGAAAACCATTAAGTAGACTAACTACTGTATAATTATTGATTGTAACTAAAATATTTAAGCTTTAAGTAAGTAGTAGAGAAGTTAGAAAGAAGATAAAGAAGTTAAAAGCTTAGAGTCGAGGCACAGATTTTATACTTGTATCTTTGCATCTTACGCCTTAGCCTGCTTAGAGATTAAAAAATTATGTGGAACTACATATTTTAGACTTGACCGAGAGAAAGACACGCAGAGAGAGAGAGAGAGAGAGAGAGAGAGAGAGAGAGAGAGAGAGAGAGAGAGAAGCATACTAAATGAAATGGACATATTATATTATTAGATAAATATCAAGGAAGGAAAGTAACGCTATGTTTTCATGTATCTAGTTATGTTCTTTACATGCAAGTTATTCTCATCGTATCAAAGGGCGGTGCCTTCAAAGTCTTCAAAGATGATAAGAATGGATTTTCAAGCGATCATAGCGATATTCCAATGCATCTAAAATATATCATTTACTAGATAAAGGAAAATTTAAGGACTGAAAGTAAGACAGCGTGATTATATTGTACGTCTTTTAATATTTTAATTAAAATCGGAAATTAATTTCAAGCGTCCTTGATTAAACGTAGTCCCTATAAAGCTTCGTGAAACCGTCGTATGAAAACTCTACGTGGGTGCTTTTATTAGCAAAGCTATCTTGATGAGACACAAAAATTCAATTTCAATTTAAAATTAAATTTTTTCCAGTGTTGCGGCATTGTACTCTGGAGAATGGATCAATTTAAACTGTGCTTGTAGTAGGAGGTGCATTCAAGTCATGAGGAAGGCATTGAGAAACCATTCCAGTAACCATATTTTTTTAGTCAAATCCTACGTGTCGGAATTAACGAACTGATAAATAAATGCTTTTCTGGAACTTGTAAGCAGACTGCATTTAAGAATGTAGATTATGGACTCGTAATCAAGTAGAAAAATAAGGACAGCGACAAATCATTTAATGTCTTTTTTAATGAATTGTTATTAGAGAGATATTTTGTGAAGATAAATTTAAAGCCGCATAATCCTGGTAAAATAGGATATCCAGTAACTGGATCAGAACTTGAGATTGGTTTCTAGAAGAGCCAATATCCTCGACTCGACAACTTTAAATTAATTCTGTTTTTCAGTACATTCTTTATATTTTCTTAATCAGATTACTAATGAGTGTAAACTCTGATGTTTTCTAATAATATGTTTGATTGATATTCATTTTGATTGTGGTATTGTACCCTATATAGAGAAATCCTATATATTGCACAGTTTCTATCTAGATATTATTTATTTACGTTTCACTGCCATTGGTGAGATAAACCTATCCCTAAACTGTATATACAATAAATAAATATATATAATTTATATTTATAATATATATATATATATATATATATATATATATATATATATATATATATATATATATACTGTATATATATATATTAGTGTCAATATAATGTTTTCGTAGTAGAAATCAGGACTTCAAATTATCGTTTCAATTTCTCATGAAAGTTTAGAAAAACATTTGGCTGTAGAGTGAGATACATAATACGCAGATCACTTTCAAAAAAGCACAATGACGATGATGATCTATTACTTTAAGACAGACTCGGACTGCTTTACAATTTTAGCTCTTAGACTTACTCTCAGAAATAACTTCGAAAAATAAGTCGAATAATTGATTTCATTCGACTACTGGAAGGAATAAAAATCCAGTTAATAGTTCTCATCTTTTCTAAGAGGAATTCTTACGAGGACTGTTGTTTATTAGGACGTGACGATCACAATGTATTTATTTTTATAGCAATTTATGTCAAACATGGATGTCTGCCTTAGAGACGACGTTCGTTATTGATTGAATAAACACTATATTTTTTGCAACATACCATTATCGTGTCACTGCTGCGATATATCATTGAAACTGAAGGTGTGAGACCAACTAAAGATATGTTAGAGACGCTTTCTCTAATTTAGCTCATTATCAGCTCTAATCTCTTTCTTTCGTTAGTATTCTGCAATATGAAAGGTTTAAAGTGCATTTTTTATATAAAAAATCTGCTTTAAAAGCTAAGGTTAACGTCAGGTTCCTCACTCGAAGCGATGTCAGTAACGGGCGAGCTAACGATTTGACATACTGATTCATACATACTGATATATTAGTACATACTGATTCATACATACTGATATATTAGTACATACTGATTCATACATACTGCTATATTAGTACATACTGATTCATACATACTGATATATTAGTACATACTGATTCATACATACTGATATATTAGTACATACTGATTCATACATACTGATATATTAGTACATACTGATTCATACATACTGATATATTAGTACATACTGATTCATACATACTGCTATATTAGTACATACTGATTCATACATACTGATATATTAGTACATACTGATTCATACATACTGATATATTAGTACATACTGATTCATACATACTGATATATTAGTACATACTGATTCATACATACTGATATATTAGTACATACTAATTCGCGATCGAGTATCTTACAGAATCTTGACAAATCTTATTTAGAGCACAAAGATGATTATTGATTGATATTCTTTAAGACTTCTTATGAGCACAAATGTGATTAAAAAGTTGATTCCATCACAAAGGCAAATCCTTTTCCACGCCTTAAGGCAGTCCTTAGCTTAGACAAATATAGCTGCTGAGGTGGTTTCCAAATGCCGGTCCAACAAACTGTTTTGTCTTGTCTTTGGTTCCAGGACGTAGAATGATGATCGAGTATGTTTAAATATAATCAGTATCCCTCAAATATAATCAGTATCCCTCAAATATAATCAGTATCCCTCAAATATAATCAGTATCCCTCAAATATAATCAGTATCCCTCAAATATAATCAGTATCCCTCAAATATAATCAGTATCCCTCAAATATAATCAGTATCCCTCAAATATAATCAGCATCCCTCAAATATAATCAGTATCCCTCAAATATAATCAGTATCCCTCAAATATAATCAGTATCCCTCAAATATAATCAGTATCCCTCAAATATAATCAGTATCCCTCAAATATAATCAGTATCCCTCATCCTGAACTCATTATTCTAATGACACATCATCACAATACTTTTACAATACAAGATACGATATCAAGACGATTCACTTGAACTCTTTGCAATTTTCTCTAATCGCCCTAAGTATCTTCGAGAAATAGCTACTATTTTATTAATCAGTCAATCAATCAATAAGAATTTAACGTCCGTTTCCTCGCCGTCTCTTGCAGACTCTACACAAACAGGCGCCAAAGCACCACGCGATGACGACTGAGTACACAGAGACCGCAAGAGAAAGCGAGATCGAAACAGTGCAAGTCCAAGATCCAAGGCAAGCGGGTCAAAATTTAGAATGGTTCTATCATTTTGGCGCAGAATAACACCGCAATGATCGACACGATTATAAATGCGATATTGAAAAGTTGACGAGATGAGTGTTGAGTCTGAACCCTTGCAGAGTCGATACACCGAGCACTGTACATGTCATTAGAGGTGACTAAGGTGGTTCTGAGGAATGAATTGATGCAATTGACATGAAACCATTTCGTTTCCCTCCTTGTATCTCCTTGTATCTAAAGCATATTAAACTAAGGCAGAGCGTGGGTACATGTAAGCTGTACCGCAGGAACTAGAAAGAATTCATTAAGGGAACGAGAGAGAGAGAGAGAGACTAGCTTGAGCGATACTGAAGAGGCTTCGTTGGAGCAGTGAGGTGGATTAACAAGTTAGAATAGCATCATAATGAGAGGGTTACAGATACAAACAAGAAAATTATCAATAAAGTAGAAAATAGCGAAAGATTTGGTACTGCTGGAATGAGATTTTTTAAATTGAACATTTTAAAGATTAAAAGTGAGTTTCGCACCGATGACCTTCATCAAGCGGAAAAGCTGGTAAAGGGGTATGTATCCGAATAATCGGATTTTTATGTCCCATTCCATGGTTTTTGAGCCTCAGAAAACGGGTAAAGGTTTGATGAAATCGTCATAGTTTAAACAAGCTAGACCATTTCATTTTAAAATTCCAAGAAATCAGTTATCTTTATGCTTCTTAATCCGCTTCGTCATTATCCTTTAGTTAATTGTTATTATCACTACTAAGCCTTATCATTTATATGCTTATAGCTAGCCCAACTAATTTTTTCTTTGCATACCCTTATCAGTTTTTCCCTTTTCTCTTAGGTATGTATTAAGGCAATACAATTTCAAAATAAATAAAATGATTGGATTTAAATGCTAAGCTGCGCACTATGTAGAAATTTACAAAGCACTAAAATAGTATAAATTTAACGGCTGTTTCGTCAAATAAATACGAGATCGTACTGGAGTTCAGTCTTACAAAGGGTTCTTTAATTCCATAGAATGTTCATCGAGAGGTATTGTAGTTGTTGCAAAGAGCGAAAGCTTGACAGAGTGTGTGTAAGCCAGTGCTGATTGCGCCTGGAGTTACAAAGCTCTTGAAGACTAAACTTCGGCCATATTTGATGTCAGGTGTCATAAAAATGCTGGTATAGCTAAGGTTAACGTCAGTTTCCTCACTCGAAAGCGATGTCAGTGACGGGCGAGCCCAGGATTTGCACCCGCACCTACTGATCCGCGGTCGAGTATCTTACCGACTTCGCCAGTGGCTCCAGCCGGTGACGAAGTCGGTATTAGTGGTGAAGTGTATTTCTGTAATATAGCCCAGTTGTCTTATTTGCAAAATGCTACGAAATATCATGAATGCATACTTTTAAGTGAATTGGCAGATTTTTATTCTTCAATTTGTCAACTAATATCTACTATCAATTGTCAAAATCATTTTTGGAAATACATAGATTGTAAATACTTGTAATACTCTACTCTACTTTGGGTAGTGATCCTAAAAATATTTCTGATATATTTTAAATGGACTATAAACTGGATTATGTAAAATGGCAATGCATAGGTATGTAACAAAGATTTATTCTTGGCAATTTTAATTTTTGCGCATACATGTGCAATTATGCCGTCTTGTTATCGGCTCATAACTTTGAGAAAATAGTGGCTCATTTTAGTATAATTAATTGCTTCTTCTGTCCTGCCATTTGCGCTAAAAAGCTAGGAAGCACCTCAAATCTTCTGCTGCATCACAAATGATGGCAATGAAATTAAGAACAGTGGCTTTCAGATATTAGGCACATGTGCGTTATATGCATTTCAAAACTACTTCGCCCTACTAGCGGACATTTAAAACTGCACCGAATAGATGAAAATTACATAATTGTAGAGCTAATGTGTGTTGAACCATTATATTAAATGGCAAGTATCAATCAACGAAACTCAAAATATCTCTCTCTTGGTGCACTGCCTACTGGCAGGTCCTTGGTATATAACGCCTCCACTCTTCTCTGTCTTCCGCTTTCCTCTTCATGTCCACATATAAATATATAACACTCAAATCTTCGACTGTTAGTTAAGGGATTTTTCAAACTATTCAAGGTATTCAAGCATCGGAATGCAGTGAGACAACCCATCCAGTTAATATAATCTGCACGATTTGTTGACTTTTCATCGAATACTACAGCATATTGTCTACTCCATCTAATATCTCTCGAGTGTTCTTCTCCACACCTCGACTAATTACAAACTGTGATGGACGGACGATTTATATTACACTCAGATTAGACCTCGGTGGTTAGAAGTGTTTCTAAGAGAAGACTACAAAATATTCGTCTATGTGGGGATCTAAAATAGTTAGATCACAATTTCAAGCACTTTAAGAACTCACTAATTTCGCTGTTGCCTAGTTTATAGTTGGCTAATTGTTTTTAAAGTTACAAAAAAGAGTAAAGCAGGGGCAGGTTTCCCTTCGACCCTCTTTAGACGAAGTCTCTAACATACTTCGCCGAGTCCAACTTCGTGGAATTTACAAATAAATTTAGAGACTGGACGGACGGATACGTATTAAGCCTCACAGGAAGACAAGTCAATCGAAAACGAGTTTTCAGGATTTCAGGATATTTCCTACAGCAAAGGTGTGACTTTATCTACTGTTTCTATATATTAAAGAGAGTGAAAAGTACTATTTTTGATATATCGATAAGTTTAGAACGTTTTAATATAGCGGGCGTGTTCGGAACAGCTGGAAGGGAATAAGAGTGTTGATCTGAAATTTTATCTATCGAGTGACTTAATAGAGTAGGCGTAAAGTCATAAAGTTTTAAATGACCGATCCTGAGGTGAATTGAACTCTCGTGGGTTCAATCCCAGCCGCGCTGATCTGAGAGTAAAATCTCGGACATTCATTGGACTTGGTTACACGGAAAATGGTCTAAATGGCCTATCGGATTTAACACGTGGTATTAAAAGTGATAGATATCAAGATAGTTGATATATCGCTCTATTGAGTGTTTTACTTTCTTTCACATCAAGCAGTTCTCAATGGAAGCTTGCAGAGATTTTAAATCCACCCGGATCAAAAAGAGTCGTTCAGGAAAATGCCAAAGGATATAGCTCCCTCGGGGTGAGTTGAAAATTAAAAACCTATAAAACTATAAATAATTGATTGCAATTTATTTCATTTTATTTGAAGTAGAGTAGGATCAAACTCAAGCCTGATTAAATTCTTAAAACTTTAACGCAAATTCACTTGATTTCGTGAAAAATTTCGCTGCTGAAAATCGTTTTGTAACTATTCCGTGTTGCAAAATATATTCTGATATTTATAAGCAAAAATACAGCTGTTTGATGGCAAAATTGATCGTGTATGGCCACTGTTAAAATGGCATTAGTTTAACATTAGTTTAACATTAGTTTAACATTAGTTTAACATTAGTTTAACATTAGTTTAACATTAGTTTAACATTAGTTTGAACTCGAAAAACAACTCTCTTGCGCTTATATTATTCAATTGAGCTTACAAGAACAGTTCACTGTCTGTCTGTCTGTCTGTCTGTCTCTCTCTCTGTCTCTCTCTCTCTCTCTCTCTCTCTCTCTCTCTCTCTGAAAGACTGACTAGTTCATGACAAAATATTCTAAACCATTGCCTGCTTTTATGTGCGGGTATGTGAGAGCTAAAATCCTGGGCTCGCCCGTCACTGACCTCGCTTTCGAGTGAGGAAACTGATGTTAACCTTAGCTTTACCTGCTTTTATGTTAAGTCCTGTTCATTGAGGAGTATGTCAACGTTTGTCTCAATATTCTGGATTTTATTGCTATAAAATTTCAACTATTATAAAATCATAACAACATAATCTAAACCAAATTTCCACCCTAATTCATTCTATTTTCTACGTGCTTAACCTTTAATAGAATAGAAGCGGTGCGATATTCTTTTCTAATGTTTCAGTCAGTTTGCGTGGCAGTTTACATTGACTCTAGTGTTACAATTCATTTATAAACTGACCTTACACTTCAAATTTCCCGTGTACTCATTAGTGGTCACGCATCTCTTATCCATCCAGCCTCCTCTTCAAATCTATTCTTTAACGCCTAACGGCTTTCAACTCAATTTATATTCATCTGATCATGCATCAAGGAAAATAGTATAAATAACTAATTAACGAATGTGCAGCTGTCGAGTGGGTTAATAAGGCTAATGAAGCGTGTTGTAGATGCTGCATCCTCTAAACAAAACCGTTCTCGTGCATAATTTGACTGAAGTCAATGCCTAACATTAATGCGCAAAATTCTTTTGTCTCAAGCTGTTAAAGGTATCTACTACACATTGAATAAAAGTCCTTCAAAACACTGTGTATAGAGTTGTATGTAGAGCTAGTTTTATATTTTTAATCTATACTCCTTCAAATAAAGGTGAAGATAATATCACAGTAAATGGTACGAAATTGAAACAGGTAAGGAGTTTCAAATATTTGGGTCATACTATAACCGATGATCGTAAATGAGACGGAAATATGCAGCGGGATTGCACTAGCAAAAGAGGCTTTCGGTAATAGAAAATAACTTTTAACAAAAATTTAATGAAAGACATAAAGATAAATATATTGACAATTTTGGCTTCGATCACGCTATTATATGGATTTGAAACATGGACCTTAAGGAAGGGAGATATCAGGAAATTAGAGGCATTGAAGTGTGGATATGAAGAAGAACGTAAAGGGTTAGCTGGACTAAAAATTTACAAATGAGGAAGTCCTGGAGAGAGTTGGCACAGATAGACAGTTGATAAACGTTTTAAGAAATAGGAAGAAGAGTTGGATAGGACACATTCTAAGGGGGGAAGGTCTACTAAAAGAGGTTATAGAAGGTAGAATGGAAGGAAAAAGAGGCAGAGACAGGCCGACATAAGATATGTTAGATGATTTAAAGATTCACTCATAAGTGGACATGAAGAGGAAAGCGAAAGGCAGACAAGTGTGGAGGCGTTATATACCATGGACCTGCCAGTATGCAGTACGCTAAGAGAGAGATTCCTTCAAAATTATTCCAATTTTAAAATACAAAACTATATTGTTTAAGTAAATGATTTTAAAATTAATTTATTTTAATTTGGAGGGTCGTAATTTGAACCTTAGATTTGCTGCAATGCAGGATAATTTATATGAACATGTATTATAGAAATAGTAAAATCAATTTTCCCAGCTTGAGTCAAACCAATCTATTGTAAATTGTTATTCAATACGCAAATTAACAATTAAACATTAAATTAAAATTAAATTAAACATTTTCTCTTAGTGTTTCCATTTTTAAAATAAAATTATCCTTCCAATTTAATGTCTAATATTTGAACGAATATGGCTAAAATCTGATGTGAAATTTATTCTATTTATAATAAAATTCCTTTTAAATCAAATAATGTTTTACAATATAGCCAAATGTTCTAGAGTAAACTATTTCAAAACAAAACATCGTTTTAAAATAACGTTTCACAATATTCTCGAAGTTCTTCAAGGACAAATTATCTGCAGACATTTCTATAACTATTACAAGATTACAGCTCTTCATCGTGAGACTAATCTTAACCCAATGACCAGCACAGCAAAAATGTTTGCTCGATATTCTAGCATCAATTTGAGTCATTATCTTCTATACTATTACCGTAATTATTTGTGGTTTTAGCAATTCTTTTAGAAATCATTGTTTTTCTTCACGGGATTTCCTTTGCAGTCTAAAATAATAAAGTCAGCTTATTGCGCACTAGAGTCACGGTATTGTGTGTAGAAAGATTATGGATGAGTATTATAAACATTTAAATCTTGTAGCAAAGACACAGTACATCGCTCATTTTAAAGGATCGAAAACATCTGAAGAGGCCCAATGTGCTCACAGAAACTTCTAAGATATGCGATATACGAAGTTGATTGTAAAATATGAATAGTAATGAATCTTGCTTTTGTAGCGGAAAATAAAGTCACTAGAACTTTTGTCCCGAAGCCGTCAAATAATCTCTGTTATCATAAATCACACTCTATGGAGACTACACTGATTGCGGCTACGTTGTACCACAGGCCCTGATGCTATCATACGTACCTCAATTATAAATAATATGACATTATTCTACCTCAAAAAAGTATGTCAATTTTCTGATGCATATTTATGTAATTTCTTAAATTTATATTTTTATTAGTATTAATAATTTGTAAATCTTATACAGATCTTCGTCTGTTATGAAATGTATTAAGCTTTCGCAATGCCAAGCTGTGGCTGGCAGATGATTGTGTTCTATTTTAAATAGCTTTTGCAGTTGAGCAGGTTAAAGTGTGTTGTACAGCAAGATTGAGAATTCTAATTAAATTACATTTCGGTTTTATAGGAATTGTGTAGAATAAATTGTTACACAAATTTTTTAATGCCCTGCGCTATCAAATTTATTCAAATTGATAAAAATAATTATGCGTATTATTACAAAATATGCACAAATTCTGCTGTGTTTAATACCGAACTGCCACAAAAATATCAGTGCAGATCATATGAGGCATTTTTCTTGTATTAAAGTAAAGTAAATAGTGGTCTAGCTTCCCAAATGATGTGACTTGTCTAAGAATTTATGACACTTCAATAGTCTAACGTCTAGTACATGAAAAGCAAAGCCAATACCGCATTATCCCTAGCCTTACGCGATCTGATTTAGTTGCTTCTTAAAAAATAAAGTTTTCAATAGTTTTATCGCTATTATATACCATTTCTATATACACCCAACCGGGTGTACCGATTGAATGGCCGAATGAATGGCACACTTGCCTGAGAAGCCTCGGTACTAATCCTAGCCGGACGGCGATCTCTGACAGTGTCCTTTTTTAAACTGAAGCCGACTTCAAACTTCGCTTTTACTTTACGTATTTCATTTAGTCTTTACTGTTTTATGTAATCTTTTCACATCCGTCTTGGAAACTAGGGATATACTTCTTAACTGTAAGCAAATCATGAAAGATGGCGGAATTAAATAATAGTCAACGAAAATTAACTAAAAGAGAGTTTCTTCTCAAAAGCCTGCAAATAATGATGATGAGGCAGCTGACTGGAGCCAGTGGCGATGTCGGTAAGATATTAAACCGCGGATCAGTTTGTGCGGGGTTCAAATCCTAGGCTCGCCCGCCACTGACATCGCTTTCGAGTGAGGAAACTGACGTTAACATAAGCTTTACCAGATGATGATAGCATTCTCTCATTTGAGATCTCCACCTGTTGATCTGCTTTCTATCATCTAATCGATTTTGCCACAGCCTCAGCTCATTAGGCGAGGAAGACCTACGGGAAAGATAGTGTGGGGAAATTTATGAGATACGGGAGGTAGACAGTAATGGATGTAAAAGATAAACTGTATAAGGAATAAAGGATGTAACGGATAAGGAATATAAACGATAGTCCAAATCTCATTGTATTGATTTGGGACTAACGTGGCCTACATAAATCAGATTTTGTTTTCCCAACACGCATGACTGTTCATACTAGTTAGAACCGGGGTGGATTCGCCCCATACCGTTTTATGACTAATTTTATGAGAAAGCAGAACTATGCATGATAAACTGTGACTTTACATTTGATAGTATTAAACGCTGTTGTCGTCATAACCTGATGCATAATGACGCCAACTACACGAATCCCATTCTCTTAGAATATGTACCATAGAAGATTACTTCTAAGATAAGAGGAATGCAACATTTCTAAATTTCTTAAATTATTCTAAATTTTTTTATCCAAAATAACAAACGACAATACTTCAAACAAAAGCATAAAAACCAACAGGGAACAATATTCCACTACAAAAAGTTGAATAATTCTGTACACCACATGCATCGTTTACAAATAATTATACTATTAAATTCTCTCTAAATGTGTAGACGTTTTCAAAATGCAAAGTACTGTCATTAGAAAAGAAAAATCAAAGCGGCTGAGCTACTTCCATTATCAATCCAGATTTTGTCTAGTGTGAAAGGGCGACTTAGATGTAAGAGTCCATGGGGAGCCATGACAAGCGCTTAGTTATTGAAAATTATTTCGCTCATAATAGATATTATAGGGAAACAATGACTATCCCGATTCCGTAGGCGGCCGAGAAATCCAACGTCCAGGATTACACTTGCACCGGATATTGTTGCTTATCTCGCAGTGGACGTACTTTGACTCCCGCACTCTCTGGTGGGATATCATGGAACTGTTCAATTCTTAAGGAGAATCCAGTACGCTTCGGAGCTGAACGTTACGTTTAATCGACAGGACTAGATCAACAACAAGTGGGATATTTTTTAAGAGAAAATTATTTAGATTTAAGCCGACTTAGGGGTGAAAAAACGGTGCGGGTGTCATGTTAGTGTTGGTGTTTAAGAGTTACAAATGACTGGAGTTTGTGTTGTTGAACGAAATTATGCTGACAGAAGTAATAACTAATAATTTAAAAGTTATAACCTATTTGCAGTTACTTATTTATTTGTTAATCTATTTATTTATATATTTATTTATTTATTTATTATTTAGTTATTTATTTGTACATTTATTTATTTACTTTTAATTTTGCCAACTTTCCATAAAGTTCAAAACGGAATAATTGTCTGAGTTTATAAAACCGCAACCATGAAAATACATTCTTGATGGCTATTTTACGTAACTCTTACTCCATTGCTACTTTTATTACATCTAACAGTAGCTTCTAGTAGCTCCCGCGCAAATTGCATGATTCTATCTCTACCTTATCACGCTTACATTTTTTTAGGAAACCTTATGCATTTTATAGCAGCTTCTATTTATCGTAAATGTTGATATTTGGGAACAACGTTGAAGACTCGCTGGTTAAAGCAGTTCATTTCGCGACTGATATATAATGATTGAGAAATAATATCTGATGAACTTAAACTATCCCATTCGAAATTAAGTAGAAGAAACCAGTAAAGCATTTTATTTTAGCATACATTTAGCTCTAAGGGTACCGATATGATGACATAGATAGGACTTGATTTAACATGCTAACATACCGGAAGTTGGAATCTTATATCCCAACACTCAGAAGACAGGATTGTTTATCCCGCCGTAGTTACAATATCATGGAAAGAGAGAGTAATCAAGAAAGGCAATAATCCGCCAATGCTTTAACCTCTCTCCAATTCATAACAAGATCTGTTTGTATCACTGCGCGATTCATTTAGAGCTCAGATAAACCAGCACTAAATTTCTATTCCTATCTTTCTTATAATGCTTATGACTTCCCTAACATTGCCTTATGGCGGGGAACTGGACGTTAAATTCTTATTGATTGATTGATTATTTTATATTAATATTATTGTTGCTTTTCTATGTTGCTCTGTTTTATTTTTCTTTCCATTTGCACTAGCGCCACTAAACGGACGAGCTAGTAAACTTGATCCGCTGAGTCGAAATAGATCAAAGAAAGCTTATCGTCTAGCTAAGATCTGCGGGGTTCAAATCCTGAACTCGCCCGCCACTGACATCGCTTTCAAGTGAGGAAACTAACGTAATCATTCGCTTTACCAGGTTTTTATAGCAAACTAACTTTAATATCACTAATTTAAATAAAAATTTAAAAGTATCAGTCAGAATAAAACATTATTATATAAACTACAAGTACACTATATTCTGTACTCTACATGTACACTCTATGTAAACTATATGTACACTACATTATATTCTGTACACTACATGCATCTCAAAAGAACAGAACCATGCTAGTGTCGTACATTTGTCGAGTTCTTAGGAATATGACATTGCTGATGAAAAATGTTTCGACAAATCTTCAAAGTTAATTCTACTTTCATCTCTAAAAGCTAAACTTAAATCAAGCTTATTACATAACTCGGTATGCTAATATAGTATAGCTGTATCAGAAACAATAAACTAGCTAGACATGAGTGCTTGCAGTCTGAACTTGTTTTTGGATCAAATAAAATTTAAAAAGTAAATTAATTAAATTCTTAAGTACAAATTCTTCTAACAGAGGACAATTTCTAGCTATTTAACTCAGTAATTGTTATAAAATCAATTAAGTTGACAATTAACTAACTGATAACAAATTTACAGTTTGTTAACAATTAACAAACTTATTTTAAGACTTTCTGTACGCGTATGCTCTATTGTGGTCGGACTACAACAGAAGGGATAGCCGTATACCGCGAGTGTCGTAAGAGGTGACCAAGGTGGAGCTAGGCAGGACATTGTAAAGATAATTGAAAGGCATTTAATAAAATTTTTAGAATTTCATCTTCAATCTTTCATCTATAAGTGGCTGAATTCACTCTGTTCATCAGCTTTTAGGCGTTGGTTTGCTAATCTGGCGATTTCGTTACTTAAATGCAAATAGTAGAATACTACATATATATATATATATATATATATATATATATATATATATATATATATATATATATATATATATATATATAGCCTACTGCATTAATATAGGCCTACTGCATATATAATTTTATGATACTTTTATCCATTATCACCAGAAATGGAAATATAAGAAAATGCAAATAATCACAGATTTAATTTTTTCCTTTTCAAATTTTTCGTAAAGTTGCAGAAAAGATGGCTTTGAATATAATGTGTCGCACTCAATAATTCAACTTTGCGCTGTGGTTGTAGTCTCCGCTAGATTTCTTTAGCTCTAACTGGAAGTATAGGACTCTGGATTGTGAATAATTAAATACGTCGAGTCCAGGATCCGAGACATACAGTCCATTCGAATCTGATCTCTGCTTTATTATTGAAAAGAACTAGTAATTCATCAGCAAAATGTCGGTAAAGTCGCGGCAGAGTATTCTGTATGAATGTCTTGCAACAGCGCTCTTCTCACAGAAAATACTGTAAAGTATATAAGGATAGTAAAGGTTTAACGTCTGTTTCCTCATACAAGGTGATGTCAGGGACGTATAGGGCCTACTATAATTTCTATTTTCGCATTGAAAAAGAACTTAAGTAGGTTTTTTATTTGGGAATAATAAACTCGAATAGAAATGTCTATCTACCGTTTAAACAGATTTTTATAGCAAAATGTTAACTTTGAGTTTCTTACATATTGTGAAATATGAGACATAAGCGTGAATGTTGAGTCAGTCTTTAAATCTTGAACGCAACATTTTAATGCACGAATATCTTCAGTATTTGATCTTACTTTTATAATATTACATTATAATTATCCGATCAGAATTTCTCTTATTTATGCGATCGCCTAAGTCTACCATGTGCAAATTGTATGACCTAGACTACTGCGGTGGAAAATAAAGTTGATTGATAAGGCTAAGCCTACAAATCAATTGGCTCAATAGACAAGATATCGAACTTTCCTCTATTAATTCAAACGTAACATTGTAACTGCTTGACCAGCAAGTCACTTAGATTATTGCTTGATGTAAATTGCATGGTTCATAGATAATTGAGGATAATACATCAAATTATTATGTCATAGATAAATGATTTCTGGGCTCATATAGCAATTGCTTTGAATTTACAAATTCCTGAAAATTTAAGTTGTCAATATTTGTGAGCTTATCTGTAAACTCTCAGTTTTTTTCGAATCCCGGTACATCTCAAAACAGACGTTAAATTTAGTCTTATCGCTTTACTTTTGCAACAGTTTGCATCATATATAACCATAAGTTCAAACGTTGACTGTTAATTCTCTACGTCGTCCTACATAAGACTTACCTAATATGAAAATAAGACTTGCTGTTTGGAAGCATTTTAAAAGGTATTTTAGAAGGTAGGAGAATCAAAAATATTGCTAATAGTTTATCATTGTTTGAGTTACATGAGCTGCTTCATGCCGCAGCGATTAGCAATCGATGTCTGGAACAGGATTGATTTATAGCAGCTCTTTGATCACTTCATCCGGCTCCGTCGAATCGATCCATTATTTACGACTCCTGATACAGTCTACTGGAATTAAAGATCACGTTACCTCCGCTAGATGGTTCAAATTCTACGTGAACAAAATACACACAGTACTCTTGATATAGCACGCGTTATACGCTGTGAGATACTAGAGTAGATAGAGTAGATATATATATATATATATATATATATATATATATATATAAGCAAGAATATAAATAGAATGAAAATAAAACAGTATTTTATTTACAAATTCTATAGAATTTAAAAATACAGAACTACAATTGTAACAAATGCAATCTAAAACTGGATGTAATAATGGTTATAATATATAATAATTAGTTAGATATATAATATGTCATATATGGTGGTATTATAGTTGAATACTAGAATTGAGTAAAATGGTATGACAGATTTATAGCTAAAAAATTTCAACTAATCACTTTAATGCAAATGGCACAATGTACAGAAAGAGCTACAGATCACTAATTAAAAATGAATAATAAATAATATAGAATTAAATAATAGTAATAATACATAGTAGTAAAAGAAATAATAAATAGCACTAAAATCTAAATAATTTAAATAAAACTCAAAAGTGCAAATAACAATAAAAGTAATAAAATGATAAAAATCTCTTTTTTAAAATTGAATTTAACAGTTTAGTACAACAGAATTCATTACTCTACAAATGTTAGATGTTAATGTAAGCCAAAACTTGTCTAAAGTCAAAATTAATTAAGTTGAGATTAAAAATTAGACTGAAGTTCAATAAGTCATTTACTTATAATTACATTTTAAGTCTTGCAGCTGAATAATCTAGCATATTATTATTTGCAATAAATAATTATAAAAGTAATTAAAAATGTTTAACTTTCGTTTCCCCGTATAAGGGTGATGTCAGGGAATCCCCCATCATATGTCACAACAAATCGATTCACCCAAACGCTCTGAAAAATATGTGCTGAAGAGAAAGAAAATGATCCTAAACGGTGCATCCGATGATCAAATAAAAGTCAGTCAAGAAGGTAAATCATCTGATCATACAATCTTGATGTCAGACAATTTGTCAAAGTAATGTACTATGTTAAAGCAGCTCTTCGCTATTTGGACTTATTCTTTTAGAACAAAATGTAGTTTCAAATTAGATTTTGTAATGTAGATATGGCGCAGTCGCACATTCTAATACTGTAGTAGTAACCTGATTTTACAGCAAGCTGACTTGAACAGAACGAGACACCGGTTCGAATCCCATCTGGGACTTCTTATATAATATCCCGAAACAGACGCAAAACTTAAATTAAATGTTTTAAATGTTGTTAACATTTTTCAACATATTTAATAATAATTGAAAACACTAACTGTGAAGTAGGCCTATGTCTATTATTAGTATACTTAAAGGTTCTATAAATGTCGGTAGCTTAAGATGCTTACTTAATAAAAACAAAGAATAATGATTTAAAAAGCTGAGCATAAATATGTCACGACGTGTCGTGATTTTAATTAATAAACATTACTATTGTTTAATTTCGTCAAATTATCTGCATAGGAAATAGTAAAATTTCTTTTAATTACTGGCAGATCAGCTCCATAGTAAATGTTTATCACTTATTGATAAACATCTACACATAGCGAGTCAGGACTCATGTTCAACAGTATATCACTCGTTCTATTATGATAAACTGCAGCAGCTAGAACTCTAAAAGATCTTCTCACTTCAAAGTCACTGTTTTGCAATGGAAGTGCTTCCTTAATGTAAACCAACATCGTCCTTACTGAACGAGATAGAACAAAACTGTGGATAGATTTGCCTGTTGTGAAAAAGAATAAATCTCCTGTAGATACTAGAATATCACTATTATAATAACACACTATCTAACACTGAAAGAAGTAGATCATAGGGAAGCAGCGGAAATTTAGACATGCAAAAGTAGGATTATATTAGTTAGCTCACAAAATTGTCTTTGAAGAACGTTAAGCGATATGTGTTGATGGTTTGGTAAGAACATAATTATTATGCTGAATGTTTAGCGAAAAGATAAGGATGAAAAATGGCTTTCTCAGGAGAGATGAAGTGTAGAGACGTTGACGAATGCAACAGAATGGCATTGGAAGGAAGCTGAGAATATGAAAACTAGAGATATATAGCTAGAAGAATAAGACCAGTATTGTTAGAATAATTGATAGCACATTAGCAGAAAATTCTGAAAATTAATCAATACAGTAACAAATCTGCACTCAGTGCAATGAAAAGCGATCCTTTGTATGGAAGTTTAAACCAAATTTTAATAAGAAATACGCTCACTTACTAGACTAATTTACTAATGGAAATTCGTTAATTTTTAATTTTAAGTAATCTCAGAGAAGGCCGGCAGTGCTTTACCTGTACAGTAACGAATTATACATCAACATTAATTCATACTAGAAATTATTTGTAACGTAGAGTTTCTACATTTACACACCAATAGATGAAAGTCTTCAGATGTCCGTTTACTTGTCGCTTTTATTCTGAGTTCTAAGAATTCAGTTCAATAGAAAAACCTTGAACCATCTCAACCTGAGTGTCAATCCAAACTTAGCGATCGAGTGATTGTTTCTTGTGTAAAATCAGTTTAGAGTTCTTGTAAGCAAAACTCTGGAGTTGATGAGAAGATATTTATCTTTGGCTTTTTCAAGTTCCGCCAATTTTCTCTTTCGAATAAAGTTTATATAGAGCGAGAAAGTATAGTGCTAAACCTAAATTTTATTATCAGAGCGCTTACTATTTGTAACGTTTTTATAAAGGTGATTTAGTCTTTAAATTTTCTGCTTGAATTACAATAGAAAGCGGAAGACAGAGAAGAGTGGAGGAGTTAAACACTGTGGACCTACCTATAGGCAGTGCTCTAAGAGGGAGAGAGAGAGAGAGAACTGCAATAAGTTTCAAATGATTTTTCATCGCAGTATGGCTTCGTGATTTATAGCGTGTATAGTATAGACACCTTTCAAAATTTAAACAGTTTTATAATATCCCACGTTTATATCCAAGGAACATTACTATTGCGTACCATATTCTGTTTTTGATTTATTTTCTTACCTATTTTTTGTAATACTTAATTTTAATCAATTCTTCACCGCCTTGCAATATTATATAATTATTGTAAACAACTTAACATCTGCGTTAACTACAGAACATTACTACTATATAATATTTTTTACACACTCTTCAAATTCTATACGATTAACATCGTAATCAATATCATACTCAAGCCTAGTTTAATTCAAAATGTTTAGTAATATGTAAGTATTTGTCTGATAGGATGTCAATAACATAACAGAAGTAAGTACATGTAACATCATATAAATTGTAAAACTATAAAAGGTTAATTGCTGCTAATTTTCGCTCACATAATTGCTTCATATAAACAATCGGTGAATCTAAGTTCTATAATAACTTTTCATTCTGAAAACCAATTTAGCTGATTAATTATTTTAAAATATGCCCCAATACTTTGATTCCCTAGATTCCGCTATACTCAGTAACTACCCAAGTTCATTGTTTTCAAATTCTGAACTTTTTCAAAACATTGAAATTGTTGCCGGTCTCGTGATGATGCTATCAAAACCTTGCAGAGAAAATATTATAGTTTATCTGCCTGACTCTTGAGTATAGAGGTTCGAACAGTGCTCAACAGATAAAATCATTCCTGGGATATCCACTCCCACATGAATTGCTATCCCGCTAAATTGATCTGGCGCTATTTGAATTGCGCAAACCGTAGAATTTTAATCTTTCATCTGATCGCTTGTATTCCTAATCTTACACATGGTTCATGCACCGAGCAACAATACATCTCTCATACATGGCTCATACATCTCTCATACATGATTCATACATCTCTCATACATGATTCATACATCTCTCATACATGGTTCATACATCTCTCATACATGGTTCATGCATCTCTTATACATGGCTCATACATCTCTCATACATGGCTCATACATCTCTCATACTTGATTCATACATCTCTCATACTTGGTTCATACATCTCTCATACATGGTTCATGCATCTCTCATACATGGTTCATGCATCTCTCATACTTGGTTCATACATCTCTCATACATGATTCATACATCTCTCATGTATGGTTCATACATATCTCATGCATGGTTCATACATCTTTCATGTATGGTTCATACATCTCTCATACACGGTTCATACATCTCTCATACATGGTTCATACATCTCTCGTACATGGTTCATAAATCTCTCGTACATGGTTCATAAATCTCTCGTACATGGTTCATACATCTCTCGTACATGGTTCATACATCTCTCGTACATGTTTCATACATCTCTCATACATGGTTCTCCCACTGGTGACCGAATTGGTAGCATTCGTGCCCTGCAAGCAAGAAGAAGAGGGTTAGAAGCCTCGCTGATCATCTCTGACAGTATAGTTTGATTATAGAAACAGACGACAAACTTATGATTAATGAGACAATAGTCCTTGAATTTTCTCTGACTTAAAATATGAATTATTATAAAGTTATGAAAAGTCTAAAATTAAGATGTTCTGAGAAAACTATTTTGGTATCAGCAATCCTGGTTAGATACGTACGTAGAGCGTAATTAGCGTCTGTTTTGGATTTCTGAGAAGAGAGAGATACATACATGTACATTGCCTTTGAAATGCGAAACCCAGAGTTCATGAATAAAATTATACATCTAATCAGAAGCAATAGTTTTTCAAGTTAAGTTCAATATTGAGCTCTGTAGCCATTTTATGAAATATTTAGAGCCATTGGTCAAAGGTTTGGTTTTATTGATCCAAATACAATGAAGTTTAAATATGTGCCATGGACCGTCGTTTCATAGAAATAGGAAGATAGGCGGAGATTAAGAAGGTTTAAGTATCAAAGAATTTCATATGAAAGCATAAAATCAGAGTAATTTCTTTCATTGCACAATGGACTCTAATCCTCCTAATCCCTTTCATTAAAAATTAAAATTCCAACATGTTATACTTTAGCTTCAAGTCTTCTATAATATACACCAGTATACTCATTATCTATAGTTATTTTGAAGGGACTCTTCTGACTTTTTTATTTTACATTTAAAAGGAAAAGCCGACGGTCTATGAAATCAATGAAATGCCAAGACAAAAATAAAGAAAGTCTTTTAATGGGTTTACAGCAAGCAACCCACGCTTCTCTATATTTCATGTTTCTGCGAAGATGATGTCATTTCAAAGTCTCGATCCTGAAACCAAAATCCTAAAGTTTGTGGAACACAATAACTATTACTGATTGTCGACTGATATCGAGATCCGAACCCAGGGACCTGTCGCTGACTTAAGATTGACAGAAAGTTAAATAAGAAGAGGACACGAGGGGGATTGGGGGGCCCGCGGCGGGGGCTGGGGGCTTGGGTGGAAGGGATCGATGGGCTTCATTGTCGCCCGAAGTCCCGACGTCGCCTGATTCGATTTGCATAGAAAGACCTCCGTTTCCTCATCGTTGAATCTGATTGGAGTTGGCGGGATCTATCAGAATCAGAGTGGGGAGGTAGTTTCTTTTTCCTAAAGAGCGTATTGCTAAAACGTTATTCCTAATTAAAGTAAAATCTGGCTTACAAGTGCATGTGTTGTTAGCAAGTAATTATATTAGCAAGCAGATATATTAGCAAACAAATATATATTAAAATTTAAATATAATTATATTAAACTAATAAATAAAGAAATATGATAAGTAATATAATATAATATATAAATATAATATATTAAAGTATATATATTTTTTAAATTTTTTTTTTAAAAAAAAACTGAAATACTGCATCGTTAGAAGATAAGCACCATCGTCAAGAGATTCGAAATATTTGGAGACCGTAGTGAGGGGGAGAAGTAACCTACTTCCTCTAACTATCACCCTACAGCACTGTGCCCCTGATTGACATTCAATTCTTCATCCAAATTTTCCTTCAATTTTCACCTACCACCGACCATCATGACTGACAGTAGAGTTTGGAGATGCTGGTTATGTATATGCATCTAGTGGAATCCTATATTTACCAACGTGGATATAATCTACTACTGCAAATATTTTATGAGAATGAGAAGAACTAGACACTATGAAGCATGAAGATATCTGTACCGGTAAAGAGATGTGTGAATGTTGGCATATCGATTGATTGATTGATTGATTGATTGAACGATCGATTGATTGATTGAATTCTCCTTTGAGAGACTTATGGTAACATGACTAATTGAATAAGAGTTTCTAATTTAATTTAGTTGTTAAATTCTAAATTTCAAATAATCGATTTATCATTGCTAATTTCAGAGCGAATTTGCTGCATGCAATTTATCTTTATTTTTTGATGCAGGAGTAAGTAATCAATCAATATAGGGGCAATCTTGCTTTTGCTGCCCGAAACGCTATTGATATCAGAGGCAAGCGAGGAAATAAAAGTTTAGAAAAAAGTACAATACACAATATTTTAGATTCCCAACTTCAATTAGCTCCTCTCGACACTAATTTGTAATATGTCTGCAGGTACATTGCGTTTCGTTAGTTCTCAAAAATGTTTTAATAAGGTAAGCTGAAGAAATTTAGCATTTTGTTCGAGTCGGAAGGATTAAGAGAGAATGCCAAGGTAGGGAATTTAACAACTATCTCCTCTTGATTTTCAGGTTAATTTCCTACCAACTTTGCCATTCTACCTCTATGTTACGTTTTACATTGCAATACATTAAGCAGGGAAAAGAAGGCTAGCGTCTAGTAACGGTAGAGTAATATTTAAGTTCTGTTTTCTTCTATTTTATATTTTGGACTTTGGAGTAATGAATTGGAAACCAGTTTTGCTATTCGATATACTTTCGTACAATTACTAATAATCCTTCGAACAAAAATTATTTCAGATCATATAACATCTCATACGAATTTTAAAAGTTTCATTTTCATAGTATAAAAGGATCACGATTCAAGCTTTCTTCTGGTAACTTATTAATTTTTTGAATTTCTCATTTCTGCTGTAGGGTAATATTTGTCTGATGAATTTTTGTTTAAAAAGGATGGCCCATGCATGTTGATTCGCTTTAAATAATTTTTGATTTAATTGGATACAATGTGACCTTATCAAGTTCGATGCGTTACTAATTTTACCCAGTTTCTTTGACAATATTACTCTTTCTTAATGTTCTACCTATTAGCAGGTCCATTGCATATTTTTATCCTCTACTTTTCTCACATAACATACACATTATCTGTTTTTCTTCATACCATTCACATTAACTTAATGAATTTTAAATCAAATGAGCATTAACGTATTACTGCTCAAATCATCCAGCATCCAAAGTCTCGGTCTTCCCCAGTCTTCTTCCTTTTGAATTCTTCCTTCAATTACACTCTTGTTATACATGTATATCATTATTTACCACACTAGTTTTTAAGTATTGTTTATGTCGCTCGAGAATGATTCTTTATATGCGTATAATATATCAGATTCCTCAATAATTAAATATAAATTAATTGCAGAAATAATTAGTAATTAATAATAGGAATAGCCTAAAATATATAGAATATAATTGCTTAAAATAAATATAACAATACAATATGACCGTTATGCAATACATAATTATACAATTACATAATTATACAATACATAATTATACAATACATAATTATACAAAATTATGTACATAAATGTATATAATTTTATATATCAGCAATCCTGGAATTGAAAACGATGATTACTTCAAAATGTTTTTGAAACAAAATTATGATATTGTGCAATATTCGATTGAAATATTACAAACTATATGTTCGCATATGATAATCGTTTTCTTAAGGTTTCTGCAATTCGACGATGCTATGATAGAGTCATTGTCTGACTTGATCTACTTTCTTGTTACAATAAGCCAACAATATTAAAAAAATTACTGACTTCTGATGCTAACTATCGATCATCGGACCTGCACCGTTTATGATAGCACTTTCTATTTTGCATTTGTTATTGAAAGCTAAGTATAGGACAATTTGGTTCTTTGTAGCAAGCAATACTTTAATATATCTGACTTCCTGTTTTTTTTATGAAACGGATATTAAATATTTGTAAATCTTAAGTTATTTACTGGGTTTGCACCAATGTCTTTATTTGCGCCTTCATCAAATTCATTATAAAAGATTCAACCTTCATTAGGATATTCAATTCGCCAACAATGAACCTCATATACATTTTGACATTTCGAAGTCATTACGCTGTTACATTTTTATTTATCTTCCGTTTTTATAGTAAATTTTATCTAAACATTTTCTATCACACTCTAAAGTTAACTGGTTTACTGATATTATATGAAGTACTAATGTTACTAAGTTGATGATTGTATTTTACCTTTTGGGTCCTTAAAACTATGTTACTAAGTTGCTGATTGTATTTTACCTTTTGGGTCTTTATAACTTCCAAGTACCTAAGGTTTACCCTGATTCTGCGCTATAAAATATATTTCCTACGCTGAAGCCTCGTATCTAAATGTTATCTGCAAATCGAACTATCAAAATAAAAATAAGTTTACATAGGTCAGGCTTTGACTCTTTGCAAGAACATCTTTCTTGAATTCTTGACTTGATAAAAGGCCAGAGCGGCTAAACACAATAGAAGCAGTTGCTCGGTGTGTTTTCTCGTTGAAACAGTCATTTAGAAGTCAGTATTGACTTTCTTCACAACGTCGATGTGTTGGACACACGTTTAATACGCTCTCCTCTCAGGGTATATCGTTGTTATGGTACTTGTGCGTATCGATCGGCTGTTCCTGAAGCCTGTTTGCCAAGTTCTATTCCCCCACCCACTGCTATTTCCTCTTTTCCCTCAGTTTTTGGGTCAATTCCATGATATTAGTAAACCCAGGACTCTCCTTGCAACCTAAATTAATGTCTCACCTTCGCGGTTATAATTGAAAGAGACTGTTGGTTTGTTGATTTGTGGCCGAGTTGTTATCAAACATCACAGATAATCACAATGAGGTAGGTTCGAATATCAACCTGATCCTCTCAGGCAGTAGCCTATCTTTTTCGTATTGAAACAGACGTTAACTTAGTTTAGTAGATTCTATAATTTTGTTATATAGTATTATTTATAAAGCCAAACGTTTACAAAACATTCCCTTCTGATGCGAGATTCGCTCTACAGGATTTAAAAATTAAAGCTTATATCATAAAAAGGATATTATTCAATTGACCCTAGCTCTAAGATTATTGTTAGCATTATAAGATTATTATAAGTACTGTTGCCACTGAAGTCAATCTGCAAATCCTTGATTTTTACAATTATAAAAGAGACAAACGTTAAAAATTTAAAAAAAGGATTGAAAATAAAAGCTGATAGCTGCACAGGGCTCCTACATTGAGGTGAATCTTCCCGGCTCATAGTCATGTTTGATACTTTTTTACTTTTAATTTCATCCGTCGTTCGGCATCTGGTAGATACAATTTGTGATTTGCTAGTGTGTTATATTCGCATTTAATTTCTATTTTTCAGTTCTGACTTGTACCGATTATCCCTTGTAATGTTATGGTACTTCTGTGTGATTTATGCCGCACACGTATGAATGATGTGTACGTATGCATGTATTTTACTTACATATATAATTATATACAGTATATACATATACAAATGTATATATATATACCAGTATATATATACTGTATATATATACTATATATATAGCGATATATATATATATATATTCTCGTGTTGTATCCGGGACTCTGAAGAATACACCAACCCTAAACTGCACGTATCGTTAGAGGAGAATGAGCAAGAACTGAGGAAGTCAACTGAAACCACATCAGAAGCCGTACTATTCTCAAGCAATATGCCACATTAAGGTATGGAAAAGGATAGCCTTTAGTGAAAGGATTAACTCGTTAATCTATGGAGTGCACTTTATGGAGCTTGAAAAGCTACATGTGAATTGGAGTATGTACCTTGGACCTGCCCAAGTATATATCTGTACGTATATATTTGTAAGCAAGTACATTACATGCATATATACATGAAAATGTTGTACATATATATATATATATATATATATGTATATATATATATATATATATGTTTATATGTATATATATATATATATATATATATATATATATATATATACTATAATGATAGTGTACATACACAAAACATGTGATAACGAATTTATTATCTTAATGATACAGCTCCTGCGAAAATAGCAACAAAGTAATGCTTTGCTTCACTGAGAAATGGACTGCAGTTAAACGTCCGAAGTCAAGGATTGATTGATATAATACATGTAAGTAAACGAGCTTATCCTAAGGTGCGAACTTTTGCTAATCCTTCAGCCTAAATGAAGTGAGACTAATTGATAAAGCGGTCTCGAAGATCAGTCACAGGTTATAGGAACGGTTGCATAGAAATAATTGCTGAAAACTACAACAGAATGAGGCAGTACTAAAACTACTTCCTACCAGTCACTGGTGCAACAGTCGTATATAAAAATCTTAGTTAATTAAAAGAAACTTTTGTAGATTTAGAATGTATAAATAGCTTAGTGTGTAGAGTGTCAGGTGACTTCATGAAGTTCTATGGCGTGGAATCAATTCGATGTTGAGCTTATCAGAGAGTTAATCCCGAAAATTCACAGGACTGGTAGTATGGATAATTAATTGATAATTGATAGGGATAATAAACTTCCTAACAACTCAAGCAGCTACTTTTGAACGGCTTAGACATTGAAAATGTTTGATAAAAATCGCAGATTAGTTCCCGGTATCGTGTGTTTCATATTTACATACTTACGCAAACACTTTTGAAGTTTAACATGCAGCGACCGACACAGGCATTTACATATTACTTTCTACACCCAGCTTACTTCTGGAAGATTCCTAAAATAGTTAATGGGTTCGGAATATGAATGGCAATTGAATCAACACAGAAACTAAATACCGAACATGCAAGAGTGTTAACAAGACGTTGAGCGATGATTTAAGGAAAATTTAAGAGTTAAAGGCCTACGCAGTTCGAGATCCCTTTACTTTGTAAAGACTGTAACTACAATATACTGTAAAATTAATAACATTTTGTCGTTTGCGAATTTTGCACTTTTTAAGGATCAGTTCTAGTGTTAAAAGCTCTGGTTTAAGCTTAAACTTATCAAGTTTTATTCATTGTATCTAGGAGAATAATTTGTATAGAATTTAAGTTATTTTAGTCTGCGTTTTGCCTGTCATTTATTTAGGATATTTTGTACTTTTATATTTCACCGGCCGTGAATTCAGAAAGCCATTTCTTTGTATTTCAATAATTTATCATCTGTCTGTCATAGGCTTATGTTTTGGATTCATCACACGGTTGCCACCTTTGAGCCTTGCTTGTCATTTAATTAGAAGATTTAAAATTAACTAGTTCACTAGTTGTGACGTTCTAAATCTACATGTGTATGCATTTAAATAATTTATCACGTGAGAGTCCTAGATTTTGAACTTTGAACTTGTACATGTATATATATATTCATGTAAACATGAATATATATATACATGTATATATATATATATATATATATATATATATATATATATATATATATATCTTAGTGCGCTGCCTGCTGGCAGGTCTATGGTATATAACGCCTCCACTCATTTCTATCTGCCGTTTTCCTCTGTACATCACATACTAGCGGATCTTTAAATCATCTATTACATTCCTTCTGATATACCATTATTCTTGGGTGATTCTGCTTATGACGAGGTGGGCCCCCTATGCCTTCCTCAGCTTCGACTAACATTTACTGGGCAGGGGCGTCATTTCTTGAGAAAACTATCCTGTTTACCCATATATATATATATATATATATATATATATATATATATATATACACTGTATATATTTGTATATGCTCTGTGCGATAAAAATCTAAAAAAAATTCAGAAATATAAAATTTGTCATCGATTCTTATTCTTCCCAGTGCTAGGTTCAGAGCACAAATTTTTACTCAGATTCTGCGTTTAAGCTCAGTATAATTACTTACTCCATTGGCCAATAAGTTGAACCTCTCAAATGGGCTAGGCCTTTGCCAAAACCCTAATGTAACCTTTGGCTTGAGAAAATATATTTTTATGTAGTTTCTCACTGCCTTCTTCATTTTCTGTTTAATCATGCTTTTTAGCTAACTAGAATGATCGTTGTTTCAGACACATGCATTGGAAATTATAACAGAAATATTGAAGCAAAGCAGAATTTGTGAAATAGAATAGAATATAACACCGTACAGTATTTTTTACTGAACTCACATCACATGTAGGCAGCATACTAGTAGCGTTATCTATAGTATGCTGATAAATAGGTTCAAAGAAATGACAGAATTTAAATTTAATTTTAACAAAACATTTTTCGTATAAAATGCTATAATTCATAGTTAAATTTTTGAATCAATAAAAACTGGATAATCCAAGTCTTTTGTTCTTCAAAATTACTTAGAATAATGTAAAATGTCGTTTAAGTCTGAATTATGCCAGAAACGCATTAATAATTTAAATAACCTACACACAGATCTCTTGTTACATCATAACAATATTGAAACAATATTGTTTCATTCTGAACACTTATCACCAAAACTGTAGCATCTCGAGTTTAATCAATTTAATTTATGGACACTGCTTTAACTTATGCAGTAGCTAACAATATTGCAGATAGCATTGCAGCTAAACCGATTTCTCAACTTTTTGAGAATATTATTTTTCTTTTCTAAGTCTAAATAAAGTAGCAGACCCCTATAGCTCTATTAAGATAATAATGTAAGTTAATTGCAAGGTCTTTCAATTTTGACTTAATTTAAATGTCATGTCGAGTTCTGGATGGTCTTCATTAAGTTATTGTTCACTAAAACTCAATTGTGTTGCTCTTATAAGTTCGCTTTTGTTATAATATCTTTGACATATCTCGAAGGTTTTTAAAGTCATCAATAATTTCAAAGATGTTGGTTAAGTTTAACTTCATCACAGCAGCGCGATGGAAAAAAAAAAAAAAAAGTTTTAATAATTACAATCTTCTATATTAGAGGCTATATAGAAGTCTTGATAGCATGTCTTCATATGAATGTCTTGATAGCGTAAGGGTAACGTCATGAAGTTTTAAATGACAGATCCTGGGGTGAATTGAACCCTCGTGGGTTCGAATCCCAGCCGCGCTGATCTGAGAGTAAAATCTCGGACATTCACTGGATTGGCTATACGGAAAATGGACTATAAATTGGATAGTGGTTTAAACATGTGGTATTAAAAAGTGATAGATATCAACATAGTTGATCATTTCACTATAATGCGGGTTTACTATTTGCTATGAAATTCAATGACTCTATTCTACAGTCCAACTACGTCTTAATTAAATTAGACAGTGTTACGTTTTAGTTAAGTTTTAAATTTAAAGAATCTAAACGTAACATAGGTCACGTTATGCCACAATCATTATAAACTGCACGAAAGGAAGGCAGCGCAAAAACTAATCTTAGCCAGACTCAAAGTTGACTAAGAATATCTAGCCGGTTTGTTATGTTGCGCATCTTCAATCCCTAGATATATATTGGCACTGGTACAGGTGAGGATAAAGGCTTCTAAGTGGCCCAAGAGTACGATATCTGGCTGGAGCCAATGGCTATGTCGGTAAGATATTTCACCGCGGATCAGTATGTGCGGGTTCAAATCCTGGACTCACGGACATCGCTTTCGAGTGAGGAAACTGACGTTAACATAGCTTTTTAGCTAGCTTTTATGGCAGACCAAGACAATTGAAGACAAGAAGAACTGGATGCGCAGTGGAGTCATTAAGAAGGATTGGAAAGCTCCAGAACCACTGGAAGCGTTCCACGGACCTCTAGGACTGTGAGCTGGCTTTGATACTCTGCGGAACTTGTCTTCGTAGTAACTGTGGTTTTGCAAAGTATCACAGCCAGTTCGCAGGTCCATCGCCTTCATTACATGGAAAAATTTACCTTCTCGAATCTCCAGAAGCTGAAGTTGATCTCCACTGAGACTAATTAAGATATCGGACGTATTGCAAGTTCAGCCGTAAGCTTTTTGAATCGGACACAACTATTAGCAGCTATTGGTTTATCTACAAAATACCCAGAGAAATAAATTTTTATCAGCAGGCTTCTTGGGTTTTATTCTCTGTATTGAGCGGGTAGAGATTATAAATGGACAGGCCTATTGAAGTTATTGAAGTTATTGAAGTTATTAAGTTAACAGCTAACTGAAGAGAATAGAAGACTAACAGTGAATACTAGCTACAAACATAGCATAAGAGTGAATAACATACAATGTGAGTGAATAGAATAACATATCACACGAGTTAATAAATAGAATAAGAGTAAATAATATAACACAAGAGTTATACCATTGCACAGGAGTTACAGCATAACAGCCTATCTCAATTTATAGCCTATCTCGTGGCTCTGAAATTGTTCGACAAGCATATTTTACATTTTTTATATTTTATTTCTTTTTGGCTCGAATATTTAGGTTTCATTTGAGCTTTAAGTTTCATTGAAACGCCTTAATGCTAGTTAATATTCCCTAAAATGTTCTATTAAATTTTACTTGCAAATTCTTTGACGTAAATTCATAAAAAGTGGAAGTCGAATATTATGTAGCTTATGTCTGCTTTAAAAGTCATTCCCTTCCTCCGAGTGAAAACGTTAGAAAGATTACGCTCGGTAAATTATGCGAAAGGTCAGTTAACGATGGTACATATTAGAGATAAATTAATTCTCTCCCTCTTAGTGCATTGCCAACTGAAGGTCCATGGTATATAACACCTCTACTCATCTCTATCTTCCGTCTTTCTCTTCATGTCCACATACGAGTGGATCTTTAAATTATTTATAACATTCCTTTTGATATACCATTATTCTTGAGGATTCTGCTTGTGACGAGGTGGGCCCCTATTCCTTCCTCAGCTTCGATTAACATTTACTGGGCAGGGACGTTCCCTAGGAAAACTATCCTGTTTATCCATTAAATTAATTATAAATATTAAACGATTAATAGGTTAAAAGTCATTTTATGGTTATCTTCCGGTCTCGAATGCATGTCATTGACGGGACTACCATTGCGAATTGAACCCTACATCTATTGATCCGCAGTCGATAAACTTGTCGGCATGCTACCGGCCCAGTGCTATTGCCTATTTCTCTCTCTTTCTCTCTATCTTTCTCTCTTTCTCTCACTTTCTCTCTCTCTTCTGTCTTACTTCTAGATTTTAGTAGTTTCCATTGCGGTATATTTATGCTAAATATTCATCCTTCCTATATCGTTCCTCGCAGTTGCTCTTTCTCTTTCAGAAGATCTGCCTGAAGGCTCTCTCTCTCTTAGTGCACTGCCTACCAGCAGGTCCATTGTATATTGACGGCGGGATTAGCGCACTTGATTTAGTAGCGCGTCAACAATCGAAGTTAAGCTACATCGGCCACGCTTAATACTTTATGGGTGACTACCTTGGATGGTGGCGTGTTGACAGCTCTTAAGGAAAAATCTCAAGGTGATGAAAGGTTATTCTTAAATCTTCACCGGCTGCAATTAATTCGCCATCAAATGGCAACGATTACTAATAATCATGAAGAGGACGGGGAAATGGGTCTTAAACAAGCATCTGTGCTTCCTGACTTAGTGTGCCTCTATGTCATGTATATAACGCCTCCACTCGTCTCTATCTTCCGTTTTCCTCTTCATCTCCACATACGAATGGATCTCTAAATCGTCTAACATTCCTTTTGATATATCATTTTTAGGGGATTCTGACTATGACGAGGTGGACCCTCTGCCTTCCTCAGCTTAGAGTAAGTTAGGAAAGAAGATTTCTCCAGAGAGGGCGTTATTAATTTGGCGATTCTAGACCCATAAAACTGCGTAAATTCTAAAAGTGTTTAAAACCAATAAACTTACACTTGTTAAAGAATTTTGTATCGTAAGTAAAATGAAATTAAAATAAACTTTTAATAGCTATTCACGAATATTCGTAAAGAAGCGAACTAAGAATTAATTTTGTGCAAAAGTCTTACGCTTAATCTTCTGAATGATAAATTTTTATTTTTATTCAAACTAAAAGGTCTAAAGCCTCCATGTTATCCAAAATTAATCGGTTATTTTTAGTGCTATTAAAAATGCAATTCATCACTTCTAAACTTCACTATGTTAATTCAACAATAACTTCAGTGACCTTAAAGTTGTCGAAATTGAAGGCTATTTGTGGCAAATTTTATAATGGTGGACCGTGTCCATCTTCAGGTTTCTTTGTTAATTTGTCTGCATCTCTCATTCTGAAAAGAAATTAACCTTTAATGGTGATTGGTTGAAAACCTTTGGCTTATTTCTAGTTTGGTTTTCTGTCTAAATTGAATTTTTATCGAATCCATCTTTCAACGTCGATGGAACAAAGCTTTCTTAGGTTACTTAATCACAAATAAATATTTGTAAAAGTTTGGTTGCAGCTAATTAGCAGTACTTTTCCCGTCACGGACTTCTTATCCAGCAAGAAACTGGCGTTAAACTTGGCTTTGACTTTTATTTAATAAAATCTGAAGATTAGAGCGCTTGATTAAATGACCTTTCCCTAAATAGTCCTAATTACAAACTAAAACTAGGGAGAATAGTAATTTTTCTCGATAAAAAGCATATCTGACTTTGCCTCTGATGTCGGTTTGAGTATAAGTGTCCCGATCACGTGATTTCAGGACACTCATTTACACGGATACCGTCGATTTCTCTCATACCCGATCCTCATCATCTGTAATTATGCCGTGTCCCTACACGAGCCAGCCATGAATCAATTAATCAATGAATCAATGAATTAATAAATCAAGTAATTATTTAATAACTGAATCAGTAAGTCAGTCAATAATTAATCCATGAATACATTATATATAATGCAAATAATATATATATACATATACAGTATATATATATATATATATTTATAAATGAATGAATGAATTAATTAATTAGTTAATTAATAAATAAAAAATTCACGAATTCATTCATCCATGTATCAATGAATTAATAGTTTATCAGTGAATCAAAGATTAACTAAATTAACTAATCAGTCAATCAATGAATCATGATGTTTGAATTTTGTTCGTAAGTAAAATGACCATAATTTTAATCTGAACATAAACGGTCTCAACTTGAATTGAAGGTAAACCAGAGTCATAGCAAACAATTGGTTGCCCACCTGTTGATCAGTAATCAAGTACTATAACCATTGCGCTAACGATTCAGATCATTCAACCAATGAACAGCATATTAAAATCTTTGTTACAGGGTAACGAGATGAAACTACGAGACATTGTCAGAGTAGAAAATAACTTTTTCAGTTTATTTATTTTCTATGGATAAACAGAATAAGATAGACCAACCGTGCAAATATGCACGTGTCGTAGAAAGCGATATACAAACAAGATCCAAGGAACGTCAGATTGGTCCGAGGGCATTCGGTTAGTGAGCGCCTAGGCTCCAGAAATTGCAACAAAAACTTAAACGAATGGATCAGTCTATTCGTATCCCGACCCTGATTAAGCTGGGATTTAAGGGAATAAGATGATGATGATGATGATGATGAAACAGGATAGTTTTCTCTGGGAATGACGCCCCTGCTCAGTAAATCTGCATTATGTGACCTTCTCGAATCAAATGGGATAACGATGAAATACCTATGATTTTAATTTACAGTGCACTGATTAATTAAAACTCAACTAATTAAAAATTAATTTACAGTAATTGTTTAAAAGTAAAAGTCTGATATAACCTACAGAACGGCTTATCACGCTTTATACATATAGCCTAAAGCTTATGGCATATCATACTAGTTAATTTAGTAATTAAATTAATTATGTTACAGTTTCGTACGATCATCATCGTCATCTTCCCTTAAATCCCAGTTTAACTAGGGTCGGGATACAAATAGACCTTCTCAAGTCTTCTCTGTCCTACACGATATCATCATTCATTCCCAGATTTTTAAGCTACTGTTGCGTAGGATAATAATGATAATTTAATAGCTATCGAACCGCATTAGCTGGTAACATCGTTAAGTATAAAACTACTTTTATAAATTCCATGTCCTTCCAAGTCAATTTCAGTCGCATATGTCATAATTTATCACTTTTTGTGTTTGCGACCGCAGAAATAATAGCATAAAATTATTTGTTTAATTTTTATGATATCAATGTTAAAAATATATGCTACCACAGACATGCGCGTACCAGGAAGGTTTGGATTTCTAAACTCTCAGAACAAATGACCTCGATTGGAGGACCGCCGAGATGTGATGTCATTAGAGTAGATTAAGAAGATTACATACCGCACAGTGATTCCTTGTTTATGCTCTTCGCTTTCGCTCCGTTGCTCACTGGTCCAGGAACATAAAGCCACGAATCGTGGATATATTTTCCGGAGTGAGCATTATGTTGTACTGTTTATATGAGAAATTAAAGACTACGATTCGGGTTTATTTCTTAATTCCTGATTTATTTCAAACTTGTCGCCACTCGCTCGAGCCGTCGAGTATCTTACCGACGCCACTGGCTAGATACTCGACCGCGGATCAGTAGGTGCGGCGTTCAAAGCTTGGGCTCGCCCGTCATTGACATCATTTCCGAGTGAGGAAACTAATGTTAACATTAGCTTTTCTTACTTCAAGCAGCTTAGGCGTGTTAATTTTGATATTAACTCTATAAAGTATAAATATCAAGCGGTTGCAGCCAGTATTTCAGACGAGTTTTAAAGATTAATGGAATCACGAAAATTTTATGGCCATTAATTTAAAAGTTATTTTGTCAACAATCATGATATTAATATCAATCATGATGATAATTCAACAATCATGATAGTGAAGTGATCATCTATGACATCTATCACTCTTAATTTGACATATTTACGCTAAAAGTTTGGCAGGTTTTTGGCAACTATCCAAATATTGAGATTGCTCTAAATTTTCTTTTAATTTCGTATATGTTTCTAACTATAAATAAAAACTAGAATTCAGCTTTTATTGTGACTCCAAGATGAGAACTGTGATTATATTTCAGACCGGAATAACCTCGGGTTGGGGAGCATTAATAGATTAAATGTGTCGCGTGGCCAGGAGCAAGAAGTTATGTACTAGGCCCCGAGTTAATGTCCTTCCTGGTTGTAATCCGATGCGCTTTTAGTGATTAATAATGATTGAAAGGATTTCACCAATGCACAACCCAATGGCAGGTCCATGGAACACTACCGTACAAATGCCTATATGTGTATTTATTAATGAGCAGATATTTATATCTGAACGATTTGACGTCCAGTTTCTACCTCGAATGTGATGTTGCTGAGGCAGGAAAATGGTTCAATCTTTAAAACAATAAGCACCTTATTGAATCGAGAGATTATCATATAAAAAGTCTTAGTATAGAGAAATTTGTAAGCTTGATGATATACATCACTCTTACCATCACATATTTAAATTCGAGATGGGAATTTTATGAATTCTCAGAGTTCGAGTTCGGTTCGGTTCGTTGAAAATGAAAGTTAGGTTCGGTTAGAGTTCGGTTAGCAGTTGACAATTTGAGAGTTCGGTTCGGTTTGTTGAAAATGAAAGTTCGGTTCGGTTCGGGTTCGGTTAGAACACGGGTTCGGGTTCGGTTCGGGGTTCGGCTTGCTTTCCAACTCGCAAGAGTTCGATTCGAGTTCTAAATGGTTTGGTTTGGATAATGTTGCAATTGTTTAATATTACTTCCAGTAACCATGGTTATGATAAACATGTTTAAAATGGTTTATGGTAAATGTGCTTAAAGAAATACCAGAAGTCATAGTATTTTTTAAAATACTGTAAATTGACAAACAAATGTTCATAAAATAGATATTTAGCTGTTTTACGGTATCTTTAATATTCTCCTTGATTATAACCAGAAAATACAATGTAGAATGCTTCATCCATTTAAAAATAAATTTTGTAACTAGTCTTATATATTAGAAACGTCTATAATTAAATGGAAATATCTTGGCTAAAATTTGATGCAATATTTCACAGACAAAGTGCAATTTATTAACATAAAATGTGAAATAATGACGATTTGGTAAACACATGTACTTCCACAGAAAAATTATCATAATATATACCTTTGCTATCAACTGAACCAGTAATAAACTATAATTGTCTGAAATACCAGTGATTTTTGTAATGCTCTCTCTCTCTCTCTCTCTTTCTCTCTCTTAGTGCACTGCCTATTGCAGGTCCATGGTATATAAATCCTCCACTTTTCTCGGTCTTCCGCTTTCCTCTTCATGTCTACATATGAATGGATCTTAAAATCATCTAACATTTATAATCTTGGTCTGCCTCTGCCTCTTTTACCTTCCATTCTGCCTTCTATGACCTTTTCTAATACACTTTCCCCTCTTAGAATGAGTCCTATCCAACTCCTCTTCCTATATCTTAATACATTTATCAACTGTCTATCTTTACCAACTCTCTTCTGAACTTCCTCACTTGTAACTTTTTGAGTCCAGCTAATCCTTTCCATTCTTCTCAATATCCGTATTTCCAATGCCTCTAGTTTCCTGATATTTTCTTTCCTTGATGTCCACGTTTCAGATCCATAAAATAGCGTGGTCCATACCAAGGTTTCATTGTCTTTATCTTAGTGTCTTTCTTTAGGATTTTTGTTAAAAGTTTCCTATTATCAAAGGTTTCTTTTGCTTGTGCAATCCTACTATATATTTCAATCTCACATTTCCCATCATCTGTTATAGCATGATTTAAATATTTGAAACTCCTTACCTGTTTCAATTTCGTAACATTTGTTATAATATTGACTTCACCTCTATTCTGGGATACTCTCACTATTTTTTCTCTTTGATGTTAATCTTCATTCCATATTTCAATGCCATATCATTCATATTATGCAATATCTTCTGTAGGCCAGTCTCGCTTCCTGCTACCATTCCTTTGTAACGCTACCATTCCTTTGTATCGCTATCTGTTATTAATTTTTTAATTTGTTTCTGAAACAGCTTTACCTGAATATATGCTGTTGGATACTGTACGACATGTAAATGCAAAAACTAATATATATTTTTATTGTTTTTACTATCTTTATATAATGTCAGGCTGGCGAAGTAGAAAGAAACTTCAAGATTTTGGTTCAGTTCGATTTGGACGAAGACAGGGTTCGGGTTCGGTCAGAGTCTGGGTTCGGGTTCGGTTCGGTCATAGTCTGGGTTCGGGTTCGGTTCGGTTTGGTCAAAATTCCTGATTTTTTAGTTCGGTTCGGGTTCGGTTCGATTCCCATCTCTAATTTAAAACAGTAAATAGTATAAAATTTCAATTCTAAATAGTTTGATAAAAGCTAAAGCTAAGGTTAGCGCCATTTTCCTCACTCGAAGGCTGTGTCAGTGACGGGCGAGCCCAGGATTTGAACCCCGCACATACTGATCCGCGGTCAAGTATTTTACCGACTTCGCCACGGGCACCAGCCGGTTGGCAGGTTATTCCATTTAGCGATCCTAATATATATACCTTTTATTTCACCATTCAGGTAGCAAGACAAGAAACAAACTACAATGCAGTCATACAAGTAAACACATACTAGTGCTGAAAAATAGACACAAGCATACACTCAATCAATAAACTAAAAATGAGTAACTAAACCTTAATTGATTTCTAGCGAACGTTCAAAGTAGTTTCGCAATAACGACTTAAAGTCAAGTCTCTCAACTTGTAAGCTCACTGGCAAGGTACAGTTAGGCCTATTAATTACGTTGACGCAGTATTTATTAATCAATGGCAACAACTCTCCATTAAAACAATTAAAGTATTTACAAGAGGTATCAGAAAGACACAATTTCCTCAAAAAATTAAATCTTCTATTTGCAATCTTTAGTTCAATCGGCAATTGACCCGAAAAAAACTGACACTGATTAATTGTTTTCTTATCGAATGTACGAAATAACTTGCTAAACAATTGAGAATAAGCATTTTCTAGGCTCTGAATCAGAGACTTTGCCAATTCTACACATTGAGAACCATACAGCAAAATGGGTACACAATATGATTCAGCAAGTGAGATTACTACAGAAGGTGCAGCGTTGCCCCCAATTTTGCTGAAGATAGCGTTAAGTGCCCTAAAAAATTTATGTTGACGATTTTGAATATTAATTTTGAAACTTTTTGATGACACCAAAACTAATCCCAAATAACGTATTTCATTAACCCACTCTATGCTTCTGTTATCAATTATCATATTAATGGGCTTAATATTATGTCTAGGACCAATTCTAATATTCGAGATGTTTATCTCGGATCAGTTAGCTCTGGAATCGAACCTGCTGGAGTTCAATGTACTCTTGGATTGGTATATCTGTAAATATTTTTCTCGAATTGATTTTACTAATTAATATCCAAGAAAATTAATTCTCTGAATTTTTAAGCTTATCAATCTCATCGAAAAACTAAAATGTCAGAAGGCAGATGCAAAGCTGCTGCGAAGTCAATGAATATCAGATTGCGTCATTCTTGGCTATGTATAGCATCACCGTCTAATATTGGATACAACATATAATAACAATTACTAAATAATTCTATTCATGAATTTATAATGCCGATCTATTGGGCGAAGAGTTATATTCCAGTTCCTTCACTTTCAGACCTTTCATTCAAAATCTTCAATAGTTAATTAACACCTCCGGCACAGGATTGAAGAAATAGTTAAAACCAAATCAAAAGACAAGAATAGATTTTCTAATAATTTTGCCTACTCAGTAACGGATATGGAATCTGAGAGGAAGTTGAAAAGGCAATGAAGGAAAAGTGACTGGTTTAAGACTACCGCTTCGTCCTTCTTGCTATTTAATACTGTGCGCCAGGCAGATTGAAAGTCTAACCAAATTTATTTAAACGTGGAGAATAACACAAAGAATTCAAGAGATCATTCAACTTTACAATTGTTTCATTTTGATCGATTTAAAGTATATTAAACTATAAATAACTCTTTTTAATTGAATTGAATTATTTAGAAATGGTTTGAAAATGATTATCTCTATATAAAATAATTCGTTAAAAGAAACGAGTGTGATAAGATAAAGAAATATAGAATAAGGTAGCTTAAACTAAAGATATAAATGAATGTAAGAGAGAGAGAGAGAGAGAGAGAAGGGGAGAGGCGGAATGAGAGAGGAAAGACACTGAGTTATGGATTGGGATAACTACATGAATCATAGTAAAATTTATATTATTAATTAATTATAAGATATTGCATATTTCGATGAGTTTCGATCCATTACTTGATAATACCTGACAATACCTGATAGTACCCAGTAGTACCTGACAGTACCTGACAGTATTTGACAGTACCTATAGTACCTGCCACTAATCAATACCATCCACCGAAAATGAAAAGATGAACTCAATAAATAACGAGTAATCTTTTCAAATACATACACTGCATATTGGACGCTATCGAAATAAAAATCTAGTATAAAAATGTGTCGCGTCTGTAATTTTAAATTCATAGACAACTATTCAAAAGTTTCTTCATATAAAAATTAAAATTTCTTTATCTTTCATAAAATTTCCTCTACATTTCTGTCTTTGAGGTTTTTTGCAATAGTAGCTGCCGGCGTATGGGGTCGAGACCAGATTTGAATTGTCATCTTTCAAATGCTCCCCAATGACAAATTCATCTCCTACTTGATCGCTTTCTAAGCCCAACTTGAAACGATTTAATCCGCTTCCATGGCGTCGAAGATGAGGGAGCATGAACTGGGGTCAGGCAGGCGCACTATATGTTGAAATATTAAAAAAAATTCTCTGTATTTTGAATTGAATTCACAGACTTCTGAAGTATCACGTGACTTATGTACAGTATTTTAGAAGTCCAGGCTAACGAGAATTTCTCATAAAATAGTATCGTCCAATCGTTTTATGCTTTGTTGTATGTAAAGTCAGTTCTCTCAATTTAATTAGCATTTTAAGGAAAGAGTATTACATCATTTAATAACGAATGTAATAATAATAATAATAACAATATTATTTAATAGTACTAATAATAACAATATTATTAATTACAATATTCTTCCAAGAAGCTCTAAAAACATTTTAGGGTATGAATATTAAATCTGCGCCCAGTGTTTTCCTTCTTAGGCAATTTTCAATTGAATCTCGATTCTCTTAACACCTTAAACCCACATGTATATTTGCTCTGTTGTATATCTAAAACAGAATAAAGTTTGACGTTCCGTTCTTCAAGTCTAGACGATCAAAAGGTCTGTGAAGATAAGAAACTGATGTTAAACCATACTACGGTTTTTGATAAAGAATTTGTAAATGCAAAATATCAAAACATTTTTCAAGCAAACTTTAGCACGTCACAGCATAGATCTGCTCTGTTACGTCACAGCTTTCTCAACATCAATCTTTCCAAGGTGACGTTAGATGTTCACAGACTTGACTATTAGCCCCCCCCCACCTCAATCATATGTCCACGGCTCCACCCCCCCCCCCTCTTCCTATATGTCACCCTTTCCATTTTTCTGAAGACTGGCTGATAGTTGAGAGTGATAAAACACCGACACGAAGTAATTTTATTTTGCTTTTAAATTTATGGCTAAACCGCCTCAGAAACAATTATTCCAAACTTAGAGGCAACATAGATTAAATGTTGTATTTTTAGTTTTGTTCGTATACATGTAGTTACCCTATTTTATATTTTGTTAAAGGGCGTATATGCATACTTAGGCCTATGTTTAATCTGTCCTGGAAATGTGTAAGTCATATTCTACGAATTGACCGACAAATGTATTCAAAGTGACTGGCATATTTCAATTTTCAAATATAGTATTTTTTCTATGAAAAAATTGATGTATAACACGAATGCCTCCTTTGATTTTTTATAGGGCTTTATTGTAAATTAGTAATCATATCTAATCTTGTTTGTTTGATGGTCATTGCAGGAAATTATCTTTTCCTGTCAGCTTAAGTGCAACACAGCTATCGCAAATTCCATCTAACGAAGACAAATCTAACAGAGAAAACGATTAATAATTAGCGATAATTGATTGATCACAACTGAGCGTCTTCTTTGAGGACTTGACGTGTGCCAATTTGGACGTATGCAATCTTAATTGGATTCTATGGAATAATCGACAGTTGAGGGACTTAAAGAGACATGAACACAGTCACTATCGTCAAGTTGTGACGGCAGCAGTTAAATTTAACAGTAACTGATAGAAACTGTAACTTTAACTAGACGAAATATTGGAAAAAGTACAGAAAGCTTAGGAAGACATATTAAAGGACTATTATTCCACCATTTAGCGCAGACTTAAGTCTATATTTAAGAGAATTATTTTACGATTAAACCCGACTAAGTCTAAGACTAGAAGCCTAACAATGCCTGATGTCAGCTCAGAAGATAATCCTCTGCTACTAGGCGGCAATAGCGTTGACATGTTGAACGTTACGATGACGAAAAACGGATCGGAATGTCCAAGACCGTTCAGTATCCCCAGTGGACCGCTTCTAGTTTATATCTACGGGTTTGCCTCTCCCGTCTTGATCGCCATAACGATAGTTACAAACTGCCTCATTTGTGCGGTGCTGCTGCGAAAAAACATGAGAACCCCCACGAACAGTCTACTAGTGGCAATTGCTGCTTCTGACCTCTTAACCGGGGCCCTGCCCCTGCCCTGCTTTATCCATTTCTACACGACCGAGGCTTATAGGGAATGGGCCCCCTGCCCATGGGCGATGGCCTATCGAATTCTGAGTGATATCCTGCCAACTACGTTCCACACGGTGTCGATATGGCTGACGGTAGCTCTGGCAGTACAGAGGTATATTTATGTGTGTCACGCACATAGAGCAAGAGAGCTCTGCACCAATAAGAACGCTGTCATCTCTATTGTGGTGATTAATCTGGTTGCTATGGCAACGCAAATAACCAGGTCAGGTTCTCATGATTATTAACTAGCGATTAAAATTTTATTTAACGCCTGTTTCTGTGCCAGAAGTTGAGTGTCAGAGGAATTTTGTGATATTTCTGACTCCGTCGAGCTTGTGATCAGCATGCCCATAGCCGGCTTTTATATCTGAGTGTATGTATACATGCATTTAGCTACATATCAAGCAACTATTCGGCTAGTTCTTTTTAAAGTTTTTACATGATGTGTTTATGAATGTTTAGTAAAATTATGAATGTTTAGTTAAGTTAAAGTCATGCTGTGGTTCTTTTCAATACCGAATGATATGACGAGAGTGGATCTCAAATGATTTCCGAACCCGTATTCTGCTAATATTAGTCAACTGTGTTACAGAACTGCCATCAAAATACAAACCGTCAGAATCTCCAAATCACATCCAGACACACTTGCACACATACACAGATACACATGTGCACATACACAGATACACATGTGCACATACACAGACACACACACACGCACACATAAACAGACATACACACGCACATATACACAGATGGAAGACTGTCGAGTCACAAAATAAAATACAGTTCACATTGCAGTATGTACATATCAAATAGCCAATGTACTTTATAAATAGGCTCACACCTTTTATGCAAATGCATCATTATACATTAAGATATAATGCAGACAATTATATAATATCTATAATATATGATGGTAAAATATATAATGATATAATATATAATGATAAAATATCGAATTTCTGCCACTGACAGCACCTTTCTATGACTATATATACGTGCATGCACAAACATAAAATTATAACTATTGCTGTATATTACTATGTTTTATTTTCTAGCAATTATTCTAATTTGTTTCGCGTTTCACTACTTTTGTTGTGCACCATCGTGAGGTTCTCTGCTTTCAACCGTTAAAAACTTTTGTCAATTAATCTGCACCTGAAGCAGCTCTCGAATTCTCTCAAAAAGTGTTCTAACATATTCGTGACATATTCAGTGTATTGTAAGCTATACAAGTACGTGTATGATGATAAAACCTACAATTTCTGAAGTCACTGAGAGTACTTGACTATGACTATAAGTACTGACTATGAGTACCTGACTATGACTATATGTACTGACTATGAGTACCTGACTGTGACTATAAGTACTGACTATGAGTACCTGACTATGAGTACCTGACTATGACTACAAGTACTGACTATGAGTACCTGACTATGACTATAAGTACTGACTATGAGTACTTGACTGTGACTATAAGTACTGACTATGAGTACTTGACTATGAGTACCTGACTATGACTATAAGTACTGACTATGAGTACTTGACTATGAGTACCTGAGTATGACTATAAGTACTGACTATGAGTACCAGACTATGAGTACCTGACTATGACTATAAGTACTGACTATGAGTACTTGACTATGACTATAAGTACTGACTATGAGTACTTGACTGTGACTATAAGTACTGACTATGAGTACTTGACTATGAGTACCTGACTATGACTATAGTACTGACTATGAGTACTTGACTATGAGTACCTGACTGACTATAGTACTGACTATGAGTACTTGACTATGAGTACCTGACTATGACTATAAGTACTGACTATGAGTACTTGACTGTGACTATAAGTACTGGCTATGAGTACTTGACTATGAGTACCTGACTATGACTATATGTACTGACTATGAGTACTTGACTATGAGTACCTGACTATGACTATATGTACTGACTATGAGTACTTGACTATGAGTACCTGACTATGACTATATGTACTGACTATGAGTACCTGACTATGAGTACCTGACTATGACTATATGTACTGACTATGAGTACTTGACTATGAGTACCTGACTATGACTATATGTACTGACTATGAGTACTTGACTATACACGTACTGTGAATGTACAATGTACGTGCATCTGAAAGGCAGCAGTAGCATTTAAATAAAAAGTACACAACCGATATGGTAGAACTGTTTTAGGCCTATATTATTATCTATACACGTATTAAATTCAAAATGGTTTATAACTTTCAGTAACAAGTCCATTAACCTAAATTCACGTTTCTGGACTGTCAGACACAGTTATCATACTTACTGGCTTAACTTACAATGTATAAACGGCATAAATGTTCATATACAGTTGACATATACTGTATATCGTATAATGTACAACTATACGGCATAAATGTTCATGAATTAATTTAACTAATTCATTTTGGAATTTCTAATTTGTTGATTTACAGATTTATAGAGATGAAGCACAGTCCCATTAAAGTTCCATCGCTTGAGTTGTATGAAAATCAAACCTGCACAACTGTCGATCACAAACTTCAGCTCTTTAACCAATCAGCCAACCTGTATCAAACCAACGTCAAATCATCTCTGATGGAAATCCCTTCCTCTCCCCACGATCAACACCCCACCGCCAGCAAGATCATGGTAGACGCCTGCCAGGTCGATCTATGGTCATTCTTCAATACCTATTCGAACGCTTACTTCAATATTTACTACTGGAACCGGGTTATCCTAACCCACCTCGTCCCTTGTACGTCCCTTGTAGTCCTTAACGTCCTGCTGGTCCTGGCTATGGGCAAGGCTAAACAACGCCGGGCCCAGCTTCTGAAGCAGAACCGAAGGTCAGAGTCGCGTCGTCTTGCCGACAGCAACATGACAACCCTGATGTTGATCGCTGTTGTGGGGCTTTTCCTTCTCGTGGAATTCCCCCTGGCGCTCTTGTTGATTGTGCTGATAGCTGACAACACTTTTGAGCTTGGTCTCATGTCAAGTGATGATAAAACAATGGCGTCTCTCATCATCAACTTCATCATCTTGCTCAGCTATCCGCTTAATTTCTTCATCTACTGCGGAATGAGCCGTCAATTTCGTCAAACGTTTTCAGAACTTTTTTGTCCGAATTGGCTGGCGATTAGAATGGGGTTTGGTGGAAATTGTAATACGGGGGAGGGTAAGGGAGGCCTAACGGTGGAGATGACGGAAATGAACGGGGCAGGGGGCGAGAGAACCCTGTATGAGACATTGGCCCCGTGTCGAGAAATGAACAATATCGTGCAAGAGTGTGAAACAGTTCAATAATGAGAACGTTATCGGTGATATAGCGTTACCAGACGAACGTTATCAGTGATATAGCGTTTTTACAGGACCGTTATCAATGACTTACGTTACAAGAGGACCATTATCAATGCCATAAGCCTATCAGAGGATCATTAATTATCAGTGATATAACCCTATCAGCGGAACTTTATCAGTGATAGAGCTTGATCAGACGACCATTATTAATATTGGTATCAAAATACTATTAATAATATTATTATTAATAGTATAAAAATATTAATAAAATTATTATTATTAATAAATAATAATGAATAATAATTTTAGTAATATTATAAGACTATCATGTTTCATTAGTTTGTCTCAACTATTGTACAGTAGAACATGGTGTGTTTATCGGATATACTGCAAGTGCAAATCTGTTGTGGGGGTTCGTTAGATTTAATAAAACGTCTTTTAGAAACCATAATTCCATATCGTTGAAGTCATTTCTGCCAACCTCTTAACTCTTAAATCAGGACATTGTCAAGTAGTTAAGTTTTTAGACGGTCAAGATTAATGTCTATTCGAGAAAACAACTATTTACTGTATTTTACTCAATAAATGTACGTAGTATAGTCACAGATATTAATTACGATAGTTAATTCAGGGCTCCAAATTTAAAGTTTTTTAAATTTAAATTAATTTTCGCTGGTATCTCATAACTGTAGACGTAAAATGCGAGACTTGATTTCATACGACACAATGTGACAATCAAGCACTAAATGTTATCATGAATTTGTTCCTCTTGTTCAACTTAATAGGTTCAAAGGAGAGCCTTATGTTTTCTAATCTTCGCAATCGTCTGATGCAGCCAATCTGTAAGAATAAATAGTTTTCAATCAGCCTACTTCAAATTTTAAACATGAATTGACAGTAAATGTCGATACAACTATGATGTTCCATCCTAAGGCGAAGACACTGATGCCTCGTTGATGTGCATCAGTTTTATATGTTAGCATTTAAATCAGCAGCGCTTAAGCCTCTGTTTAAATTATTGTAACCATTTTCATCTTGCTCCCTGTTCATTTTCTCTTCCCCTCTATCTCTCATCTCTCTCTCTCTCTCTCTCTCACACGCTCTCTCTTCATCTCTTTCTTTTTTCCCTCGGAATAATTACGTTTGTGCACCAGCTTTCTTTCCTTCACACTCCCTAATTCAGTTAACATTAAGAGAGAGAGAGAGAACTATGTTTATTGAAGTACACATACAAGTATACCTACAATCACAAGGTCATCAAAGAGGGTATATATACCCTATCTAGTTGACAGCCAGTTTAAACAATCACTCATTCCCAAATAACCTGCTTTCAAGACAAAATGGTACAACAAAAAGCTTCTAAGAGTAAAATGAATAATTCGCTAGATCATGCTTACTGTCGACTCTATAATATTTATTCTGTGTTTATCTCGTTATGATCTTTGTTGACTTTTATTAGTTGCACATTACATCACATTACGCGCATTACCTCGCTATATAAGCAAACAATGGTGAAGTAAAAAAATTACAATTATTTGCTATATGTTCAAAAATCAGGCTAAAGAAAAGCATATTAACAGTTTACTATTTTCTCCCTCCCTTTGATGCCCATGAATTTATTACTACTATATTTTACATTATGTTCCCTCATAAAACTATTTTAATAAAGTTTGAGTTTATTTTCGAGCATAAATGCTTTGATAGCATTGATAAATCGTATAGAAATTAATACACCTTTTCTGTTAGGCTTCATATTTAACGTCTTTTATCAAAATTAATTAAGAGAAAGAATTGCCTAAAATCACAAATTACTGTGCGCATAAAATTTAACCCTAACAACTGAGAACATTGTGTACTAAAAGGTACTCACTCCACTGTTCGACACTTTATTTGCAATCGGCTTATCTCGGCAGGAAGTAATGCAATTTACAGTTTCATTTTTAAATTAAGCTGAAGACCTGAAAGGACGTGCTGCCTTGTGTGCTCTCTTTTCTCTCTCTCTCTTTCTCTCTCTCTTTCTCTCTCTCTCTCTCTCTCTCTCTCTCTCTCTATCAATACTAGTGTTTATCTCTCAGTGCAAGGGATAGCCGGGACATCGTAAGTCTCTTTGTAGATTGAATCGATTTAATGAAGATTGATATAAATATCGGTCAAGGTGAGATAAATATAAATTGAAAATAATATCACTTTGTTTCTCTGTCTCTCACTTTCATTCCTACTATATTCCCCTCTCTCTCACTTTCTCTCTCTTTATTTCTACATTGAAAATCTATTAATAGATTTTCAATCTAGTCTATCTAATTTCAGATAATTTTTAATTTCTAAAAACATCTTAATCTAGTGTCCGTGGAACACGAAATAGACTAACAAATAATTTTTATTTTCATCGACGGTTTCATATTGGCACGACAACGAGAGCGCAGTGCACTGTTTCACTACGCGCTGATGTGAAGATGTATCATACAGTAACTGATACAGTTCACTACGCGTTGATGTAAAGATGTATCATACAGTAACTGATACAGTTCACTACGCGTTGATGTAAAGATGTATCATACAGTAACTGATACAGTTCACAACGTGTGGATGTAAAGATGCATCATATTGTAACTGATACAGTTCACTACGCGTTTATGTAAAGATGTATCATACAGTAACTGATACAGTTCACTACGTGTTGATGTAAAGACGTATAATACAGTAACTGATACAGTTCATCTTCAGTAGAGTCATATGACACTGGCAGAGCTAAGGGCTAACCCCAGAGCCGATGTTTGTCCGAATTAGCAGAAAATTGCTCTTAAAATCCATTAACCGACCATCCACCGAGAATTTGTATGGCTAGCCGAATACGCCGTAAATAGCTCTTAGCCAAAAATACGCTGGAAAACTATGAGGCTAGCCAAATTATATGTGTTTTCAAATAATATCCCAGTAATTAAATGATGAGAATATTCTATCAATGCAATAGTAACGTTACAATACGAATCTTTTATTTAAAAATCAAACAAATCTGATTACTATTACAAGTTCTTTGTTGCTTTGTGCGGTAGCCGGGTCATTGTTTGGACATTGTCTGGATTTGTCATTGTGTAGTATACGTTATGCAGTAATACTCGTGCACGTTGTTTAACATTATAAGTATGTGAATGAGACAAGACATATTCTATTAGTACGCGATAAATTACTAATAGCAGCAATATCATCAGGAGCATAGTTCATCAGTAGCTGCTGAAGAGATATGGCCCCACATCGTTCGGTGTCTTGAGCCAAGCGAGGATAAGGTAATAACTTAATGTTTTATTGTTTAAGTTTTAAATTAAAATTTGTTTAAATTAATTGAATTATATGTTCATACTTTTTTCCTAATTAATACACTAGAATACTAACTAGTTCTAATCATAAACATAATTTAATCTAATTCTCAAAATGATCATCTCAATTCTTTTCATTCAAATTTAAAGATCAATGTAGTTTTCTTGGCGTTATCATGATTATTTAATGATCATGCAGCCTAAGAAATCCGGCAGCGGGATCTAAGGGCATGAAACGTGCAAACACGAATATCTTCAACTAGAATTGCTCTATGGGTCGCTGCTATGTAGTTGTTGTTTCCTTTGTTGCTGATTGCAGACGACCAACGTCAGAAAGGTCATTCGGTTGATGAGCGCCAAAATTGTCAGAAATTTACACAATTTTCTAAAACAAATCGAAAATTAATTAAAGTGAAGAAAGTCTATTCGTATCCCGACTGTAGCTAAACGGGTCGTGACTTGACTAAAATGGGATTCAAAGCAAGATGATGATGATGATGATGCTGATTCTAAACGAATGACATCCAGTAGGCGACGTTTCCATGCAGCAAATCTGAAATTTTAGGTTTCCTGCTGATTTTCTCACGTATGCATAGCACGTAACCTCCTTGGCTTTAATTCCCTTTATCTTGGACTGGTTTTCTGAAATTTGGAATTTGAATCGTTTTGGACCTTCTCGTTTTACACCGGCTTAAATTTGTCTCAATAGAGCTCGATATTATTACGAACGACAGTAGCATCGCTGATTGCTCCTATGTACTATAAAACCCGGTGACAAAATATTTGCCTCCTTTTTGCAATAAACAAAAAACACTTTTATGGAAACTAAACAAAAACAAATCAGAGCTACAAATAGTACAACACTGTAGTTGTCTACATAACACAATAAAAACACAGAAAAATAGCATGCCATTATGTCGAAAAAGAATACGGCCAATTAACAGTAAATAGCATCAGAACAAATTAATCTAAATTTATATCTACGGCCTGACGAAATGATGAGACAAGTATGCATATTTTGTACAGGTATATACAATAGAAAGCTGCCATGGATTGAGCGTCCATTTGCTAGCCATTTTCCAAAAATTTTATTTTATAAAACAAAATAATTATTTTACATGGTATGACTAATAAAGAACTAAAATTGGTTTATTTAAACAAATACCAAAGGATCAAAACAGTATGAAAGGGCAAAAAGGTCATTTAGATACAGCACATACATTTAAGCTTCATATGTGGAAAATGATTACTATTTCAACAACAAAACAAGGCTAGTAACAAATATTTAAAATAATAATTAGAAATAATTACAGAAATCTCAAAGCAATATATACAATAGCAACTCTTTAAATTAAATACTCAAATGTAAATAATTTCAATGAACCAAGTGTAATCATAAAAGCTGGTTTATGATTACACGGTCAACATTGATCCTCCAATAACTGGTTTAACGGTGGGTCAATAGTATAATTAAACGTTACTAATACTTACACATAAAAAATTCTAATCTAGCGTTTAATAAATAAAATATAGAAATATCTAAACAATTTTAAATTTCAATATTCCCAGTATATAAAAGTCAAAGATTCAAAAGTCAGCACAGTTTCATACAAGTGTGAAAAATTGCATTAAATTGACGTCGCAAAAATTCAAGAGTCACTGCTAAAAACTTTAACTTTAAAAAATAATATTTGTTACATTATCTGCTTAAACAAATCAGAGAGATCAGTTATGAACAATGAATCAAATTACACAAATCTAATAACCATGAAAACAAATTCAACTACTATGCCACTACTAGTGCAAATTCAACATATAAATTCAACTACTACTAATGCAAAATAAGAAGCACAAACAGTACAAACACAAAGCATATAGTACCACTTAGAACAGAATTATTTTAGAATAGAAAGAATTCAAATTTAATTGCTATTTTCATATGCTTTGAGATAATCATAAATCAGCGACGTGTGACTTGTTAACAAATTGTAGGCAATAGTCAAACATTAGGGTGCATAATGTCATATATTACAAAAAGGCAAAGATTACTAATAACCATGGAGAGGAAGGAGGAAATGGGTCTTAAACAAGCATCTGTGCTTCCTGACCCAGTGTGCCGTTATGTTATGTTATAATGCATTAATATTGATAGTTATAACAGCATACAATAATGTAAAGAAATAAGCTGACCATGCTTTCACATTCAACCAAGTATGAAGAATGTAAACTTTTAGTCTTTAACTTTATTGCACAGAATGATAATTACTGAAGTTAATTTCTTCAATAGTTCAATACAATATTATTCCTACAGTCGTTGGGTAATAGAGTACACCCACTAGTCAGGTTTGTTTACATTTTAAACTGTACAAAATTTAATAAAACATTAAAGCAAAAGTTTACAACAGTTGCCTAATTCAAAAGCATATCAGAGATTGCAAGAGAAATAGATTTGAACCAGGCATCAAAGCTGGTTGGGTATCTGCAGTCAGATATTTAACCAGGTGGTACAGGGTTTAGCCTCATAATTTAGCCTCTTAATCTAAAAAATGAATTTAACTACTGTCGCAGCAAGCTCCCTGAAGTTACTCTAAAGATGCCACAATGACGAGGTATGACTGTTGATAAGTTAATAAGCATCGATATTAGTGATTTTTAATAGTCATTACAAAACTTTGAAGCAAAGTTAAATGTCTGTCTTAGTACCATAACATTAGTGATTTTAATGGTCAATACATATGGTATGACTGTTGATAAGTTAATAAGCATCAATATGTGATTAATATGAATTAATATAATTAATATGAATTAGTGATTTTAACATTGTAACTACAAAGCTTTGACGTAAAGTTAACTGTCTGCCTTCGTACCACACGCTGAACTATCAGAGTCAGATGAGCTGATGATTTTCGTACCCACGGCCTCTTGCAAATCTGACAAGCATGCTACCCGCTCAGCTATCCACTGCTAAATTAAAACTCCAAATACATTACAGCTGCATAAACAAAACAACTCCATACTTATTACTGCTACTTCGACCGAAGTCTCGGCTACACATTTACTGCTACTGCGACCGAAGTCTCGGCTCTGGTTCGTGCCGTACAGACAGAATAGTCCTCCAGTCATTCTCACTCTGACTCTTTACGTACTCGTAATCCTCTTCTCTAACTCTGTGGCCGTACAGTGCGTACAGAGTGAACACCAGAGCTGTTAGAAACCTCTCCACAGACATCACAGGATGAATCCATAATATCAGAATGAAGCTGCTCACCCCGGTGTGTCTCAATCTACGAAGCAAACGTCTGCGCTCGCGGGAACCCTGACTAGGCGGAGCTGTGTTGCTGCCGATTGCTCTCAGCGCAGTTAAACCGATCAATTCCGAAACATCGAGACAATAAGCGGCCGAGTAGATGATGAACCAGAGAATAAAATGAAGAGCAAAGAAGAAGATCCAACGAAATAGCCGCGAGTTGGTTTCAATACACCATAGGTAGTGTGCGAATAAAGGTACACTGTAGTAGAAGTAGACCAACAATGTCGCACAGGTAGCGAGTATATAGACGGGTCGTTCAATTGAGAGGAGACCTATAGAATTCAGAATGTCTTTCCAAGTTCTTGACGCCATGCCCGAATGTTGTAGAAGGAAAAGCATGAGCAATGCTAGATTCCAAAGAAGAGGAATTAAAAATGGTCCCACACAATGTTGTGATATTATGCCAACAGCAGCAGTGTTGTTGGTACCGTTACAGATGTCAGGCTGTGACGATGTGTAGTATGTTAGATTGATTGATGTGGCCAGAGCGAGACAGATGAAGAAATATTTTGTCGCCCATAGGATGCCAGTCTTTAGAGTTGTCATCGTGAATCACGCAAAATCTACAAAATAGAGAGAAAACAATACATGATATAGCGCAGTGCATTATAACGAGTATAACATACTGCACTGTAAGCATTGATTTAATTCAATTCAGATTGATATCCTAGTGCAAAACTATATTATGTGTAACTATCAATATATGGTGATAATTACAGGTCTAAAAACCCATAGGAGCGTAGTGAAAGAGAGCGATTTATTTTATTTCAACTAAATCCAAATGGATACTATAAACAGCGATGGAAACATTCAAACAGACAGTGAAAAACAAGAACAATAACGAGAAGGCGCAAAAGCAAATACTACAAGTATACTACAAATACTACAAGTCATCAGTTAAGATACACTAAATCTTAAATAGCTGAACACCGCAAGATAAGAAGACCAAAATCCCGAGGCTTGTTATTGGAGTCTATTTGGAATGTTTGCCTTCACGCAATGAACAAATGGTACAATATAAAACTCGTTGAAGAAGTTGTATCTGCAATTTCTCAAACTCGTGTCTATCTTACGGTTAGGATTAAAGTACGAGAGAGAACAGAGGTAGGAATTTTGATTAGCCATATCATAACTATAGCATTGCTTTAGTATAAACGTTATTGCATCAAACAATATTCTTGCTCTTTCATATTTTTTTAATATAAATTTTGCCATAAGTCCCACCCTTGCTAAAATTTTGATTCAAAGGAAGATGATGATTTTGCCAAAACGCAAGAAATTCTTAACACTAACTCCTTTCCGAGTACTCATCGGAACTCCAAGTGAATACTTTCGAAATTTCTAAAATGATGAGGCAGCTATAATGTATCAAATCAACCATCTATTATTAGTTCTAGATGAGATTTGGTTGAGAGTTTTTGTTCTAGACGCTATGTGACTGAGAGAAGTTAAAAACTTAACATATTGCATTATCTACATTTATCGTAATGCTAATAATTAACTAAAATTGAATATAATTGATAAACTACTAAATATAGTAACCTCTTGAAAAGTGAATTTAGAATTTAGTACTGTAACTTAAGTTTTTTTTACTTTAATTTTGAAATTTCAATTTTGTTTTGTTTACATGTATGTTTGTAAACAAATTCAAGTACTGGAATTTCAGCTACTTCTTTTACAGTTCGATAGCAACTCCTATTGGATATAAAGCGGATAGTAAAGTAAACACGCATTATAGTGAATAATCAACTATGTTGATATCTATCACTTTTTAATATCACATGTTTAAACCGTTTGACTATTTAGATCATTTTCCGTGTAACCAGTCCAGTGAGTGTCCGAGATTTTACTCTCAGATCAGCGCGATCTTTATTACTTATTATTTGGATAGGTCTTTATTTCAGACCACAAATAGGAGTCTGATATCCTTGTGCTTTAAGTCTTTAACTGCTATGTTCTCTGCAACTGCTCAAAGCAATGGCTGAGGTAATAAAGTATCCAGTATGCATGTGGAATTTAATATGTCATGGCATAATTATAGTATGTTTGTAGATCCTTTTGGCGCACCTAGAACTTCGAAAATTGGCAATTCGTCCTCTTTTAACATAAAATTCAGTGACCGCACTGGCTTTACACATTGTCACAGTAGTAGGCCTACTTAGTATTGGATATGATTTCAAATCATTTGATTTTAAATCACAAAATCAAAATCTTGATTTTGATTGATATTGAGTAATTTTGATTGCAAATTCCAAATTTGTGTGATTTTAAGTAATCTTTTTAATGCCTCTCATTTTAATGGCTCACTTCATGCTCTCGAGTGCCTCAGTCCATGTTCTCAATGGTTCAGTCCAAGCTACATGTATATATGGCTCTCAATGGCGATCATTGCAAGCGCTCAGTGATAGGATCATGAGATCGAAATACAGGAGGAGGGGGAGAGGGCTGTATTTGCAACGGCTCACATGGGCAATAGTTGAAAATCCGGGATCTAAGCACCAAAGAGTAGATTTATGTCCCCCTAGTCCGGGAGCCATTGATAGTCTTTTCCTGAGCACTGACCATCTACCGTCTCTAGCTTTAATTCTTCTCCCCTATACGTATGTTCCTTGGCTACCATTAATAATCTAAATATATGCAGTCGAAGAGTTTAGAGTTTTCCATTGTTAAGCCGAAGAAATTCAGAGAAAAATAATAACTTAATTGATAAATGTTTGCTGATAAATACTGTCGATATATAATAATACTGATAATACTGTAGATTGTATTATTTGAAAGCTTGGCATAATGACTCGAACGTATTTAATATTTACATATCATATATAATACACAACGAAAATTCACTACTAAGCTTATCACTAGTTAGTTCGATGTTTAGCCCTTACAGTACATTTGAACATATATATTCAGGGGCGTCTTCACCACACAAACTATGAAGCAGTTTGCATTATGAAATTCTCCTGGGATACCTGAAAATCAAACTTGGGGGGGGGGGGGGGGTTCCAGATGCATGACCTTTCCTGGGGTAAGGTACGCTTGGCAAGGGGTACTTTGAATTTTGCGTCATAGGCCAAAGGGGGAGAAGCCCCTGTACTGATTTAATTAATCGTTACAAATAAATGAAGGGAGGACTAATGGATTTGACTGATTTATGAGTTAATTTATCGGTTGGTAGATTGATATAATCACACATAATCGGTTCTGATAAACTGCCTCTGATAACTTATCTGATTACTATCATTATACATCTCATCATCATCATCATCATCTTCTAGCAGGTGCTGTTCATCAGTTAACGGCGTCAAGTTCATCCTATCTTCTGTCGATAAACTCCTCCTAAGACCACTTCTTCTTTGATCTTCTACCGGTTCAACTATGGTACCATAATTCCTTCTCGATATCGCATCCCTGAGTACGTAGCGTCCTTTACCGAAGACGTCACCGATACGCCTTCCAGGCTGTTGAGAAAACCTTCTGGACTCCACAAGCGGATGTTCCTCTGAAGCTGGAATAAAACCGGACTCAACAACATAAGGCTCAGTGGCCCTACGCTCTCTCCTATACGTGGCCTCCTGGTCTGCCCAACTCCTCTCCGAGTCGCTGATCAGTTCCGCAGCTAAACTTTGAGCCCTGGAGTAGACGGGATGATCCCGGGATACCGGAGTGTTGATCCAGTCCAGCAGGACTTCTTTCTGCATGGAGTTGAGATCTGAGTGTTCGGACACGGTGAAGAAAGAGTGACGTAGGGCGAGAAAGCGGAGAAGAGGTTGAGAGGGGAATAGAAGGCGGGCGACGTTGTCGTGGTAGAGACCGTGTTGTAGAGGCGGGGAGAGGGCGCGTGGCAGGTCCATGTAGACAATCACGACCTCAGCTGTAGATATACATTTAAATCTGAGTGTATTAGGCATTAAAAGTAAAAATAATTATGCTAATACTACTATTACTGATACTACTACTACTATTCAAGCTATTGAGACATTCAAGCTATTGAGACATTCAAGCTATTGAGACATTCAAGCTATTAAGACATTCAAGCTATTGAGACATTCAAGCTATTAAGACATTCAAGCTATTGAGACATTCAAGCAATTGAGACATTCAAGCTATTAAGACATTCAAGCTATTAAGACATTCAAGCTATTGAGACATTCAAGCTATTAAGACATTCAAGCTATTGAGACATTCAAGCTATTAAGACATTCAAGCTATTAAGACATTCAAGCTATTAAAACATTCAAGCTATTGAGACATTCAAGCTATTGAGACATTCAAGCTATTGAGACATTCAAGCTATTGAGACATTCAAGCTATTGAGACATTCAAGCTATTGAGACATTCAAGCTATTGAGACATTCAAGCTATTGAGACATTCAAGTTATTAAGACATTCAAGCTATTGAGACATTCAAGCTATTAAGACATTCAAGCTATTGAGACATTCAAGCTATTGAGACATTCAAGCTATTGAGACATTCAAGCTATTGAGACATTCAAGCTATTGAGACATTCAAGCTATTGAGACATTCAAGCTATTGAGACATTCAAGCTATTAAGACATTCAAGCTATTGAGACATTCAAGCTATTAAGACATTCAAGCTATTAAGACATTCAAGCTATTAAGACATTCAAGCTATTAAGACATTCAAGCTATTAAGACATTCAAGCTATTAAGACATTCAAGCTATTGAGACATTCAAGCTATTAAGACATTCAAGCTATTGAGACATTCAAGCTATTGAGACATTCAAGCTATTAAGACATTCAAGCTATTGAGACATTCAAGCTATTAAGACATTCAAGCTATTGAGACATTCAAGCTATTGAGACATTCAAGCTATTAAGACATTCAAGCTATTGAGACATTCAAGCTATTAAGACATTCAAGCTATTGAGACATTCAAGCTATTGAGACATTCAAGCTATTAAGACATTCAAGCTATTGAGACATTCAAGCTATTAAGACATTCAAGCTATTGAGACATTCAAGCTATTGAGACATTCAAGCTATTGAGACATTCAAGCTATTGAGACATTCAAGCTATTGAGACATTCAAGCTATTAAGACATTCAAGCTATTGAGACATTCAAGCTATTAAGACATTCAAGCTATTGAGACATTCAAGCTATTAAGACATTCAAGCTATTGAGACATTCAAGCTATTGAGACATTCAAGCTATTGAGACATTCAAGCTATTGAGACATTCAAGCTATTGAGACATTCAAGCTATTGAGACATTCAAGCTATTAAGACATTCAAGCTATTGAGACATTCAAGCTATTAAGACATTCAAGCTATTGAGACATTCAAGCTATTAAGACATTCAAGCTATTGAGACATTCAAGCTATTAAGACATTCAAGCTATTGAGACATTCAAGCTATTAAGACATTCAAGCTATTGAGACATTCAAGCTATTAAGACATTCAAGCTATTGAGACATTCAAGCTATTGAGACATTCAAGCTATTAAGACATTCAAGCTATTGAGACATTCAAGCTATTAAGACATTCAAGCTATTGAGACATTCAAGCTATTAAGACATTCAAGCTATTGAGACATTCAAGCTATTAAGACATTCAAGCTAAGACATTCAAGCTATTAAGACATTCAAGCTATTGAGACATTCAAGCTATTGAGACATTCAAGCTATTAAGACATTCAAGCTATTGAGACATTCAAGCTATTGAGACATTCAAGCTATTGAGACATTCAAGCTATTAAGACATTCAAGCTATTAAGACATTCAAGCTATTAAGACATTCAAGCTATTGAGACATTCAAGCTATTAAGACATTCAAGCTATTGAGACATTCAAGCTATTAAGACATTCAAGCTATTGAGACATTCAAGCTATTAAGACATTCAAGCTATTGAGACATTCAAGCTATTGAGACATTCAAGCTATTGAGACATTCAAGCTATTAAGACATTCAAGCTATTGAGACATTCAAGCTATTGAGACATTCAAGCTATTAAGACATTCAAGCTATTAAGACATTCAAGCTATTAAGACATTCAAGCTATTGAGACATTCAAGCTATTGAGACATTTAAGCTATTAAGACATTTAAGCTATTAAGACATTCAAGCGATTGAGACATTCAAGCTATTGAGACCATTAAGCTATTCAGACATTTAAGCTATTAAGACATTCAAGCTATTAAGACATTTTGACCCGCTTGCCTTGGACTTGCACTGTTTTGATCTCGCTTTCTCTTGTGGTCTCTGTGTACTCAGTCGTCATCGTGTGGTGCTTTCGTGCCTGTTTGTGTAGAGTCTGCAAGAGACGTCCCTGAGATTGCCTTATGGCCTGGAACCGGACGTTAAATTCTTATTGATTGATTGATTTATTCGTGCTGTTTACCCCCGGACTCGTGAGCCTCGATATTTGTCTCAGTAGTGTTTGATGTTGCCATGGACGACAGTTGCACTATAATTGTTATTATTACCGATCCAGAAAAAGGTAGAAAAGTAGGAGAAATAGCCCTACCCCCGGACTCGTGAGCCTCGTCGTAGAGGCCGTCTATCTGCCCCTCCTCCCCCGTCTCGTCCAGGACCTTCCGCCCCGGGCAGTGCGTGGCTACTAGGATTATCTTAGGCACGAGCATGGCACCGTCCCTAATGTCATCTGATGTGCGGACGTGGAAGGACTCTATGGCGAGTGGAGCTCTGTCCATTTGAGCCAGACTTTCCTTGACTCTTGTTACCGCTCTCGAGTTCTTGCCCACTACACAAACTGCACTGGGTCTAACCTGGTAGATCTGAAAAATAAGTTTATTCTTTGATTTGTTGTATTTTGCTCTTTATTAAAATACTCAGTAAATCTCTGATGCCGTTGCCCATCATGGGTTGGCTGGAGCCAGTGACGCTGACGGTAAGATACTCGACTGCGAATCAGTATGTGCGGGGTTCAAATCTTGGGCTCGCCCGTCACTGACATCGCTTTCGAGTGAGGAAACTGACGTTAACCTAGCTTTATCAGATTTATACTTTTCACAGATGTTACTACCTCGATGTTGTTGGAGCAAAACACTTTAGCAAATAATTAACGTATATATTCTTCATTTAAAATATCATCTCTCTCTCTCTAGTGTACTGCCAAGCGGCAGGTCCATGGTACATATTCACAGTCTCGAGTTGCTTTCACACTTTATACAGAGCACTCCATTGATCAGCAAGTTGATCCCATCACAAAACGCTATATGTCTTACCCATACATTATGTAGCCCATAGCTTGGGAAATAAATTGCTTCTTGGGCAGTTTCCAGTTGCATTTCTCATCTTAGGCTTCGTCGCCTCTTAAGACAGTTGCAGTTTACGGTGTACCTATTCCTCAGTGACCCGGGCACAACACGGAAAGATACCATCTATTATAGATAAATACCGTTAGCAAATAAAAGGAGATTTTATATTCTTTATATAAAATCAATACCCCATGAAAATCCACTATGATAAAGCATAGTCTTGAAGCTTTTGCAAGATACGATAGATGTGAGATCAGATTTACTGAAATTATCATCACCTTCCTTAAATCCCAGTTTAGCCAGGGTCGGGATGCGAATAGACTCAACAAACCTATGTTAATAAAAAATATCAGTGCATATACGTCGTATCTAAATTAGTAAATTAAAACATAAATTAAATGACTGAGTATTTAATAAAACATACATTTCCTGCCCGGTAACACATACCTCTTCGGATACATACGTTCGTTTACTTCCATTCATGTGCTCAGATGTTTTCCATTTAATATTTTCCTCTCTGAAATACCAATGTGCAATTTCACACGATTAGATGATTATTATAATTAAATTGTAGCCCGTTACAAATAAATCACCAAAATAAATTAATGATTAATTTATTATTTAATTCATTATTAATTATTATTTTTAGTAAAATGATTAATAACTGAGTGAATAAACGCCGCAAAGCAAAACACCTAAAAGTAATAAGTGATTAAAAATAGTAGGCCTAAATCGCCACCAAAGACATGTAGGGCTTACACACATGTACATCAGTGTTAATATATAGGGCCTTGTAAGATGCACAAATCCCTGTCAAATACTTCTCTCTCTCTCTCTCAATCTCCGAGTACTGCTTATTGGCAGGTCCATGGCAAATAAATAACTATTTAGTAATTAAATCTTACCCTTTCCACTGACGTTCCTCTGAAGTCAGAATGTCCACAATAGACTTTACGCCGTCCCCGAGATCAAAATATTCCATTTCAATTATTTGAGCGAGATAAACAAACTAAGCTAATAGGAAAAAAAATATTATATCTCCAGAGATCACAATTTATATTTGCTTAATTACTTAACCATATATTTTAAATTTGAAAAATCTGGAAGAATATTTGGACGAAAAAGTAAAAATTAAGAAATAATTGAGGCAATTTTATATGAACAGATAGACGAATACCATTATATCTTCCTTACTCTTCATACTTTAAAAGAGCTATATTTAAATATAAAATTTGCATAACATATACAATATTATACTCTTGTATCTTTTGCTGTGTCAATGTTTAAATTTTAGTTAACGCTCTTTTAAAATAATATACAAATTCTGTAAACTTATGTTCTCGACTAATAGTAACATCGATTCAAGTCCTTTGTTTGTATTAATTTCTGACCCTTGTACATTAGCGTACTTTGTACAACTGCACTCCAGCTTTAGCAATGTATATTTATAGTCTGTGCTACAGTGCAGAGTTGATGTGCTGTTCCTGTAAATTCACGTTGATGATCATTTATGATGTTAGATCGGGATAGTCTTGCCCCAATACTATTTAATACCGTGTATTTTTAAAATTAAAAAAATGTTTATTGTGAATTTGGCGTCGAGTTGATGCTGAAATAAGCATCTATCTCTCTCTCTCTCTCTCTCTCTCGCTCTAGCTATCTCTCTCTCTCTCTCTCTCTCTAGCTCTCTAGCTCTCTCTCACTCTCTCTCTCTCTAGCTCTCTCTCTCTCTCTCTCTCTCTCTCTCTCTCTCTCTCTCTCTCTAGTAGGTTATTTGATCCTCAGTTTTCATCTGTCCAAAATCAAATTATTTAATTTTCACTTTCAACTGAGCCAGTAGAAAGGTGGGCCTGTGTCCGGCTCTGCATCAGTAGGTGTATCGGTTCAAATACAGCTCTCGCCCATTGACAGACATGCTTTCGAGACCGGAAGCTTACTTTAAGCAAGACTTCAGCCGTTATAAATAAGTATTTTAGAAGTAACGCAATATTAGATTTATTTCAAACATGTAATTAAATTAAGCAGTCAAGGAATAAATTCAATAATCAATCAAAAGATAAATAAATTTATTAAAAGAATCATTCAATCAATCAATCAGCCAATTATTCGATCAATAAATCAGAATCAACCATTAGAGAAGACACAGTAGCAGCGTGTAAGTTACTGTTACCTTAATCTTTGTGACGGTAGCTCGAGTGTGTCGAGTCGTCTTGAATAGAAGCCTTGTGGTTCTGAACCTTGACGTTAAATACACTGCAACCTAACAGCGTTTAAGTAGTATACAGTGCTACCCTCAGATTTAATTCTATTTTGATCGGAGCAGCTTTTGTATGCAAGGCTCGTACATACCTTTAGATCTTCTCAAGGGCCAGATGTACTTGTATCCAATGTGTTGTACACTCAATCTAGAGATTCTAATTCGTCATCTTTGACAGGGACAGTTGATGTACTTGAATTTGCAATAAAATAACATGAAATAATATTACGAAATAGTTTGAGGATATATCGTTAAGTATTGATACGATAAATACAACTAGGACACTGCATTGAGTTCTGTATCCATTTAAACATGAATAGTTTGGTCTTTTAATTTTAACATAATAAAAAAGTGTCATCACTGTGAGTAACTTATCAGATATAACATAACGGCACACTGGGTCAGGAAACACAGATGCTTGATTAAGGCCCATTTCCTCCTTCATCTCCATGGCTATTAGTAATCGTTGCCTTATGATGACCCACCAATTGCAGCAGCCGCCGATTTAAGAATTATCTTCCAACACCATGGGATTTTTTCATTCAACGCTGTCAACACTCTGTTTTCCAGGGGTGGTCACCTATTCACGTTCTAACCGAGGCCGATGAAGCTTAACTTGATTATTGACGCGCAATTGAAATTATTCATTACGGTGGGATTTAGCGCACCAAGTGGCTAAATTCAAGCGTATCACTTCCCTATGCATCTGCTGCTAAGCGCGAATTTGGACGAGAGAGACAAAAATTTCAGCTTAGCCTCTTGTGCAGCGATGCTCTTGTGATGCCCCCTGAGATAAAGGTCTTTGAAACAAAGAGATAGAAATTACTTCTTTATCAAATCTGCGGCGTTTAAAATCAAACTACAGCTTATGTAAAATTATGCTCACGAGTGACTGTAGTTGTGCAAAGGACAGATGAATGACTAAATGACGACGATGTTCATGAGATTGGTCTCGTAGTGGAGATGCCTCGTACCAAGGACAGATGAATGGCTAAATGACGACGATGTGCATGTGTTTGGTCTCGTATTGGAGGTAATCAGTGAGGCTGGTTGTGTGAGAACAAATGGTCTGGTTACAGACAGCTTTGTTTACCTTGACGAGTTACTTTAAACACGAAAGTATCAAAGTCTAGAAGAATATTATAGAGGCTAGAAGATAGAATGCTATGTGAAAGCAATCTGGAGATTTATAACACATTCGGTATAAATTATCTTGCTCTGTCAGGGCAATTAAATAGACTTAAAACTAAAGTGTGTTTCGAGTAGACCTATAAGTCGTCTAATGTAATTTGGCTGACAGCTGTTTAATGATAACGTGTGAGTTAAAATTAACTTATAATATATTAAACAATAGTGTCTTCTTGTGTATATACAGAGGAAAGCGGTAGACAGAGAAGAGTGGAGACGTTAAATACCATGGACCTGCCAGTAGGCAGTGCACTAAGAGAAAGAGAGAGAGAGAGACAGAGAGAGGTATCTTCTTGAAGTTACATTTAACTTATACTACAATATCGTGCGGAGCTAACATGTTAGCCTAACTTCATTAGGCTAACATGTTAGCCTAACTTCATTAGGCGATTTCATCGAAACACTATAACTAAAAGATTGAATAATGGAGTCTTTACCCGTATTGTTTCTGTGTTGCTGAGGAATAGACCAATCGTGGACACCACGTGTCGTTAAAGGCCACAAAACACTAAGATACATGTATATGTCAGGTAGGTGATCAACGTGTCCAATTGAATGAAATTGTCAAAAAGGAATGGACAAGCTTATCATGACCCTTGTTAAAATGGGATTCGCAAGATGATGATGGTAATTAATGAATAGTGGTATTTTACCTAAGGAGTTTAAAGGCTATGAAGGAGATACATAGTTAATAGAGGATCATCAGATGACCCTTCTGATCCGGTGGCTTTTTTGTATGTTGTTCTAGAGCGGATCCGTAAGGATTGGTTTCAAATCCAATGCTTTCCGGGCCACTGGTATGCTATCGAGTAGGAAGAGCTGACTTTAGCTTCTCCGTTTATAGAAAAAATTCAATGAGTATTGCATACAATGACAATATATTATAACATTTCATCTTTATTCAATACACAAATTATTTCTAAATTTTAATTTCAATTCCTATTTCGTATTTTGGACCCAGATCTTAACGGTTGAGTTTATAGGTTTATTAGGTTTATTGAGCTGATTGGTTGCACAGTATAAAAATGTCTGATTTTATTGTTAACATACAGACAAGGATCAAAAGCTGGGACTAAGGTCTAAAATATTGAGCCTGAAATAACACACGTGCTTTAAGATGGTTTCAATAAGTCTTCTACATTATAGTGGTTCCATTATTTAATAGCTACAATAGTCAGGTACTGGTGTTACTTTTTAGAGATTCTGTTTCTGCAAGCAAATCTAATCAAAAACCAATCATTACCAATCAAATAAATATCTATAATATTATCGCTTTACGCAAAGAGCAAACGTTATGCTGCATGATTATTGAAATGTCATTTTTTCATAACATCTATAGATCGCAAATTATATTTTCAGTATTGTAATATTGCAGTGACAGATTTGCCCAAGAGTATTGAATATATTTGATTAGATACATAAATTAAGACTTCAAAATTAATAGATAATTAATTAGATAAACATATTAACATAGAAGTGGAGTCTTTCATCCATTAACAATCCATGAAAATAACGATCTAAAGAAAATAGAATGAATTCATCATCAATCGCAAAAATAGAAACTGTTGGCTATTTCTGCTGCAAAGCGAATACTTATGTTATAGCCATCCAGGATCTTAACCTGATTTTCCAGAGTTGTTCTGAATTTCAAAACCTGAGTTTTCTTGAGGACAGGAACTAAAACCCTCGAGATATACTTTGCGACTTGACATTAAATTTAAATAGTTATTTATCCTATTACAATTGCTCAAAGAATATAATATATTGTTTGGTAACTTAGACAATTTGGCACCATACTATAGCCTACAAATCTGAACTTTCTTTGAACTTTCATTGTCCTTGTACAGTAGTCAAGGATTAGTCTGGTCTAACCGGTATGACAATAATATTAAAGCATAGCTGCAATAAACGCTGCATAAGTTAAACATATAGATAAAACATATAGCAAATCCTTGGCGTATTTATTTGTGCTTAGAATCAAAAGGGAATAAAAAATTCACAAATCAAGAGCCTGGAATGGTGTCAGGTCAAAGGTCACAGAAATTGCTCCTGTTAGATGTCTAAAAGTCGGCAATGAAACAAAGGATGGTAAAAAATTCTCTTTCAGTCCAATGTCGGCTTGACGAATCAGAAAAGTTTGAAATTGTAATTTCTCTTCATTCGCTTTCGTTCCTCCTTTCACGTTAGAATTTTCAGAATCTTGCATAGCGACATTTCGATTTTTACTCAGTTTTTCTTTCAATTCCTGGCGAGTTTCTGTATCGTCTGAAAGTACCAAATCACCTTTTCCAATTTCAGACGATTCTTCGCTTCCGCAAAGTGCAGAAAGGTGATTAGTTTTCTCCGATAGTAGTCTATTATTAATTGTTTCCTTGGTGTTCATATTGGCGGCGTAGGCATCCAAAGAACATTTCGGAAAAGAATCAGAGTGAGGATTGTTATCACTGGTTTCTAAATTTCCAATTGTGTCAGTTACTTTGTCCGCGTAAGAATTAATTTTCATTTCACTGTTTACAGTCGGATCCCTGCTGTATGAACGGATATTGCATATCCCTTTATCTTCGTCATTGTTGGACGTTATCGGTTCTCGTCGATGTGATAGTGTAGACGTCTCTTCATATGCATCTGATGCTAAACTGTTGTTCCTCTCTTTTTGATGATATTCTGGGACCAGATCAAGTTTAGACAACTTTTTCTGAGGCTCGTCCAATTCGTAAATTTTCACGTTATTTTTATCCTGAGAGAAATTCAAGCATTTATCCGAACTGTCTGCAAATCTCTTTAAGGCGTTTGTACTTTTTTCATCCATATCTCTTTCGGACAACCTAACAGTAGCCTGATTCTGTTGTTGCATTTGATCCACTCCGGTGCAATTGACAGTTTCCTCCTTGATTTTGTTTGTCTGAACTTGATCTTTATGGAGACCCTCCTCAAAATCAGTCTCAACTTCGTCGTATATTTCCCTATCACTCAATTTAGTATTCCTCTTTGCGCTTGTCGTCATATCGTTTTGAATTGAACAATTGTCATTCCCACAAGAAATATTCCTACAGATGTTTTCCATAAAGAAAATCTCATCGCCGCTTTGTCTAGCTTTATCGTAAACAACACCATTTGTAGTGGAAGTATTTGTCGGAATTTCGACGGAAGTTTCAACAGATCTTCTTTGATAGTTTGAACTATTAGCTGGAGCGCCCGGGTAGCCTTGATTTCTGTTCTCAATGACAGAAGAAAGTTCTTCCCCTGCTACGGTTTGAAGTGGCAATTCCATTGCTGCTCCCAACGGAAGCAAGTCTCTGTTGATTCCGTGTCTCTTTTCCATGTGCGTACGCAGGAAGTACTTATTGCAAAGCACCTTCTGACATAGCTGGCACATTACACGGGCAAAGTTGTTCGAAGTCTTTGGTGGCAGAGCAAACGAAGATGACGATGATGTCGAGGATGGTGAACCTTTCAAAGATAAATCAACTGAACCTATATCCTTCCGGTCAGAAGGATTAAATAGCATAGGAGAATTCAGGACGGGAAAATACGGCCTGGGAATATTTTGAGAAAAAAGATTCATTGAGAAGGGTTGGTAGGATGGGAAAGCTGAAAATGGATTTGGAAGTTTTTGGATATTCATATTGTCTGATCTGCTGACTGGAAGTTTAGAATTTTGGTTTATTCCATTGCGGAAAATAGGGTTTTCATTAAAGTCTGGTTTAGCGGTGAGATGCCCCTCTTGGTACGAAGCGCTTCTTGCAATCCCGTTTTGCAGCGAAAACTTATTACTTTGCATTTTGTCGTTCTCTTGTAATTTACTGAAATTTAGAGGAATGTCGTCAAGAACTCCAGAACGCTGAGGACACGATGCAGCACTATCAGATCTCTTCAGTTGTTGTTGTTGCTGTTGTTGTTGTTCAGCCAGACTGATCCCATGCACTTTGTATTTATGAGTCTTAAGGAAATACTTGTTGCAGAGCTGTTTGTCGCAGATGTCACATGTGACTCTGTCAGCGAGCTTAGCGGAGAGCATTCTCTCGAACATTCCCGCCTCGTCAGTGTCTTCCACTTCTGAGGTTTTGCCGTTCAGTACTTGACCTTGCATTAAGGGAGATCTCTCCAGCAGAGGACTGGTTAGTGCCCCATTTCCAGCTAGTGTAGGATAGATCCCGGAATACGATGACCCGCTTGAATATCCAAGATATCTGAAAAATTAGAGATAAAATACACCTCTCAAATAACTAATCAACTGGTTTATTATACATTTATTAAGCTATTTTTAGTATACATACAATAATTGTGATATTTTATGTTTGCATCGATGTCAGACGGTCGCCGTAAACTGACATTTTGTCTAGACCTTGTGGACGAATGCCAAGCTATTATTCATTAATATCTATTTATTATTACACACTATTTTCTATCCTATTTTTATTCATCATGTATCTCATTTATTCACTATTCTTCAAACCACTGATTTAAACAAACAATATAATCAAATTTACCTAGCACGATGTAGACTTTCTTTTACGTTGCTCCAGATTTTTTCGAAAGATATTTCTTCGAACTTAGCAAATCTGTTTAGATAGTCCTGTTGAAGTTGACCCAAAGGATGACCCTCCACCATTTTTCTACGAAAATCATTTGCCTCAAGTGTTATTGATCTTCTTCCGGAGTCCGGCGCAGGCGACGCGGACTCCTTTTCCCTTTCCTCTGCCATTTCTTCCAGATTTCTCTCTCCAGCGATATCGTGCGAATCTTTGGCTTCCTCAGAGTTAAGCTGGTGAATATCACTATTTGAATCTTGAGCCTTCAGGGATTCCGGAAGCTCACCTCTCTTTGGTGCCTCACGTGATGGATACGATAGTTTCTCTGATGTAGCACATTGAGCTTGAACACTTGCATCCATGTTCATGAACAATCCACGCAAATCATTGTTTGGTCCTGGCATGGAAAAAGTAGGAAATGCGGAAAACAGGCTGGATGGATAGGAGTTAAAATCTTTCGCTAGTCTCTCAGTCGCTCCCGTCCATGACTGAGGCTGTAGTAAAGATAAGTAGTTCAAAGGTTGTCGATCGCTAGCAAAACTTGCGAAATATCCTTTTTGTATCTCTTGTGCCTTTGGTAAACTATTTATTAATAGAGGGTTGACGGTTGGGAAACAGAAAGGAAACGACTGAACAGCTGGATTCGCGAAAAATGGAAATGGAGCTGCACTTGAAATCGGAGACCCAGGAAAATTTAATCCAGCCATTGAAGAAGCTGGAAGACCGTGAACGTCAGTTTTGTGCTTTTTGAGATAGTATTTATTACAAAAATGACGCTTGCAGAGATTGCAGTAATCCTCCATGGATGACGATGATGATGAAATGGAAACAGAAAGTGAATCGTTATCGATTGAAGTGCTTGTTTTAGTTAAATATTCGTTAAGATGTTCTGACTTAGAATATTTCTCTTCACTTTTATCCTCTCTAATCGAATCGATGTTAAAATCCGTATTGTCTGTTCCACCAAGAGGTGCGTTCTTTCGTGAAGTAGCGCTTATTTCATTTCCATTGTCTTGAACGACTTTGCTTAAATCCAACACACTGCTGCTGCTAAAGAAAGGATTTCTCGCATCAAACGTGTTGCCAAATATGCTTGAATTGAATCTGTCCTTCATAGCAATGAAATCGCTGTTATAACTAGACAAGCTGAACGAATTCTGTTTGAAATCCTTAATCACTCCAGTGGAGAATAAATTCCCAGCATTGCCTGATTTCGATACAAAACCGTATTTGTCACTATGGTCTATCAAATCCTGTTCAAATACTCCATGTTTATTAGCCATGTGAGTTCTTAGAAAGTATTTATTACAAAATTCTCTTTCGCACAGCTTGCAATAGGCATCTTGATGAAAAATAGGCATAGATTTTCCGTTGAAGGAATCAGAGGAAGTCTTAGAAGAGGAATTCGGGGTCGGGCTTTGAGATGATCGACAACCACGACTGTTCTTATCGCCAGAAGAGAGGCCAACGAGGCCTTCACTACCAGAAAAGTTTTGCTGAAGCAGCCTGAACGCGCTAACTTTAGACACCGGTTCAGAAAATGAATTTTCGAGAATATCGGATTCGCCATCACGAATGTTTCCTACAGAAAAATGTTCATTCGACATTTCTTCACATTCTTTTGAGCTAGTATGGCTTCTGATTGAGCTACAACAGCTAGTGGCTGACCTAGTATAGTCAACGTCAGGGCTTTCCTTAGGATATAGCTTCAGAAATAAACGATTTTCTTGATTTCCTTCAGAAATGTTCAAATTTCCCTCCTTTCCATTCCAATGAGATTGAACCAGACTTTCAGAGTCGGTCAGGGTAGTTTCACGTGAAGTTTCATAAACATACGAGTCAATCTCTCCCTGGTTTTTCCTGATTTCTGAAGTGTTGTAGTTAGTTGTAGGATGAATTGTCGCATCAGCCACAACGTCTTCACAGGTAGGTTCGAAGTCCTTACCAATCGTCACACTCGAAGATTTAAATCGAGCTGTAACACCTGATGACGCGTTCCATCCTTCCACTCTGGTATGATCTCGCTCTGTCGTCAAATCTGTTTCTCTCGTACTTGGATCGATGTTTGAATTGATTAAGTCCCCATTTGTGACTACAATTCCCGCAGATTTCACTAAATCACTACGGGATTCATTAAGCGGATCATTCGATTCCCATTTCATTTGATGTATCATTTTAGGCTCATCCAGTTCTGTGGCCAAATCCGATCTTAAGTCACCCATACCATTTATTCCATGAGACGTTTCAGTTTGGCCGATGATATTTTCGCCCTCTTCACTTAGAATTCGAATCGGGGTCTGCTGCTTCCGACGTCCAACCAGCTTCTTGATTGAATCAGCCGTTGAAGAGACCTCCGGCTTGAGTTTATTGTCCAAATGATCCAAATCAAGCGAATCAAAATTCGATTTATCCTCTTGGCTCTTCTCTGACTCGTTCATCTTGAGTAGTAATTGTTTAATATTAATTAATTAATTAATGATTAGCTTGTTGAAATGGTTCCGAAGTCAGGCAAGTTATTTCTCATGAGCTGTAGCTAGAGGCACTGTAGTTTTCGCCAACGTTCAACAATTAAACAATTATCTTATTTACTTCCAGTTCTTTATGTTGCCACTTGTTTCCAGAGATCGTTTCCGAAGCAGAATAAATTATCAGGTTTGTAAGAACCTGAAATATAAAAAATTTAAAAATAGAGATTATAATAGTAACTTATGCAATTTTGTAGTTAAACTCCTTTTGTCTGTTTAACTTATTAATTTGTATGTTTGTTACCTTAAGTATCTATCAATTATTGGTGAAAGTGAAACAAATCCTCTTGGAACTAATGTTGCTTTAAAGTAAAAGTCTGTGATAAAGCAAAAAGGTGTTAAATACACCTTTGTTTTTTTTGAGAGAATATTAGTAAAATCATACAATTACGTCAAATTCGTAAGTCCCTTGATAATGATTCTGCCAAGGTATTTGATAATGCGCTTGTCCATTCTAAACTTGATTACTGTAACGCAAAACAAGAAGAAGAACAAGAACAAGAAGAACATGAGGAAAAATTTCAATTGACAATCTTCTCATGAATGCTTTCTAGAGTCTCAGGTAACCATTTCCAACACAAGAAAGTCCTTACCCATTACACAAGAACTGTATAAAACTTAAATTTCTGTTATATTAACTGGCTCCAATTTCACATTGTCACATTATTCCCAATTTAACTTTCTAAAACCTGTGACATTAGCAGCCGACTTGCCACCTCTGGGAATAAGCTGATATTCATAACATAAAAATAAAACAAGCGAATTTATGCTTAATAAAAACCCCTTCCGCGTATAGTTAATACTTAATAAACGTTAAATTAACAAATATTGAAGATAAACATCAAACGTCCCATCAAAGACTACAGAGCGCAAGTGACTGAAAATGTGGAAATTAACCAACTTGGAACTATAGACCCCAAGGAAAATATATAATAATATCAATAATAGCCCATATCAGTAATTCATTGACACAACAAACTCCAGTAGTTGAAGAATTACGCTATTTCTAAAATTCACTCAGGCGTGTCTGGCCTCTCTCAAAGTACACGGCCAAGTATTACCATAGCAGCACCTATCTTTCTGACATCATCCTTAAAATTAAACGAAAATTCGTGCGCCCCTGTTTCATAAAACCAACTTCAGCTAGAGAGCGGAGGCTTAAATGATCAGTAAGAAATAAATTCTGTTAGGGGTTGAAAAATACTGAACACTTACATGTACATTACATAACACTAACATTCCCTTCTCGATAGCGATATTTTATGATGCTGAAATAAAGCGTTATGAGCTCTCTAAACTTTGTGAAATAAAACACGGACTTAAAATACAGCCATCGATTTGCACATGCGATTACATGATGTAAAGTTGCATCGAGTGTGTTTGTTCAAGTCCTTAGAGTTGCAATTTGTCAAGTTTATCAAGTGTTAAACAAATATAAATGCATTTGATGACTCGGATAATTTCACCAATCTAACATAATTTACGATAACATGCTGTTAGTTAATTTAATGCGTTCTTGACAAACGGTAGGACTTTGAGAATAACGTTGTATCCCTCGATCATATGTGAAGATCATAATCACATAATTTACTTCTGTAAATTTCTCAGGGGATTGACGCAAATATACTCTTTTGGTATCATATTAAATACATGTGGCTATTTTGTCATCTCAATGCATTGTTTCTATGCACATGATGATTATGGATTTACGTAGCGGGCCAGCGGCGTGAAAGAAAACATACGTCTGGCCCTTTTTATGTTAAAGTGATGAATACTGAATTAAGACTTGTTCGTCATGTTAAATTGACGAATGTGGAATTAAGACTGAGGATTAAACTTCGTGTTTACATTTTAATATTCCAGGGCAATCAATAAATAAATCTCTACAAAAGCAACAAAACGGAGAGATTGACAGTATTTACTTGATATGAAATTGTTTCATTAGTAAATAGTAGTAATAACTCGAGTCAGGGTAAACTTCGTGGTCTGCTTCGACAGAGAAGGTCCGGTACAACCACTGTATCGGGTATAATAAGAAACTAAAACTAAGTTTAAAGTCTAATTCTTTACCACAAGAGTACTGTACGAAAGAGTCAGGCTGGAATCGAACCTATGACTTCCTGTTTATCAGGCTAGCATGCTATCCTATCTGTCATCCAAACGATATACAGATACAAGTAACAGCAATAATGGAGAGATTGAGAAGGTAGTTGAAACCGGTGTTGGTAGTCAATTTTTCAAAACAGTCGGGCTTGTCTCAGCTGCAGGTGCAATCATCTTAATTAACGAACATGTTACTCTCAAGCGCCACTTGAAACAATGAAAGGCGTGTAGACGAGGAATTAGCAATTTCTCTTAACTGCAACCGCTGCAGGCAGGTTTATCGTCTAATGCTATGCAACATGAGGGATGATTATCGTTGCCATTAGTTTTAATTGCTGTACACGGGTGCGCCTTGCAATCAAATGAGAATTCATTTCCTTGATTTAATTATCTGAGAGAAAGCAGCATAGACTGGAAAAATGCGATAAATTGAGAGAGCGTAAGGATTGGCGATTACGATATGCGACATTTGAGAGAAAAGCAGAATTATCCAGATCTTATGTAAATGAACCTTTCCATGTAATAATGGCCGTTAGCCTAATTGCTGTATATTTGCGAAAAGATGTGTCCATAGGAAGCATACTTGAAAGAACAGTCTGTGAGCTTTAGTAACAGATTTTAAGGAGTAGTTATGAGCTAAATGTCTATGCTAAAGACATAATATTAGCTGTTGTTAGTGCAAAACTGTGTAGATAATAATAATAATAATAATAGTAACAAATAATAAATGTTTATCGTCCGTTACTTAATCGTCCAGATGAGGAAACGGACGTTAAAAAGGGTGTATTTGAATTATCTTTTTCTGCCCCATCTCTCACTTTTCCAATCGTTTTAGTTCCCGTTTTCATTTCGGTCTCGTTTTTCTCGGTTTTCGTTTTGTTCTTTCATATTGCAGACTCAAGATATAGGTCCATACTCAAAACTGTTTCTCATGTTTGGAAATCGGTATTCAATCAATCGTTAAATTACTGCCATTGCTAAGGTTAAGAACATCTTATTACATCATTTAGCTAGAAACAGTATGACTTCTGATTTTCTGCTTGTTTCCTTGGCTCATAATAATCTCTTAAGGTGATTAAAAGAATCTCTTAAAAATCTCTTAATCTAGAGAATATCTTACATTCTTGATTTGATGATACAGTAAACGTTGCAAAGTCTGCATTGGTCCGAACACAACACACTACTAGATAGCACTAAAAAATCGTTTGAGAACACTAACAATCTACTGTTCAATTATTTTTAAAAGCTATAAAGCTGTAAAGCCGAAGTTAACGTCAGTTTCATTTCACGAAAGTGTAAATTAAATCATTATTTCATTATTTCATTGAATAATTAAATCTTTAAATTAGTCATCAGAAAGAAGTTAAATAACGAGAAAGGCGAAGTGACTATTAACTCAGCTGCTGCACAGCGTCGTTTACTTAAATTAAATAAATCATTCAATGTTTAAGGTGTTTTTATGAATATCAACGTGCTTAAAGCAGATGACGTCCTAGACGCGTCAGCTGTTTCCTCTAAAGTCAGGACTGCATATCCACCTTCCGGATATGGAATATGTGCCAGCAATATTTCTGGAGCGTTTTTATTTCTGTAACTTGCATACTACTCAGCTGATCTGGAAATATTTTTCAATCACGTCTAACAAGCGCTACTACTTTTGTTATTAAATTTCGATTTCGGGTGTAATTTCTTAGCAAAGGCTGATATCAGTTCACTGCTTAATCTCTTTATTCCATTCAATATTCACTGATTGCGATCTAATATTATAATAACGGTACTCTGGGTCAGGAAGCACAGATGCTTGTTTAAGACCTATTTCCTCGTTCCTTGCTGTGGTTAATGGTAATCGCTGCCTTTTTTATGGCGCATCGATTGCAGCCGGTGCTGATTTAAAAATAACCTTCCAACACTTTGAGATATTTTTCATTCAAAGCTGTCAACACTCGGTCTTACAAGGTGGTCACCGAACCATGTACTAACCGAGGCCGATGAAGCTTAACTTCGATTAAAGTTGACGAGCAACTAAACCAAGTACTCTAAATCCCGCCGTTAGTTGTAAAAGGAAATAATATAATCTACTCGGTATTCACTTCTCTTTCTCTCATCTTTGATAGCTTTTTACGGATTTCAAATGAACGGAAACTCGTTTATTGTCCATTTGACAGACTTTTGGCAAAGGCATTTTCGGTGTTATCATGGATGACGGTATCGCCTGAACTTCGTTATTGTTAGCATTAAAATTTGCTTAACCTAACTAAACCGCTGCATTGATTAATTCATAAAACGTATCATTTGCATTCCCGATCACATCACTGCGCACCTGAGACCTCACGGTTCTGATTGAAAACATGTGTCAATTTAATCGAATATTTGCCACAAAGACTTTACCGGGGTGCACATAGGACCGGGAGGGAACGGGGTTCAACTCCCTCAATCGAACCAGTCTCCCCTAAGTCAGCTGATGGAAAACTTTTGGAGAGTCAGCTGTCTTCGCTGTTATAATACCAGAGTAAATTCATTGACCTCCTTCCCCTCAAAATAAATTAGTTCTACAAGTAATCTAAGTCTTCATGATACCAGATCATTGAGTTGAGCGATTAATATCAAAATTTCAGTGCACACGATTCTTTAGGTGGAACGAAACCGCAACGCGTGTGGTCTGGTTATAGAGCTTGTTCAAGTTTATATTTAATTGAATTTATATCACGAACCAATACATCACTACAATAATTATAAAGCGAATATGAATATAAAGCTAATGGTAACGCTAATGTTAACGTTAGTTTTCTCACTCGAAAGCGGTATCAGTGACGGGAGAGCCCAGGATTTGAACCCGCACCTACTGATCCTCGGTCGAATATCTTATCGACATTCGCCACTGGATCCAGCCGGTGGCTGGAATTATTATAATTAATTATAATAGTAGTAATTATAATATAATAACAGTTGTTATTACTATTATAATTCTAATATGCATTATTATATAGTATATTATACTATTTAATATATAATAAAAATCGATATAACCCTATTAATTTTGTAATAATTAATTTTAATAGCTTTGAAATAAGACATAATTAACAAAACTTGAGGCCGTAAAACTTGTGTGGAAGAAATCCTCAAACACCTAACCGGGTTCATACATCTTATGTTTACGTGGCTCTTTTAAACACAAAGATCTCTAAGAGAGTAAATTATCAGAGATTATAATTTAAAATTGGTCATTAATTTACTTTTTGACAAAAAATTTCTTTCTTTCCAGTGTTATGCTCTAATCTGCAGGTCTAACGCTTGTGTTTACAATCATAAATTATTACAACTCTCATCGAACACTCCATCGATTATCTATTAAGTCAATCTCTTCATACATGCTGTATCTAAACACCGACATTGCGCAAACTTTAATTTAACGAAAGGACTGATATTAACATTTATGACCACTTATATCTGCTTTTGTCGGCTATTAAGAATCACGTGCAGTTCTTGGATGATTACATCGAATGCTATCAAGCAGTATAATAGAATAAAACATTAAAACTTACCGGTACAGAATTCAGTGTTCTCCTTGGAAGTACAAATAACCCTGTTTGTAGAGCGTCAGGTAACGTCTTGAATTTATACTGGGCCTAACCTAATGGGAAAAACTATTTTGAATTTTGGTATTGTATGTTTAATATTTCTGACAGGGTAGGCCTTTGAAATAGCGTTCCATAGTTGAATTAATCTCTTTTGATTTAATTGAGAGATTCCTGTATGTAGAAATTTTCTGAAAATAATATACAAGTCAAATTAGTTACAGCTATATATAGTTATAGCAATTAAATCTAATCCAGCAATACTTAATTTAATAACAGGTAAGCGGTGATAATTACGCTTAGCTAGAATAAACTTTTATTGTTAGGCTATAAAAATTGAATTAAACTAAATAGATAGATTAATTATTACAATTTGTTTCTGTTGTCAATAGACTTAAAGGATTTGTGTGATGAGATTCATGTGAAAGATCTTAGATTTATGCCAAATCCGTTATTTCGGTCCATAGATGCACTCTCTAATTTGTCAAACATGCAACCAAAATAAAATTAAAAAATTAAAAACATTATACAAGGATCAACCTATTGCTCAAAACTAGGCTGTTGATTAATATGCATAAAATATTTTCTAAAACAAAAGATAAGACAGATCATTTTGATGATATCTGCAGCATGTCAACTTACATCGTAAAAAAGTCATATCCTAAAAATCTCGCTGTTTATCAAGATTAACATCTCCAGAACATGCTAAGCCAGTCCGCTGTTAATAAACGCAGACCGGAACACACGAAACACGACTGAGCTTGAATTGCTGCTCAAGACTTTGCGTGTGGCTCGCTTTCTCTTTGAACTTCAGAGAAATGAATTCGATATTTGACAATAAAGCGATCGACTGGATCGCTGAGTTAACAATCTACGCTGTACACCAAGGCTAGTGGAGATGCTAAACATGGATTTTATATAGACCGGATACGGCAGATGCTAGAGCGTCTTAAGATTTGGCAATGAGGCTACTACATCGGCTGGACCTAATAATATCCGTGTGACCGACTACATACAAGCCAATACAACTACTAATTTCGCTATATAATTAGATGTTTGCTATTTGTAGCAAAGATTACACTAAAATATCATACCAATACTCTAATCTTTATGTCTCCGTCTCTCTCACATACTCTCCCTAGCTTTCTCTGTCTCTTTCTCTCCCCTCCAATTTGGTTCTCAGCTTTTCTGTTTCTTGTCTCTTTCTTTAGCCCAAAAGCATGCATGTTCCGCAGGTAGCTCAAATTGTACCATTTCTTTATCATGAATGGTAATAAAGCATACTTACCTATGTTGCAGGGTCTTCTCTTATATTGAGGTCTATAGTTACGCCTCTACGTCGCCAACATTGGCTCTACCGACATCGATCCTGGCTGGAGCCAGCGGCGATGTCGGTAAGATATTCGATCGCGGCTCGGTATGTGCGGGGTTCAAATCCTGGGCTAGCCCGTCACTGGCATCAATCAACTTTTATATCGGCTGCACAAATGGTCGACAATAAGTGAACTAGTTATTAAAGATCAACGCTCTAAAAGACGCCCAATCACTGAAACCGTTCCTCAAATATTGTGCAGAATTGTTTTCTCACATTGAACAATAATTAAATATTATTGTCTTAATTAAAATTCGACTCTTATTTATTTTAACTGCTTTAATTGACCATATTTATAGTATTAGAAAAATTTTGACTTTACGATAAAATTAAAATTTACAAATGTTTGGTAATTGTAAGCGGTTTAGTTCTCTATGTTTGGTTCTCAACTAATAATTATTTGTTGCTTAATATTTAGCTTCACTGAGGTAACCAGCAAGATGTTGCTAGTCGCTGTAGCCTCTACTTCAGATCAATTTAGTGAACTGCTAGTGTTGATGGGATGAACATTTTCTTAACTATTTACTGCTATCAAGTGTTTTGTCTTTGACTGTATTGCTTATTATGTAACAGATTATGTGTAACTCTGGACTTCTGAATGTAACACTATTGTGCTAAAATAAAATAAACTCTCTCTTTCTCTGTAAGAAGTTTTGCCTTGAAACACCCAACCGATTGAGGACTCAGTAGTACGATTAAAACAACATCACGTCACCTTTCTTGTCAATGGCTAGGTGTCTATTATATTAGAAAAGAAGATGCAGCCAATGTTTTTTGCCTTGGGCGATATCAGCGCATTCTTCGAGCATCGCCGTATTGTGTACGACAGTTTTGATCATTCAAGAAAAGAGACATCACCCACTGTGTTCTGCCAAACTGTTTCAATCGATCTCTACTCTCTGATTAAGTAATTCTACAATAATTATTCATACAACAAGCAAACGGTGGATCATGCCAATATTTTGGCTGCAACGTAATGTGTAAGGTAATTTGCTGAATGTCTCAAGTTTCATATTAAGCAACTTTAACTTGCTAAGTTCCAGAGTTATGGAAATGAGCATTCTGAGATGAGATATGAGAAACTTGATGAAATGAGCACTGCACATAGGCAGTGCACTAAGAGCGAGAGAGAGAGAGCTGTATGCGATGTGCATATATAAAATATATGCATTCTATATGTACAAGTGTTACATTTAGAATCCATATTTTCGATGCCCCAATATTACTATAAAATCACTCCATGTAGTCAAAATTAAATACCTAAACACTAGCTGATAGAATTTTATTAAATATTTCTGAAATTAAATTTAGTTAATTAAACACCTTTCTGTAAAATCTTATTATTCATCCGATTGTTTTGTCTGCAATTTCTTTTTTTCTCAATTTTTTACGCAGCCAAGAATCCGAGATAGAAAGGGAAGGGGCGAAAAAAGCCGAGAATGAAAATTCAAACGAAGGCTGGAGAATGTTGGCTATTTGGGTATGGAAGGAATGGCTGTGCCATTTAAAGCGTCAGATTCTGTTCTACCCAAACACCGATCGCTAATTCTCAAGATTGTGATTTGATCAGGTTCTGAATTTTTCAGCTTCTACTGCATCCATCCCAATATCTACAAGTGTAGAGGCAACTTGACATATAGAACAGTCGCCTATATGTCAACACGAGGTCTACTATTGCACTCATCATGAGCACATCGCCAATCAGCTAAATTGACTAAACTAATAGAAAAGCGATAAAAAGCTAATGTTAACGTCAATTTCCTCATTCGAAAGCGATGTCAGTGACGGGCGAGCCCAGGATTTGAACCCCGCACATAGTGATCCGGCGGTCGACGTTGTGGTCGTCGTAATATCTCATCGACATCGCCACTGGCTCCAGTCAAAAAATAATAGAAGCAATAGCAAATTAGTTCATCCGTAATTTGATGAGAACTTAGCAGCATAGCAAGTATGTACATTTCGAAATCTTACGCTGCATTCAATCACTCGATACATCTAATGAATCTTAGGAAAGCATTTCCTACACAATTCTTCACTATGTTTTGTAAAGGTTTTGCAAGATTTGGATATAACTGTATACATTAATGTTACTGATTCTATTAATCTGCATGTATAATTATAATCAAAGTCTAGGCACATACTAAAGCCACGAGTATACCAGGGGAATAACAACTGCGAACATCATTGCTAATTTTATATTATTTTTGATGACGAATGGCGGATTTCATTCTACTTTTCTTAGCATTTTTCTTCAGAAAGATTTTAAGAAATGGTATGAAATATCTTTTATCCTATCTATAATTTCTCTCTCTCTCTCTCTTTTTAGTGTTCTACCAAGTGTCAGGTTCAAGATATAGTTAACATTAATATTATATTGATATTATTTAGATTATAACAAATATTTAATCATTATCAAGAAAACCATTTCTTTCGCTGTCACAGATAAGCAACAGCGTTTTATCAAGTGCTCGGAAGATATCCGGCAGTGAAGGATAAGACGAATAAAATTATCTTCAAGCATCATTGTGTGAAACTCGTTTGTCTCCCTTCCCATCCTGTCTGGAGAATCAATCTCACAACTGATAGTAGAACTACCTGGATTATAACAGAACTGATATAATCCAGGATTAGATCAGTCCTGATACATGATACAGGACTCTACATGTATCAGTGTTGACGAAGATCAAATGGAAATTATCGCCTGATTATCTCTTTATTTCACTCAGTTTTCAATTTTTTCATATTCTTCTCTATTCATAGTTTGTTCATTTATTCTAGAATTTTTCCTACATTTTCAGATGCTTTTTCTAATTTTCTTCTATTATTTTATTCTCATTTCGACAATTTATCTTTAATCTCTCTATCTCTTCTTTCACTATAGCACAAGTTTTTTTCTCAAATCGTTTGTTTAAATCGATTTATAGTGACGTGTGATGTGGAGGGACGTCACTAACATGGTCATTTTACGAGGAAACCGGTGTTAAATCTTTAGTATTATTAATATTATTGGTGCTACTTTTAAAACATTTCTTCTAAAACATGCCTTTTCTCTCTTTCTCGTACCTAACTCTCTAATCATGCATAACTTACGCATCATCTCTCAGTCTCCTTGGATCTCTTATTTTATCTTAATTTAATTCTCTCTCCTCCCATTTTCACTCCCCTTGGAGTGAAAATGTAGCTGGATCGTACCTACTAATTTAATTCCTCATAAGCCATTGATAGCTGTGGGACTATATATATCGAAGCTATCTTATCAAAATAAAGCTATTTATGAGATATCAATAAACCAATAGCTTATCAGTTGATCGAGCTCTTTCACGTGGTAAGCGTTGCATCATTTAACAAATTTAGAAATTTCATACATATAATTTCATAACGCATAGTTTATAATTATACATAGTTTACATAGTTTATAAGAGTATCAAGTGGCGGATCCAAGAAATTATTACGGGAGGGGCCTACATTTATTTAAATAATGTCCACATTTTTGCGCACGTCTTCTCCGGGGCAGATTTTACATTTTGTTACACTTATTTTTACTCTTACATACATATTTACACATACAAGTAATCATGAAAACAATGAAAACATCGGCTTAATTTTCTAAAATATTTAATATTTAATTGGCCTATGTGAAGTAACGGACACCCTGGGCTCGGTCACGATATCTGCAGGAATTATATGATTGAGATTGCCGTTGTATAGGTAACACCTTGAGGAGAAAGTGAGGAAGAAAGAGGAGGGAGAGAGAGAGAGAGAAAAGAGGAGAGAGAGAGCGTGTGTGTATGCCGTGTGTATATGAGAGACAGACAGATAAAGCCTAGAGAGATTAAGGAAATAAAGCTGGTAAAGCTAATGTTAACGTCAGTTTCCTCACTCTAAAGCGATGTCAGTGACGGGAGAGCCCAGGATAGCGAAACTAGCCGTTAAGGGAATCAGATAAAACCAGCCTATAGAAGTGTAGATAAAACCAGCCTATAGAAGTGCAGATAGAACCAGCCTATAAAAGTGCAGATAGAACCAGCCTACAGAAGCGCAGATAGAAGCAGCCTAGAGGAAAGCCTTTGAGATGGTTTGGGAAGGAGCGGTAGACGTCTTGTCAAGAGTTAACTGAAGAGCTCTCATTGTCTGCACTGAACAACCATTTCAATCATCTCTCAGGATCCCATTCCCCTGCCGTACGTCCGCCTTTGTTCTTCCGCCTAAAATTAATTGTCTGCAAATAGATCTAAACGGATGTTTGGCAATAAAATCTTTATAGAATCCCGAGCCGTTATATTGCCGATAACATCGACGATTTATCTATTCATTTGTCCAATCTATTTGTCTCTTTATATCTCCGTAGTGAATAATCTATCTATGTCCCCTTCTTTGCCTCTTGGAGTACTAATAGGTTGGAATAGGACTAGAGACTTTCAGCCATATTTTAAGTTGATTACTAACAAGTAGATAGATAGATATTTTATTACAAGTAGATAGATAGATAGATATTTTATTTTCACGAAAACAATGACACTGTACACCATGCATAAAATGACGTAAAAAATGGACATAAAGGTCCGAAGGCTCTGAAAACATGCCCACAAAGGCTACAATCAAATTAAACTAAATTAAACTATTAGAATTTATTAATGTTATTAAAATACTACTATTAAAGTGCACTTTATCGTTAATATTTCACTCAATAATCGATCTTAATTGAGTTTTAACATTAAGCAGTATTTTCATAGGACTTGCACTGCTTTGATCTCGTTTTCACTTAAGGTCTCTGTGTACTCAGTCGTCATCGTGTGGTGCTTTGGTACCTGTTTGTGAAGAGTCTGCAAGAGACGTCCCTGATATTACCTTATGGCGAGGAACCAGAAGTTAAATTCTTATTTATTGATTGATTGATTTGGTCAGCAAAAATTTTGCTATTGTTGGCCTATCAGTCAAGATTAGAATTGATAAGGAAATTGTTCATTTGATATCCGTGAAACTCTAGAGAAGGAGATATGCTGAATAACTATGTGTGTAATTTAAGATCCACAATATGTCCTATACAGAGATACAAAAGAAAAGGTATTTTCGTAATTTAACAAAGTAATAAACAATAATAACACGCACTATAGTGATGTGATCAACTATGTTGATATCTATTACATTTGATGTCACACATTTGCATCGTTAGATAATTTAGTCCATTTTCCGTGTAGCCAGTTCAGTGAATGTCTGAGATTTTACTCTCAGATCAGTGTGGCTGGGATTCGAACCCACGAGGGTTCAATTCACCTCAGGATCTGTCATTTAAAACTTCACGACGTTACCCGACGCCTATAACCACTAGCTATGTAGATATTTTAATTTATATATTTAAGTCAACGACAGATGCGAATAATCTGCAAAATAAGAAATTAACTAGCTATAATTATCACAGACTAAATTAAAGGAATAAAAGTGCATCTCGCAATACAGAACATTGATTATATTATTTAGCCTATATTTTCCACTTTGTGCAATTGAAAATAAAGTATGAAAATCACAAGCCTTGAAATTATGCAGTGATCGGGGCGAGACACAAAAAGGAATTATTTCGGTATATTTCGTATCTTATAAATGGAGTCAAATGTAGGACTAATGTAAATAAATCGTAATGCCATCAATTTTATGCGAATCGTCTTATTTTATTTTATTTTTATCATCCGGGAAAACTGATAATATCTGAAAACCGGACATTCTTGTGTTTACATTGCAATTCTACTTCCGTTAATGGATTGTGTTTGTATTGAATGTTGAGATTTCTGGAAGATAAAGTTGAAATCATGAATTTTTAATTTACTGGACAAGTACATGTGTATCACCTAGAGAATAAAATTTAAGTTGGTTGCTGTAGTAAACATTCTGCTAATATGGATTATTTCAATGTAGTATTTACAGGATTTATTTCATTCTAAATCAACAATATTAATGAATATTTTTAAAATGACTTCTGAAAATTTCAAGAATAGGCGAATCTTGCCCAAGAGATTCAAGAATTCTGTGTGAAAGCTCGTTCCTTTAGTTTAGGAGTCAATTGTCGCAAAATATACATCGTTTTTGCACTGCTTTGCAAGATCTTCCTTCTTCCACCCAGTCATTATATATGCATATATATATATATATATATTTATATACATGTATATATATATATATATATATATATATAGAGAGAGAGAGAGAGAGAGAGAGAGAGATAGATATATATATATATATATATATATATATATATATATATATTTAGAGAGAAGCTCGCCCGTCGCTGGTATCACTTTCTAGAGATGAAACTGAGGTTAACATCGGCTTTATAGCTTCCACCACAATCAAAGCAGACAACTTTAGTAAAAAAATTCTATTTTCAAGTCAGAGACTTCCTGATAAAATAACACATTAGCGAAAAATTACATATACGAAAATGCGTCGATCCCAATAAAAAACTTGTTATCTAAAGGGGTGTAATTTAATACAACCAGTGGCTAATCCCGCAAGCGTCTTGACTAGGTTCCATAGGCTCGCAATTCAAATTAATGGACGCAACAACCATTAGGCCACTGTGGTAGAAAATGTGCTTTAGCTGCTGCCGCTAATTCACACTGTGCTATAAAGATGGCCGATCGCTATAAGTCTAGCCAATCAAAAGCTCCTTAGTTGAAATCATCGTTATCTTCTGTTGGCCAGCCACTTCATTCTCAAGTGGAAGCAATCCATGATATTAGAATATAATGAGATATTAATATAACGCGGCGGAAAGATCCAAGTGATACGGATGGCGTTATATTTCCAATCCAATAAATGTTATTTCTATCAGTGATACAGTGTTAGGCTTTATCATCAGTCAACCCCTTTCTTCAAAAAATTTAAGTATAATAAAACTGATACGGCTTTAGATTCCGTTTCCACATCCAAGAATGGCATCTGAGATGTCTACGTAGCGTACTTTATCAAATCGTACAGAAAGTACAAATTGTTGTGTAGAGGATGTCAATGATAAAATTCACTTTAAACTTTTTTGTAAGTGACATTGGACGTTTCTGCAAGATTCATATTCTCCATATTCTGTACATGTGCCAATCTACGAATTAAATTAAGTTTACAAAATTCAAATTAATCTAATACTCTCTCTCACACTTAGTGCACTGCCTACTGGCAGGTCCATGGTATCTAACGCCTCCACTATTCTATGTCTTCCGCAAACCATGGGCCTACCAGTAGGCAGTGCACTCAGAGAGAGAGAGAGAGAAAGGGAAAGAGAGAGAGAGAGATCGCGATAAAAGCTGAGAGAGTACCTTTTTGTTCATTTAATGCAACTCTAAGTTCTTTTCTTGAGCTAAATTAGCCCATTGTGAGTTAATGTTGCTTTATTAATTTCATACTTGTCATTGCATCTCACGGTGCTCTTGATTCCGATATGTCCATCGTTTCTATGGTAACAACACGGACTCATTTAAAAGTAAAGAGAGTAGTATGGATAGCTCTCAAACTGTTCTGATGAGGTAAACTTTGGGAGGGTCTACAGATTCAGAATATAATTTGGTTATAATGATACCTATTACAGTAGAATTAAAAAAGGAAGCTAATGTTAACGTCAGTTTCCTCACTCGAAAGCGATATCAGTGACGGGTTAGCCCAGGATTTGAACCCCGCACATACTGATCCGCGATCGAATATCTTACCGACATCGCCATTGGCTGGGAGCCAGTGGCGATGTCGATAATATAATATAATATAGATAATATGTATATTATACACAGCAATAATATGTACACTTTAATATGTATATTATAAATTTATAATTTAATATAATTATTATTATTATAATTTAATATAATTACACAGTAATTATATTAAATTATAATAATAATAATTATATTAAATTATATTACTTCATTCAATTATATTACCTGAATGATAACTTCTTGTCTTCTTCTGTGTTTTTTGTGGATGTATGTTATACTAAGTTTTTTAAAATTAATATAGGTAACTTTCTCTCTCTCTCTTTTCTACAGGTTCAACACCATTCTTTATAAATCTTTATAAAAGATTCCATAGAAGTAAAAGAAAGCTAATGTCAACGTCAGTTTCCTCACTCGAAAGCGATGTCAGTGACGGGCGAGCCCAAGATTTTAATCCCTCACATACTGATCCGGGTTGATTATCTTACCGACATCGCCACTGGCTCCAGCCAATGTGATCTTACCTGGACAGATCTGTGTAGCTCCCTGGTTAGGAGTTTGACTGGGAATGGGAAGGGTTTTAGGAGAGAGAGACAGAACGTGACTATGTTTGCGCAAGGTGGACTCACGACTGTCTGATTGTTTGTTTATATGTCTATATCCATGCGTTCTTTATGACAGTGTAAACCGTTCCCTGACACATCAGTCATAAATTACAATCAGCGGCCTCGAATATCGCGATAAACTTGTACGACGAGAAGGTTTTGTTAATTATTCGGATTATTTTAATTAGGTTAAATAAAACTATTATGACTTATTATGAAACTATTATTAAGAAATAATTATAAAACTATTATGAATTATGAATTTTAATTATGAAAATAAAACTATAAATGAAATATTTCTACGCTATAATCGTGAAATTTTACCTAAATTCGAAGTGAGTGTTAAGTTTTACATTTTCAATTATGTTACGATTTCGCTTAATAGAAATAACTTACACCCTTGTTCGTACTTTCGTGGAGTATAATAAATATTGCTAACTGCAAGCATGTAAGCCTTATACTGCAATCTTATACCACGTGACTGAATCAAATTGTATTCTAAATCGATGTGTTTTAGATTGAATAAACATAAATCTAAAATAAATAAAAAATATAAAATATATAAAGATTACCAACTCTTTAAGCTTAATGCATTTCCCTAGTAGGGCATCATTGCTCATTAGGGAATAAAGGCAACCATTAGGCGGTTGAGTCAATAAGGAGACAGTCATTTCAACGCGGCTTGGTGGGGGGAGGGGCGGTCAATGAAAGGAAATTATGATACAACGGGAATAGGTAGTAGTAATAATATACCAGACAAGTGGGATTGTGAAAGTTAAAGCTAGCGAAATTGCATTGAACGATTGAATTAATAGATTGAAATTCAATTAATTAAAATTAATTAAGTAATTGAACGATTGTTTTACCTCGAAAGGACATCAATGACCAGAGAGCCTGTATTTGAGTCCTGCAAATAAAGATAAGCGTTCGGAATAACCATACCAATGAACACCATTGGTATGGTTACTAATGAACACCATTGGTGTGATTAGTAAGGCCGCACGTGTAATTGTAATATGGGTTGCGTGCATGTATTGTCTTATGTACTGTGCGTATTGTATGAATTGTATGTACCTTTGCATTGTACGTATTGTATGTATTGTGCGTATTGTATGTATTGTTCTGTTGTGAACGTTCAACTGTTTAATAAATCAAGCGCATGGTGGTGTCACAATAGGCGTGATAAACACGATAAACATGATAAAAATGATAAACATGATGAACAGGATAAACACCGTAAACATGATAAACATGATAAACATGATAAACACGATAAACGTAATTAACGTGATAATCAGGATAAACATACACGTAATTAGCATCATAAACAAGCTAAACATCAAAACATCATAAATATGATACTCACGATAAACATGATAAACACGATAGACGTGATAAACATGATAAACATAATAAACACGATGAAGGAAGAGAGAGACAAGAAGGTTATAAACTCTGGTCAATTAACCTATATCAAGGCAATCGTACACAACACTTCTATACCGAGGCAACAGAAGATTTTATTCTGAATTTTTTGGGGGCCCCTACATCACCTTGAGCCTCATATCTGCAGTAGGTTATTTATTGACCTGCCGTCTATGTTGGCACATAATTCAAGTGTATATCGTTATGATAACAGAGAGACGGAAAAGAAGCAAAATGTTCCATTTCAATAACTATTAACCGAGTATATACCATCATCAACCGTCTAAACATCCAGAAACGAAAAATATTAGCAATTGCCAATTCGCCTAAATCATCTTTCTCACTAACTCCCCCTCCCTCTCTCCTCGCCTACCCTTCCCATATCCAGCTGAGATGCCCACAATAAACAATGAAGATTGTGAAATTATTTGTGATCCTTAGACTCATAAAAGGTAATGCAAATGTAAATTTGTTAACCTTTACGCGACAGTAAACTCTGCTTATTTCTGAACAAATATGCAAACGAATATTAAATTATGCTGAGGGAGTGAGAGTGACAGAAGTAGAGAGAAAGGGTGAGATAATGAGAGAGAGAGAGAGAGAGAAAGAGAAAGAGAGAAAGAGAAAGAGAAATAGAAAGAAAGAGAAAGAGAAAGAGAGAGAGAGAGAGAGAAAGAAAGGGAGAGAGAGAGAAAGAGAAAGAGAGAGAAAGAGAGAGAGAGAAAGAGAGAGAGAGAAAGAGAGAGGGAGAGAAAGAGAGAGAGAGAGAAAGAGAAAGAGAGAGAGAGAGAGAAAGAAAGAGAGAGAGAGAGAGAGAGAAAGAGAGAGAATGAAATTGACCATCAATTTCCAGACAAAATTTTATGATAATAAAAACCAAAATTAGTTGTGTAGTAGGGAAGATTTGAGTAATATATCATTTTAAGAATTCTTACCAGCATCATACTAAAGCATTGTTTTGATAGTCTAGCCGATAGAATGCTTGCCTGAGAAGCAAGTTGTCACGAGATCGAAATCTATTGAAAAAATCTGATATCTTGTTGCAAGAGAGCGAACGTCAAACACTGCAGCTGCTTTTAGCGCACTTCAATTTAGATCAGAATTTACATTTACAGTTTAATATTCAGCGTGTTATGATACTATTTACAGTAGATATTATGCCCATATTGAGATATTATGATATAATTGTAGATACTATTATACTACTTAGATACTCTTATACTATTTAGATACTATGATACTATTTAGATACTAAGATTCTATTTAGATTCTATGATACCCTTATATATAATGATATTATTTAGATATTATACTAAAATTCAGATACTATGATTCTAGTAAGATACTCCGATACTATCTGTGATACTATTTAGATGCTATGATACTATATTAATTCTATGTTGAATGATTTGATCATAAATTCTTATAGAGAGATGAAAAGAAAAGCTGAGGATAGAATTGGCTGGAAGAGTTCAATGTCATGGACCTGCCGTTAGGCAGTTCACTAGAAGAAGGAGATTTGTCTAATAAAACATTGAAAGATATATTACATCCGAAACAAGGATCCCTGAATGCATGAAAACAATAAAAACAAATGCAGATTGCTAATAAAGTATCTTTATAGCTTACGCCGATCTTCTCAATAAATAACAATAAATAAATCTTCGGAAACTTAAAAACTCTTGAAAGTACGTGAGTTCTTCAATATGTGAAGATCTGCGGTACCTAAATTTATTTATTCAATCCTGTTCCTTAAATCCGTGGATGGGATGCTACGAGGATGTAAAATTAACTAGATGAAGCATTTCAACATCAATCGAATTAAAATCCTAAATCTTAAAGCCAAATATTAGCTTTAATGCTCCACCAACTTTGGCTGGAGCCAGTGGCGATGTCGGTAAGGTATTCGACCGCGGATCAGTATGTGCGGGGTTCAAATCCTGGGCTCACCCACCACTGACATCGCTTTCGAGTGAGGAAACTGACGTTAACATTGGCTTTTTTACCCTACTCTTCCAGAAATCTTTCGTCACCGACGGGCAAGGTCTAAGACTGAAGCGAAATCTAGGTTGCAGCCTCAAGTGACCAGCAAACCTAAAAGTGTTCTTATTCCTCAATACTGAGTATCAAAACTTTTGAGCATGAGCCGTCATGAAACTAATATACAGGCCATCTTAACGGCTTACAATGATAATAAATAATAAAGGTTTAACGTCTGTTTCCTCAACCAAGAATGATGTCAGGGACGTCCCCAGAACACACATCACTATAATCATATAAAGATAGTGTCAACTTAAGAAACTTTGTAAGACAAAAATACAGAAAAATTGCTTTGAATCTATGTCGCAAACCATAACATCATCCCAAGAATTGCACAGAAGATGATTCATAATATAGGGCAGTCGCTACACCAATTGTGGCAGGACAATACCAATATTGTGGCAGGTCATTTATACCACAACACTACTTGGCCTTGACTGTCCACTCAGCGTCGTTACTGTGGCAATTAGCATAGAGCGGGGTCTTATAAATATATTATTATTATTATTATTGTTATTATTATTATTATTATTGTTATTAATTTTATTATTGTGATTCGTTAGCATTTCTGATATTGATAATAATAAATAAATAATAAAAGTTTAACGACCGTTTCCTCATGCAAGGATGATGTCAGGAACGTCAAAAGTAATTGATGAAGAAACGAAAGGGAGATTCATTTCCCCAGGAAATAAAGTGTTATAAAATTTAAGGTATGTGTCAGATATTTAAAGCTAAAACAGTCTTATTAAAATACAAATTCAAATGATACAGCGACATACACTTAATTTAAGATATAAATATGGTGTCGGCTGTTACTCCGGTCATAAGAAGTTCTATCGTCAATTCCGTTATCAAAACCAGGACTGAGTAGGGACTGAACGGAGTGGGGTCGCCACCGTACAACTGATTTATGATATCTCTATTCTGCAAGCGAATACAATGAACTTCCGCGTTAAGGTTACGCAAAACGATGAGTGGATTGTGGTTACCATCCTGCCAACATTTTTAACTTAGCGTGTTTGTCTCCATTAACTTAAATTATGCGCATTTGCTGGAGCCAGTGGAGAAGTCGGTAAGACTCTCGACCGCGGATCAGGATGTGCGGGGTTAAAATCCTGGGCTCTCCCGTCACCGACATCGCTTTCGAGTGAGTAACTGACGTTAACCATAGCTTTACCAAGTCATACGTGACTAAATCGTCTTAGTAATTTGACCGGCACTGAACGAAATAAATATACTGAAAATGTATCATGTTGGAGAGCGTTCTGATTACGTATGATACATCACTTACACAAATGATATAAGTTTAATTCTAAGGAAGCAGACCAATTCGATTTGTCTCAAAACTGATCTTAGCACAGCTTCTTCAAGAATGAGGTATCTCTTCTCTCTGCAGTGCACTGCCAAGTGGCAGGTTCAAGGTACATATTCAAACTCAAAGTCTGCTTTCTCATTCCATAAGAGCACTCATTAAATCAAGAGGTTAATCCATTCACAAAGTAGATGCCTTATCCATACCTTATGTAGCCTATATCTTGGGAAAAGTACTTATTAACTAATAATTAGTTGATATTATTTATTATACTGAATTAGAGACTTTTAGTTGCATTAGTAATCATTCAACAAGTATAGAATATGTGCGTGGATGGTGCGCATTTTATTGCAGCCTTCTGAAGCTTAAAATTAGATGGATTTCCTACTATAGTTTTGCAGTCTATGAATAAAAAATACCTTGAAATGTTTCTTCTGAATTAAGAAAATTGTGAAATAACAAATCAAATCATTTAGCAATAACTCTAGCTCATAAACAATTAAAGCAAGTGTCACAATAGCTCAGTGTTTTGGAGTGACAAGGGGCGTGGTCATTAAAGGACTGAACCAGTAAAGGACAACTGAATTCCAGGACCTTCTTCTCTTCGAGGAGCTGACTAGGGAATATAATATAGGACACTCACTGGACTGGTAGATGCTTAATGAACTAAACCTTCCTAGTGGTTGAATCGTGGTATGAAAAGTGATGGTTAGTAGCATGGATGATAGGTGATATTATCCTTAAAAAAGTACCCAGTGTAAGGTATGTTTAAAGCGATAACAAACTCTCAAGTCTGAATCCAACGATACCTACGCTTTTCATAAAAAGCTAAAAGGAATTCAACTGGAAATTCCTCTTTCTAATTATGTCCTTGAAGGAATGAGTATCGAACCAGAAGCCTGCACCACTGAACCGCAGTCCACTACCTAACCGATCACACACCTGACTCAATCGAACGTCCTCTGACTGAAGGACGCACTGGATCTTAGAATTGGACGCTTGGGGGTGGATTGCAGACGGGACAGGGGAGTTCCGGAGTAGAGGGGTGATGGTGAAATGGATGACCGCGATGCTCGTAAAATTAGCAAAACATTTCAGCTAGCGACTGACTATAAATCATAGTCTATATTGGGTAGATTAAAGCATTCACACCATCGGTCCAGTATCGAGACGGCTTTCAGTCTAGCTATTCCATTACCCTTCATCGCTTCCTGCCTTTTGATATCTCGCTGAAATGATAGCAGCTATGCGATGACTTTGTATAAAGCTGCATAGGTAAACTACAGCGTTTCGCTATTGAAAATATCTCTCTCGCTCCCAGTGCACTGCCTACTGGCAGGTCCAAGGTATATAACGCCTCCACTCTTCTCTGTCTTCCGCTTTCCTCTTCGTGTCCACATACGAGTGGATCTTTAAATCATCTATAACATTCCGTATGATATACCATTATTCTTGGGGGATTCTGCCTATAACGAGGTGGGCCCCTTTATTTCTTTATTGAAAATATAAAAGGGTAATATTGGTTTAAACATTTGGTTTTTGTCCATTATTGGTAAAATACGTTGACGCCATGCATGGTGCCCCATATCATTTTTATTAATGGAAATCTGCGCTCATCACCTAATTAATAAACAATGTGTTCTTCTTTTAACATAACATATCATAACGGCATACTGGGTCAGGCAGCACAGATGATTGTTTAAGACCCATTTCCTCCTTCCTCTCCATAGTTATTAGTAATCGTTGCCTTTTGATGGCGCATCAATTGCAGCCGGCGCGGATTTAAGAATAACCTTCCATCACACTGTGATTTTTTTCCTTCCTAAGCTTTTACCAACACTCGGTCTTCCAAGGTGGTCATCCACAAAGTACTAACTGAGGTCGATGCAGCTTAACTTCGTTAATTGACGCGCAACTAAACCAAGTGCGCTAATCCCGCTGTCCTAGTTTAAACTAATTAAACTAGTGATCTTATCTACAAATTCTCTAACTATAATCAAATCGAAAGCTACTTTAGCACATCATTTTTATTTGCATTAAAATTTATCTACAAAGTGTTTGAAAATTGTCGTTAGATAATCATAGATGGCTCAAATGAAACAGAATATTTTACTCGCAGTTGTACAGGATTAAAATATTTACTAGAAGAAGCTAGATCTCTATTTTATAAACAGTAGGCCTATTCGAATAATTAACCAGAAAATCCTTTAAAATATTTAAATGAGATCTTTGAAAATTGGACCCAATGGCATTTATAATAATAGCTTATAATGTCGAGTACAATTAATGATCTTTCGATGTGATATATTCAAGCAGTTGAGCAAATATTTTGAATTTTTCAAATGTTTTTACATCTGCATTGACTTCGCACATAGCTTAGTGATAGTCTTAGGAAATGTGAGACTAGTTAAAATGCTTAAAATGTTTGTTTCATAACTGTTGATATCAGCAAATACTGTAAAGTGCTGCAAACATTAGAAAATGCAAATTATATGTTGAGAAAAACTATATAAAGTGATGCCAAGGTAATGACTTTCGTTAATTGCACAATTTTATGAACTTAAATCATCCATTTTATAGTCTTCCTATTCTTAAATAGCAAGAAAATAAACTTTAGAGAGGAAATATTGTGCTATGGACCTGTAAACAGAAAGGAGTCAGACGTTGAACTGATGAAATTATAGTTGTGTAGAATCTGATATCGTTCACATAATAACGAAGGTTTTAAGCAGCGCAGTAATACGTCTATAGTAACTGGATGAGCAGCATTTTAATTGGATCTGTAATTGCCAATTCATCATCTTTCTTCATTGTTCAGCGCAGGGCCGCGGAGATCTATGCTCGTTTGTTTCTTCCCCTGCAGACGCTCTCAGTACCTCACCCCGTTGAGAATCAAACTCAAGTGTTTATTCGTAACCATATGTACTCTAAAAACTCAATTTTATTGAAGAGAACTTTAGTCATTAATGTCCTCTTCAATATTATAAGAACTGAGTTTTTAAGTTCCGTCAAGTTGGCTCCACAACTTCTTCAAATAAATAAACTTATATGCCGAAAATTTAGAATATGACAGTTCCGTAGCCAGCGCCAAGTTGGCTCTGCAAACTTTGGCACGCAATACGTACCAAACGGAGTGAGCTCTAATTGTGGGACACAAAGCAAAAATTAGCACCAATTGAGCTCTAATTTTCGGCATATTAATTAGATTTATTTATTTGAAGAATTTGCGGAGTTAAATTGACGGAGCTGACTACGGAGCCTACTTTGGTTGAATTATAAAAAATTACTTTATAATTATTTGTAGATTATTTAATTCAATTTGTAGGAACCTGCTGCAAAATATGATTTATTAATGAATTTATTTTACCCCCTCTCTCGCTCTCTCCATCTTTCGCTCTCTCTCTCTCGGCCTATCTCTCTCGCTTTCTGTCTGTCTCTCCTTATGCGCCTATTATCTCTATCTCTATCTATCTATCTATCTATCTATCTATCTATCTATCTATCTATCTATCTATCTATCTATCTATCTATCTATCTATCTATCTATCTATCTATCTATCTATCTATCTCTCTCTCTCTCTCTCTCTCTCTCTTCCTATGCCTCTCTCTCTCCCTGTGCAACTCTCTCTCTCTCTCAATCTATCTATCTCTCTCTCTTTAACTCTCTCCCTACACACCTCTCTTTCTCTCAATCTCGCTCTGTCTCTTTCTTTCCTTGCTGGTTATTGCTCAAGTAGTGGGCCTAAGATACATATTTCTACTCGTACTCTGTGTTCTGTGTTCTTGAAGAGACTCACCAACAAGCTGGATAAGCCACGAATTCAATATAATTTATAATAAATAATTTTAATTTAATAATTTTTCAGTATATTTCATAATTGTAAGTTAAAATCAAACAAACATTAATATGTTAATTCTGAAAGGCGGCAAAATCTAATGACTGGTTTAAAAATCAGGTTATTAAACCGGTAAACTAGCGTAATCAGTTTACTTAACCGGTAAAATAACGTAACCGGTTAACATAACCGGTTCTACAATCACATGACCGGTTGGCTCAGCGACAGTATAAAAGCAGCAGTTCCTGAATGAGCGGCTCATTCGTCGTCAGTTAACTGAGACGTTAACAAGGTGGACTGACAGGAGCGGACTGCCAGGGGCGGACTGCCAGGAGCGGAGTGCTCGGGGGCGGGCTTGACCGGGGGCCGGCCTGCCCGGGTGGGCCTTCTCGGGAGCGGGCCTGCCGGGGAGGGCCTTTCCGGGCGGGACAGCCCCCAAGCCCACCGGGCAGGGCGGACCGATGCAACCCCCCAAGCGGGGTAGCCGCCAGAGCTGGAGAGCCCCCAGGGCGGGGGAACACCCGGGCGGGGGAGCCCATTGGGCGGGGGAGCCCATTGGGCGGGGGAGCCCACTGGGCGGGGGAGCCCATTGGGCGGGGGAGCCCATTGGGCGGGGTTGGCCCCCTGGGCGGGGTTGGCCCCGGGGGAGGGGTTGGCCCCCTGGGCGGGGTTGGCCCCGGGGAGGGGTTGGCCCCGGGGAGGGGTTGGCCCCGGGGAGGGGTTGGCCCCGGGGAGGGGTTGGCCCCGGGGAGGGGTTGGCCCCGGGGAGGGGTTGGCCCCGGGGAGGGGTTGGCCCCGGGGAGGGTGGCCCCGGGGAGGGGTTGGGGAGGGGTTGGCCCGGGGGGGGGTTGGCCCCGGGGAGGGGTTGGCCCCGGGGAGGGGTTGGCCCCGGGGAGGGGTTGGCCCCGGGGAGGGGTTGGCCCCGGGGAGGGGTTGGCCCCGGGGAGGGGTTGGCCCCGGGGAGGGGTTGGCCCCGGGGAGGGGTTGGCGGTTCCCTCATCCCCGTGGGCGGGGATGAGGGAACCCCCGTGGGCGGGGAGCCGTAGCTTCATATTTCTATCACAATATATAATATTTTTATATAATATCGTAATAATGGTTTCATATTTACATCGTGATAGTATCTTCATTGGCTAAAACGGCTGTGCGCTTACCATATTCGACACAAAACTCAATTACGCCATTTTTTCTATTAATAAAATGGTGTTGCATTATTTAGTCGAATTAAAATGCAATATTGTAGATCACTGTAGTTCAATATCGGGCTGAGCCGGAGGCTTGTTGGTAAATTGTTCGACTGCGTACCAGTGGGTGAAAGGTTCAAATCCAGTGCTCTCCCCGTCACGGACATCTTATCTACCAGGAAACTGACGCTTAAGCCTTCTAATAAGCACCATTGGTTCATTGATTTAGTGTCTCTTTCAGAATTGATGAATGATCCTTTACCATCCAATGCACGTCTGTATGTACTGTTAGCTTCGGCCAACGAAACCGACTTCGATTTCGACATTAGCTTCACTGCTACAGTTTCGGTTTATGCTAGGAGCGCCAGATACTCGTTATTCTGCTGTTTATCAACAAGGGATTTCTCTACTGAGGCCTGAAATATAAAGGAATTTAACAATTTAAAGGTAAACACATATATATATATATATATATATATATATATATATATATATACATGTATTGTATATTAATTGTATTATTATTAATGTTTTTGTCTAATTATATTAATAATTTATTTTATTTCTAACATTTATTTAGTAGTAAATATTTTTTGAGAAAAAAAAACTTAAATATTCCTTAACAACTGCATTGATCCACATTAGTTCAGAGAACATGAGAATTGAAAAAATCGACAACTGCAAATGAACTGAACATTCTACATAACACATTGGTCTACGACGCACTTAAAGCTGAATATGATAGTTGGTCTTATACCTGTTTGCGAAAAGAATTAAATTTTGTGTCATTTCTTTTAATTAAAGTTTGATTGTGCAAATGAAAGAATTCACTCACAGTGATTAATAGTCATTAACAAATTACGTTTATATATTAACACTCATTAACAGTCATTAACACTCATTAATAATTATTAGCCCTCATTAACAATTATTGGCAAACGTTAGCATATCACATAGCAGGCTCAATCATGCTCATACAGAGATTTTTCAGTTGTTTTAAGTGCTATTTGCGTCATTTAAATTTCACATTGCCAGAGATATTGAATATAATGACTCCACTAAAGGATGGATTCATGATATTTATTAGCTCTCCACATCCGAATTGTCTACGCTTCGGCTTCGTTTTAGTTTCAGTTGTAAACATTCAGTCTATCGAAGTACTTATTCGTCTAACTATTTGCATTTTTGTAAGAAACTCAACCCACATTATAATACTGCATCTTAAGTTTATTAATAAATCTGTATTTGTTTGCTCAATTGACTGATTGGTTGCTTGATTGACTTAATGACTTACTTGATTTCTTGACGCGTAGTGGATTGATTTGTTAGGTACTTGATGTTTTATTGATTGACTGGTTAACTTGATTGACTGATTGATTTATTAACTGACTGAATCTCTCTCTCTCTCTCTCTCTCTCTCTCTCTCTCTCTCTCTCTACCAGACCGTCTAACTCACATATTGACTGATTGATTGCTTGTCAAACTAATTATAATCATTTATTATATATATATATATATATATATATATATGCATCTTTATTTTTACCAAATCATATGGTAGCACAACTACAATAAGTACACAATATAAAGTTCACAACACAAAGTGACATCATGATCAACATTGATCTGATTGATATTGTTTGTTTGATTGATCTTTGCTTGATCGATTGACTAACCTCATAAATCTGCTCCATAATATGGGCGATAACCTCGAATGATGGTCTCTCCTCTGGAACATGGACCCAGCAGGAAGTCATTATATTGTACACAGGCTCCAGACAGTGTATGGGTCTTTCCAGACGAATTCCGGTCGATACTGCAGCCATGACCTCTGAGTTGGACTGCCCTCGATATGGAAGTTGACCGAGAGAGAAAACCTCCCAAAGAAACACTCCAAATGACCTGCGCCAAAAGAGCAATGGGAAAGCTGGTAATGTTAACGTCAGTTTCTTCACTCGAAAGCGATGTCAGTGACGGGCGAGCACAGGATTTGAACCCCGCACATACTGATCCGCGATCGTGTATTTTACCGACATCGCCACTGGCTCCAGCCGAGAGATTAAATATTACCTCAGAGCTTTTGATGAATTCATTAAAACTCGAGATAAAGTTAAGAGTACTTTTTAATTATATATATATATATATATATATATATATATATATACGTGTATATACATATATATATATATATGTTATATATATATACACACACACACATATATATATATATATATATATGTGTGTGTGTGTGTGTGTGTGTGTGTGTGTGTGTGTTTGTGTGTGTAAAAGTAAAATTATTAAAAGAGAATTAAAACAAAATTTAAGGAGTAGATAGATTGATTGATTCATTAGTTCATTAGTAAGCTGATAAGTTACTGATTGAAGAATGTTGCTGACTGATTGTTAGATTGAATCTAAAGTAAGACTTTACCAAACATCTGTTTTAGACGTGTACATTCCGTAGTTGTATGCTTCGGGAGGCATCCAGCGAACGGGTAAGAGGCCATTTCCATTCTTTCTATAGTAATCCGATCTACTCAGATATAAAATGAATGTTATTGTATACATTTGCATGTGCACCTTAATTACATTTAATACACTGCATTTATTTTATTAAATTACATAATATTTATGTATGCATATCACCAAAAGGACCAACGAGAATTCTGCCTCTCTCTTAGTGCACTGCCTACTGGCAGGTCCATGGTACATAATGCCTCTCTTGTTTGTCTTCCGCTTTCATCTTCATTTCCACATATGAGTGGTCACTAAATCATCTAACATAACTAATCTCGGCCTGCCCCTGCCTCTTTTTCCACCCATTCTACCTTCTATGACCTCTATTAATAGACCTTCCCCCCTTAGAATGTGTCCTATCCATCTCCTATTCTTCCTATTTCTTAATACATTTATCAACTGTCTATCTGTGCCAACTTTCTCTAGATCTTCTTCAGTTTTATCCTTTTGAGTCCAGCTAATCCTCTCCATTCTTCTCCAAATCCACATTTCCAATGCCTCTAGTTTCCTAATATCTTCCTTCCTTAAGGTCCATGTTTCACTTCAATATAATAGCGTGGACCAAACCAAAGTTTTCACTATCTTTATCTTTGTGTCCTTCTTTAGACTTTTTGTTAAAAGTTCTTTCCTATTACTGAATGCCGCTTTTACATGTGCAATCCTACTGCATATTTCAGTCTCGCATTTCCCGTCATCGGTTATAGTATGACCAGAGTATTACCCGATTATTTGAAACTCCTTACCTGTTCCAATTTCGTACCATTTATTGTAATATTAACTTCACCGTTATTATGGGACACTCTACTCTTATCACTTTGGTCTTTTTATATTAATCTTTAAAAAATTAATAATTAATTTAACGAGAATTAATAAATCAAAAGTAAATATTGAATAGAGACAAGATTATAAATGAAGAAGTTCTTGAGTGTGGCGATGCAGATAGACAGTATAAAAAAGTTGATAAAAATAGAAAGAAAAGTTGGATATGCCATATTTGAAGGAGGATAGGTTTCAGAATAATATTATAGAAAAAAGCAAGGGAAAGTTGGAGGAAGACCGAGACATGGAAAGTTAGATGATTCTATAAAATAATAAAATAATTAATTAATAAATTATAATAATAAATAAACTAAATATAAACAAAAATAAAAATAAAATAAATGAAGACTGAGGACGGAATTGGTTGGAAGAGTTATATGCCATGGACTTGCCGTTAGGGAGCGCATTAAGAGAGAGAGAGATAAATTAATGAGTGATTTGGACCTGTAGATGTCTCGAGACATTCCAAAGTCAGCAATCTTAGCCACACGATGCTTGTCCTTAGTAGTTAGCAAACAATTACGAGCTGCTACATCTCTGAAATAAATTCATTTATAATTATATAGAAAATGTTGTAATAATTAATAATTCTTTGATATATTATTATTTTTTTATTATTATTAACAACAAAAATTTTTATAGCAGTGTCATGGCCGAACTCGGTCTTCGAGACTACTTTACAGAAATAGTTCAATAGTAATCTTAAGATAAATAACAGTTAAATTAAAATTAATATCTGAACTAGTAAAATTGTCTACATATGAGCGGAACTTTACAGATATACAATATCAATCATGTCTTAGTTTATTTTAAAAACAATCTGACAAACGTAGATGGATGACATACGAGCATACAGAATAGAACATTCGAACTCAATTACAATACAAGCTAATGACATAGTAATGCAAATACAAAATAATCATGTAGGCCTAATGTATTTTAAACATAGATTAAATTAGCTACAGTCTATGAGTTAGTGATTAATATTTTATACAGATGCAAGCCTTGCAATAACCCTGTATTTAAGGATTAGTATGATGAAGCACAGACAAGAATTATAGAAGTATTTTATCTTTAAACAGTGCCTAAGGCTAAACAATATGCTTTGATACTTGTTAGATATTCCAAATGTGAACTTAAATTTGCAAGTCTCATGTGTAACTGGAATAATCTATATGTTAAAACAGGGAATAAAAGGACTTCAATAAGCGTATTTAATGAACGTTTATTTTCACTTGTATAATTATGCAGGCACGTTACAGTAGCTTTTATAGTTTAAACATAACGCAAAGTAATTGTGTTTTTATTAACAAAGTCTCAGATGGTCTCCAATGATTAGGATAGAAAGACGGATTTCAAATCCTGATGGATATTTTAAGTAGAAGTATATAAAAAAGGTAAAGCTAAGGTTAACGTCAATTTCCTCACTCGAAAACGATGTCAGTGACGGGCGAGCCCAGGATTTGAACCCCTCACAAACTGATCCGCGGTCGAGTGTCTTACCGACTTCGCCACTGACTCCAGCCAGTAGTGAAAGTATAGTATGTATAGGTATAGTATAGCTATAGGTATATGTATAATATGAATCTATAGCTATAGGTATAGTATGTATCTTCTTCTTTAAGTGCCGTGCCTGTTCCAAGCCTGGGCGGTCATGGTCATATTCCTCCATATGTCTCTGTTCATTGTTGCTCTGATCATCTCTGTTTCAGTTAACTGCATCCATTTGCTAAGACTCTTAATAAACGTCATTCGCTGTCGACCCTTGCATCCTTTTTCCTGTAGTATACATACTATAGGTATAGTATGTATAATACATACTAAACCTATAGTATGTAGTAGATACCTGTGTACGAAATGATTCAGTTCCATGTACAAACATCCGTTCGCTATATCAACGCAGATCTTCTGCAACTCTGTCTGGTCCAACCTTATTGAGCCATCCTGAAATTATACAGCATCGACAATATTAATTTGAGAAACATCACGATGCAACTTTCTAAATTAAATTTTTGTTGTTCGTTACTTAAGAAACGCACTACAATTCCAATGGCATCAGCAAAGAACCTACGATTGCAAGTGTTGATTGCATACATCGGTGCATAAGTGCATACTACTACTGCTACAACTACTAAGAAATATTAACAGGTCAATATAAATGAATATATTATCCCATGGGCTCAATTTAAAACTTTGGATGCGTACATGGTTCATAAATCTATTGAATATAATGTTGAATCAGTGGAATGATCTAGAAATTCTCCGACTGCGAAACAGTGAATGTGGGGTTACAATATAATGCTAGCCTCGTCGTTGACACATTTCTAAGTCTGAAAACTGACGTTAAACTATGTTTAATTTTAAATTTTAAAATGTATATCTTACCAAATATTTCGGTGCATTTTCCTGCAGAAATGACTTGACGTCACCCCCTTCAAGTAACTCGAGTACTATGTAATAGGGAAACTTGTCAAATACGACCCCAATCAGCTTCACAATGTTCTCGTGATCAAATATACTGTCCAACATCATCATCATCTTATCATTAATATCATATCATCATCGTCTCATCATCATCATCATCTCATCATCATCATCATCTCTATATCATCTTATCATCATCATCATCTCATCATCATCATCATCATCATTATCATCATCCTCATCTCAACATCATCTCAGCATCATCATCATCATCATCATCATTATCATCAAATATACTGTCAAACAAATTTGCAATAAGTTTAATTTTAAATTTGCAAATACCAGTAAATAATTTCTATTCTTTAGAATTAAAAATGTTAAAAACTATAAGTAGATAATTTAAGGTAACTAACACATTCTGAAATAATAATTATAGTTAACTTTAGTCACTGTGAGATAGATGAAATGAAGAATATAGTGTGCGATAATTGCTCTTTTTAATAACTTTATTTGATTAGTATGTTGATCAATTCAAAATATAACAATGCTACAACGAGGTATAGAGAGGAATCAAGTGGTTCTGCTATAACTTAGTATGAACAACTAAAACTTTTTGGTGATGATTACTATTCATTATACCTCACTATGATTAACTAAACCTCATTATAATGATTATGCATTACTCTGCCCCATTATTACGATTATAAAAAAAACTCCTTTTCTTTAATTCCCTTTACTTTGGACTGATTATCTGGATTTTGGAATTTGCACCGCTTTTGGACCTTCTTTTTGCTCGCCGGCTTGATTTTGTCTCAATAGTGCTCGATGTTGTCATTGATGACTGTAGCACTCTAATTGTTGTTATTGTTATTGTTATTATTGTTATTGTTATTATTATTATTATTATTGTTATTGTTATTATTATACTGATTTACTATAACTTAATATTATGATTATGATTTACTAAACCTCATTATTATGATTAAAATTTACTATTCTCCATTATGATTATAATTCACTATAACTTATTATTACGATTCTGTATATAATAGTAAATTATACCTCATTATTATGGCTTCTGTAACAAATTCTCTCTTAGTATGTTCAGTTGAGGCAAATCGTAATGTCTGAAATTAAAATTATTTAACGATTAGACAATAAGAGGCTGCGACAAAGAGGCTAGAATGATTAACTTTTAAACACACTATGTCTAAAAACCAGCCCCCTACGAACATTTGAATGATTGGGGAAGAAATTACCTTTTTATCATTTACATCAATAACTAAGAGTTATTTAATGTTTTAATTAAATTAATGTTGTAATTCTATTTAACTTTAACGTTTAATTAACTTTACTGTTTAAATTTAAATAATTACTACTTTGAATATCTCTAAAATCAATGTTTCATTTTTATTTGTCTATGACGCAGTTGTCTAGTGGATGATTAAAATTATTCTTCTACTTCGAGTCAAGTAATTTAATGTTCGTAACGGTAGCTCGAGTGTATCGAGTAGTCTTAAAGAAGCCCAATGCTTCTGAAACTCGATGTTAAACACCCTACCGCCAGCCTGATATCGATGTTGCTTGCTTTGGGAGCTATGTTAAGCTTGTTCACGTAGATCGAGTATTACATTTTATTAGCAAATTCAATAGCACTGGTCTGTCTCTATCCAAATTAATTCTTAATTTGTTTCTCATTGTAAAGTAATCATTGACTGATTGATTGATACATTCAGTGTTTAATTATATTCACTGATCAAACCTTAACGGCCACTGGTAAGCATTTTCTGTTAGATTGGAGTTCTCCTTTATAAACTTCACCAAAAGCTCCTTTTCCCAGTGTACTGTTAACACACGATAATATAGTAATTATGTCAATATTATATATGTTTATAACATGGTGTTGATAATATGCCAGTAAAAACATTATGTGAATACGAAAAAAATATTTTTCTACAGTATATCCATAATTAATATTAATTTTGACAGTGGATTATAAAAAAATAAATAATAATATCAATAACAGTCTATTATTTTAAATATACTGCGATTCTTCCCCGTGTGGTGTCCGGGTTACTTGAAGAATTGACTAGCCGACTAACTGCACGTGTCGTAAAAAGCGACTTAAAAACTAGATCCAAACCAACCTCAGAAAGGGCATTCGGTTGGTGAGCGCCTAGGCTCCGGCGTTTGGTACAAAATTTAAAAGAATGGAGGAGAAAATAGGGTATTGACTGATGATATGATGTGGTACAGAGAGGATTGGAAAACATTCGTATCCCGACCTTGGTTTTACTGGGATTAGTTTTATTAGGTTTTACAGGGAAGATGATCACGATGAATATTCTGTTATTCATATTTTGATTTATTCTTACCTTTGTAGCTGCAATTTCGAACGTTCAATGTGTCTGATGTCGGCCAGGCTGGACGTGTTTCCGGATACGTTAAAGGCAGCAGACAGGATGTGCATCTTGTCGATAGCTAGGATTCCATTCCGATGGAAGAGGGAAGCCTGCTTCTCCAGCTGAATGAATGCTTCAGAGAGATTGCTTCTTGTGGAGGGAATCATTCTAAACGAGTGGCCCTTCTTCATTCGACAAGATATAACTGCGCAAAGATTACCAATAATAATAATAACAACAACAATTACTGTGCTACAGTTATCAATGACAACATAAAAAGAAGGTCCAAAAACGGTGCAAATTCCGAAGTCCAGAAAATCAGTTCAAAGATTACGTTCAAAGTACCAAGCCTTTAGAACATATAGTGTTACTCGTAATGGTGGTTAACCCTTTCTTTACCAGGATTATTTTTGGAACTAGAATAAAGCGACACTATTGGTCAGTTTGGATGCTAAGCATTCTGGGTAATTAGTCTCTCTCTCATCCAGACTGCAAGAACGTCTTAGTTGCGTATGGGACTTTTAAGTACTCTGGTAAATTTAAGAGATCCTAGTTATTTAATATGGCAGCCAAAATAAATAAATAAATAGATAAGAAAGAAAGAAAGTAAGAGATAAAGAAATAAATAACTAGAAAGAGGAAATAGATTTAGGAATGGCTTGTATGCTCGATGATTTGACAATGCGTTCGTCAGGAGACGTGCCAAGAAAAGCAAAATGATTTAAATACGTGAAAGAATACATGCTATGAACCCTACGTTTTGCTTTTTATCGAGATCGAGTATCCGGTAATATTTACCAGTCACTAACGACCTTTACATTTGATGTGATGGCGCTTTGGCGCCTGTGGTGCTTTGGCGCTTGTTTGCGCAGTGTCTGCAAGAGACGTCCCTGATATTGCCTTATGACGAGGAACCGGACGTTAAATTCTTATTGATTGATACTGATTGATTGATTGATGTTAAGTTATCCGATAGAACATTTTCCATGAGAATGAATTTCAAAAACTGTTTGAAGTTTAATTACATGCCTTGATGCGAATATACAGTGCGCATATAATCGACGTAAAATATGTCATTGACGTATGTCATACGGTTGAAGACATGAAAAGGACGATAAATGGTTAAATTCGAAGTGATGCGTAGAAATTCAGTAATAATTAAAAGCAAGGAACGAGAGAGAATTTTAAGGAGCCCATGATGGTGGACGTCCTCATTGGATAGATGAAGAGAGGGGGGGGGGGGGGGGGGGTAGAGAGAGCGAGAAAGAGAGAGAGCGAGAGAGAATGAGAGAAAACGAGTGCTGAGTGTTTAAGAGAAAAGAAGATAATAAAGTTAAGAGAGAATGGGTAAATTATATTGTAGAGAGAGAAAACAAAGAAAAATGACGTGAAATATTTTAGAGTATACTAAGAAGAGATAAAATGCTAGGAAACAAGTGATAGAAGCAAACAGAGAGAGAGAGAGAGAGAGAGAGACGGGGAGGGACCTAGAAAGTAGCATATACTTACATACGGCGCAGCAGATAACAAGAGATAAGCCCATTGTGATGAGACCCCACATTGTGTTTCTGAGTTCATGAGATGGCTTTTCTGTAAAATGAAGATTGAAATTTAAGAAAAAATAAAACTCTACTAACTTTTCAACTTATCTACCTCAATAACAATGCTTATTGAGCGAAGATATCTAAATCTAACACTGAAAGCACAAGCCCACCTACAGTTAAATCCTTATACCAGGATCTAATAGCAATTTTTAAATTAATTATTGCTTAAATTGATAACACCATTAGTCTAAATGACTTTAAAAGTCGATATTTTTATTTCACCTTAAACATAATAAGGGTACAGCATGAAATACATATAATATTCTAGTTGATGTGTTTGCAAATTGCAGAAAATATAAATATGACATTTGCAATGTCTAACTCCTATCTTGTATTGATTGTATAACTTTACTGAACATTTTCAAATAGAAGAGCTTTAGTCTACCATTTAACGACATCATGGTCTCCGGTATCACTATTACATTGCATTATTTTGTATTACTATTACGTTACTACTACGTTAAATTACATTACAACACTATTACATTACTATTACATTATATTATGTAGTATCACTATCACTACTTCATTACTATTACGTTACTGATGAGGCTAAATTAGGCCATGCTTTCATACCGAAAGTAAAATGAGAAACTGAAAACTAGAGAGTATGACCATAATATCACCCTCCGACATCATAACTAACGTTAAAACTGAATATTGATGAATGATGAAAAAATTACAGTTCTATGACTGGGAAATGTGAATTAAATGAGCTATTAAAATATGAATTAAACAAGAAACTATACTAATTACTTGAATGATTAGATTATATTACGTCAGCGCTTCTATGGTCTGTATCTTCCGTTCACACAAACGTTTCCATATTTCGCTTTTCCATTTGTGCTTTACCTGCGTTTTTTATGTTTGATGTGATGAATAAATAAATAGATAAATAAATAAATATTTTTGAATTGAATATTTTGAGATTAACAATAATGTAGTAGTTTGAGAGAGAAAAACTAAACGAAAAAACGTGAAATGTGTTATTTGCTAACGTTTGCTGGCAGCAGTGTTGGGTTGGGTAGGTTTGGTAGGAAAGCAGTCGGGTGTCATCGATATTTTGTCGATGTTAATTTCTCCGAAAGTCCCGGCGACACGTCCCTCAAATGCGAGCCGGTAACTGCGATATATAAAATTGTGTTCAATACTTTCAGATATATTTGTATATTAATGTATTATTAATAATAAAAATTTAATTAATATATATTTCAGGTACATTAACCATCATCATCGTTATCATCATCGTTATCATCATCATCATCATCTTCAATTTAATCCCAGTTTAGGTCGCCTTCTTCAACACGTGCAGTCACCGGTGGTCCATTCTTCAAACGACACGGATATAACACGGGGAATATTATCATATTTAGTAATATTGTTCAATGTATCTTGATATTTCGTTGTAATTGTTCCGTGTCTTGGCGTAGCATCTACCACACGGTAACCATTGCTCCTATTAGGATATCTGTCCTACGAAGGACAGTGATACTAATCGGTAGCTTGATGGACTAGGGATTCTACAGCAAATAGGTAGGTGTAGGGTTCAAAGCTTGCACTTACATCGTTACTTACATGCCTTTAAGACGAGAAACTTAAGAATCTCGAGTCCAACCAGGTGTTAGCCATCGTTTTAGGAAGGTGAACAGTATTCCTCAAGCAAATAAAATTCCTCATGATGTACTATTTGCCTGTAAAGGCTGTATAGGCTAAACAAGGGCGACTTCGAACAACTTTGACATTAACAACTGCAGCAACGATAAGTACGGTGCTACTATCGTCAATCAAAACCATCGAGCTCTGTGAATAATGACGATGAATTAATATTGTTCTTTATTGTTAATAAGATCCACACAAGTAGCTATTAGCACACTGCAAAGATACCAAGAGAGATAAAAGTTCAGAGAGAAAGAAAGATACCGAGAGAGATGGAGACAGACAGAGAGAGAGAGAGAGAGAGAGAGAGAGAGAGAGAGACTAGAAAACGAGCATGTAAGAGGGTGTATGTGAGGGAAAAAGAAAGCTATTACTTTAGCAAGTGAAAGAATGATAAATTTTCTCATATTTTCTTTACGGTACCTTGCCTTAACATTGGGTATAGGCAATGAAACTCTTTTCCAACTGGATTTCTGGCGATGAATGAAACTTTCCTTATCAGGATCGATCCATATACCCTGGATGTCCCAGCAATCGCTCTCCAAACATCCGTCAATTGTTTTGAGAACATGAACGCGCAGAGTTGATGATGTGGTTAAACGAAATTTCCGATACCTGAAGCGAACCTATATAAGAGTTACTAGAAATTAGAGTGAAGAAAAATAGCAGTGCCAGTCTCTTAATAACAATTACACAGAGATATTGGAAAAAAATGGATATAATTTTCAGACTAAATTTTTAAAATGACAATGATCAAATGTGAATTTTCCCTGTATTGTTTGGAATACCAGAGAATGTACCATTTTAAGATGAAAATGACGTAAGAGTTAACCAAGCAAGAACGAAGCCAGAGATTTCCAAGCTAAAGGAGAGATTAAGGTGTAAATAAGGTTGCCGCATGAAAGCTCTTTGTGTCTAATGAAAGCAGACTGTGAACAAGTTATGCTATGGTTCTCTTTGTATGGTGTTTGCCGGTTTGGCCAACAATAGACAGAGAGAAACATTCTATTATAAATAAAACTATATGTGCATATGTCCATATAAAAACAATGCATAACTATGTCTCTAACAGAACTCTATATATAAAATATGACTTTATATAAATAATAATTTCAAATTTAGAATAGATTAGTGTTAATAGTTTTAAGTTTTATTAGTTTATAGTTTTATTAGTTTTGAGCAGTATTAAACGCTTAAAAATTCTATCGCTAATAGGCTGTGATTATAAATAAAACATTAATACAAAAGAAGTCATATTTATTAATCGCCAGTAAGTAATATGTTTATTTCAACAGCGTTGTTCAGTAAAACATGGATCATGGAAAAGTTGACGAGAGAGAGGGCGCGACCCTGCAATTCATTGATGATAAAATATGACAGACTTAACTGAGGACGAAGATGCGACTTAGACGCAGCAGGCAGCCGATATGATAGAGAGTCAGCTTATGCAACAGAGGCAACCGGTAGAACAATGAGGCAGCTAATACAACAAAGTAGCAGCTGTTGCACAAAAAGTCAGCTAAATAGCAGAAGAAGCTAGTACAGTAATGAGACAGCTGATACAATAAATAGGCAGTTGACACAAAAATAGGCAGCTGATGCAACAAAGAGGCAGCCAGTATAACGAAGAAGCAGTTGATACAACAAGGAGTTAGTTGATACAACAAATAGGAGGCTGCTGCAACAAAGAGGCAGCCAATGAAGAAGCAGCTGATGTAACAAAGAAGCAGCTGATGCAACAAAGAGGCAGCTAATATAACAAAGAGGCAGCTAATATAACAAAGAGGCAGTTGGTACAACGAAGAAGCAGCTGATACAACAAACAGGCAGCCGGTATAACAAAGGGGCAACCGGTAAGGACTGGGATTTCTCTGAATGACATCAGGGCAGATGATATAAAATGAATACCTAAAGAACAATATTATAAACACTGAATAAAAAACAAATAATTTCTAAATAATAACAAATTGGTCTTCGAGACTGATTTACAGAAATAAATGATAACTAGGAGATATTTTCCAAAAGCCAACATTATATTTGCCTCCCAATAGTGCTATCTATACAATTTATTGTTGAGAAATGTAGAACAAGTTACGAGACCTGACAGGAGAGATATTGAGGAGAATTATGATCCCAGCTTTCGGGAGGGGGAGGAAATTCAGGTGACAGTATCTTGGCACTTCCTGCCGTCCTCTCAAAACGTTTTCGAGGACTTTTCAGACATAGAAATTTCTCTGCTACGAATCAATCAAACAGGTAGTTAGTCAATCAGTCAGTCATGAGTCATCATCACCATCTTCTTCCCTTGAATCCAAGTTTAACTGTTGTCGGGTTATGAATTGATCTTCTTTGCTATTCGTTTTAGGAAGTTTTCTATCAATTTCTGGAGCTTAAGCGTTCACCAAACAAATGTCCTTTCTGACTTTGGGTTGGTTCTTAGTGCTTTGTCGCCTTTTACGACACAGGCAGTCCACGTGTGGTCTATCTTTCAGCAGTCCGGACGCAACACGGGTAAATCTGATACCCCACGGATAGTGAATAAAATCAAAATATTTATAAATAGGAAAATCAAATAAGCTAATAGGTATGGTGTGCTGCATTATTTACCGAACAGTGCAGCACATCAGAATTCTAACTAAATAAGTTAATAACTTAATTAAACCACTTAACACTAAGTTAATAACTTAATTAAACCACTTAACTCTAAGTTAATAACTTAATTAAACCACTTAACTCTAAGTTAATAACTTTGAGTTAAGTACATTTGGTAGAATTAATTAGAATTAATTGGTTTTGTTAGAAACATACTGTTTTGAGATTATAATTGAAATCTAAGCTTTGTATCATTAGATGAATTTTTTTTAAATTCATTCGATTTAAATATAAAGCTCTTTAATTACACCGTTTAACGAATTATGATCTAAAACTTTACTTATAATTAACCAAACTAAACCTGTTCCATTTGAAATCGGTGACTTTTCGCTTTCAAAATCCCAGTATAATTTACCACCGGGTTTAGAAGAATTGCTCCACCCGCACAAATGTCCGTCAAATTCACAGTTTGCGCCCGTTTTACTTAGTGAATGGCTCCATACACCTATAAATCAATCAGCATATTTCAACTACAAAAATTATGAAAAGTATGGATCTTTAAATTCTTTACTTAGAGTCTAAAAAGCCAAAGTTAAATTATTTTAGCAAACGATTTATATCCCTGGTTGGCGGATTTGCTAGAGTGCAACTTGATAAACAGGTGATCACAGTTCAAATCTCATCTCACTTCTACTAATAGCACGAGAAACTAAGTAAACTCTTGACCTGATTCTAAAAACTAGAAGAAATAAATTTAGTTCCTGTAATTTTACTCTACTGGGGTGTATTTTTACTCTGTGAATGTTTTCATATCTCTATTTCTCACTCGCTCACACACATACTCTATATATGTTTTTCTGCCTGGTGGTAGGTTCAAGGTACATATTCCTATTCAAAGACTGATGTCACGCTCTATAAGGTGCGCTCAATAATCAGCAAATTAACTCCTTCAACAAACTGTGCCTTATCAACACTTAATTGTAGTCTAAAGCTTAGCGATAATCGCTTCCCAGATGAATTTTCATTGCCATCCTCGGTTCTTGCTTACTCGCCTCTTACGACGCTTGCAGTTTACGGTTGGCCTATTCTTCAGTGGCCGGACACAATATGCCATGAACGTCTGCATATAGCCAATAATCAAGGAAGTTATCTCACAGAATTCCGTATTAGTGCAACTCTCCTTTGGACAGAGTTTCATTGACTTGTTTATTTGCTACAAATATTTGAGAAGTGCTTCATCTTATAGGTGAGCGTTAGTAAGTGGACATTATCGAATTAAGCTAAAGGTAAAGCTAAAAGCTAAGGTTAACGTCAGTTTCCTCACTCGAATGCGATGTCAGTGACGGGGTAGCCCAGGATTTGAACCCCGCACATACTGATCCGCGGTCGAGTATCGTTCCGATGTCGCCACTGGCTCCAGCCAAACAATGAAATACCATACCGAGTTTCACACATTCTCCAGAATCTAGGTGTACATAAGCGTCCAAGCGAAGCCTTTATGATGAGGTCAGTATGTTTATCTATCAATGGATCGATAGTTTGCTAACTAAAGAGCGCCACAGGATGTTATGCACATTTTCACTTGTACCAGTCACTTTCAGATTAACATAACATAACATAACAACAATTAGAGTGCTACAGTCATCAATGACAACATCGAGCACTATTGAGACAAAATCAAACCGGCGACATTAAAGAAGGTCCAATAACAGTGCAAATTCCAAAATCCAGATAATCAGTCCAAAGTCCAAAGTTAAGATCTATTATCATAATCACTGTCGTTATCTTATCAATTAATCCCGTTTCAATCCAGCCTATCTCCATTTCGTGCCAGTCACGGAAGCACATCATAAAGCAGTTAGTCAGTACACGGAAAGTCTTATATTCAACGCTCGATTACTGTAGGATGTTACTGTAGGATGTTTATTGCTCTTACTCATTCAACTTTCCTTGCAGAAAATTCAGATTTAGGGTAGGGGTGCATTGCCTCGTAAACGTTTAGTTTCGTAACGATTGTTTGGACCTTTACGACTATCGGAAGAGACGGCTTGAAAACCGTTTCGTCGAATGATAAGGAAAGTTTGTACCAGTGGACATACTGGCACGAGACGAGCTCTCTAATAAGCAATAAGGTATATCTTAAATTCTACTCATCGTGATTATAAGAATATTGATCAAACTATTGTAGCTTGTTTAGCTTTGTTTAGTTTCTGTTTCCATTGCTGTTGAGCTCGAATCTTACGATAAATACGTCTATGATATATTGTTCGCTCAAACTGACTGATGATGTGGGTTTTACGTTAAGGTCAGAAGCCTGACGGGCTTCTCTTCAAAACGTTATAGATATGCCGTGCCAGCATGTAAAAACAGTTTACAATCTGCTGATCAGTTTCAGCAGAATTGTCAATATTTATTTGGATCAATTTTGATCCAAATCAATGCTATTAACTACTTGAACTAGTTGCATGGCAGAACGGATAACATGCTTGTCTGATAGTAGAAGACTCGAATCTCAGTCGAACCGTCTCTAACAGTATCTCTTGTTATACAGAAACAGACGTTAAATTCAGCTTTTCAGCTTTAAACCGGGACCCTAATTTACTCATTTTTCTCTCTCTCTCTCACCCTCTCTCTCTCTCTCTCTCTGTCTGTCTATGTCTCGATCTCTCTCTCTCTCTCTCTCTCTGTCTCTCTTTATCTTCATCTAGCTCTCTTTCTATCTCTATCTCTCTCTCTCCCTCTCTCACTCTCGCTCACTCTCAATGTCTCTCTCTCTCTCTCGCTGTCTAGAGCACAGAAAGTAATCATATTCGTATATCCTGCAAGGAATACCATTATGATATCAGAGATACATATCTTACGTTCCAATCCTGGGCTCGGCCGTCACTGAGATCGCTTTCGAGTGAGGAAACTGACGTTAACATTAGCTTTACCAGCTTTTAATAGATGGTCTTACGCATTGAACCTGCGACATGACGGTTGTAGAGCAAAGCTGCTATCGATTTGTCAACTATTTGAAGAATCATCGAAGAGAATGGTGCAATATTCTACGTCTAGTAGTAGTGTCAAGTTATTACAAATGATATTTACTTATTCCAGATTTGTCAGCTCTTCCACTTTCTACATGTATTAGCTAATGGTACTCTAGATTCTTAGCAGTTTCTTACTCGCTTTCTTTCTTTCTCTCTCTCTCTCCTTCTCTCTCTCTCTCTCTCTCTCTCTCTCTCTCTATCTGTCTCTCTGCAGTTTTATTACTGTCAAAGATAGAAAATCACGCACTTCGATAGCCTAGGCTTTCTTAATACAGATTAAATATTTACAAAAAATCTCTAAGAAATTTTTAACAAGGATTTTACAACTTCATGTGTTACACTGTAATCGAGCGTTGAATATAGAACTATAAAGATAAGAGTTATAAACCAAACGTTAGAGCTCATTGACGAATACAGAATGTTGTTAATTACTTTTACATAGATTCGCATCCTCATCCTCTTTTTTAAAACAATCTGGGACACCATCGCAGCGTAGACTCAGGGACAGGCACTCCGGTGTGGACCTGCACTGAAATTCGTTCATCTGGCACACTGGATAGCGTATTTGACTAGTCTGCCAGAAGCTAGAGGTCACAGTTTCGTTAGTGTCGTAATTAAGCTGGCACGATTCTGCAGTAATTGCAAGATACAATCATCATCATCATCTTCCCTTGAATCCCAGTTTAATCAGGGTCGAGATACGAATAGATTTCCAATACTATCTGTCCCACACAATCACAATATTCCAATGCCATTACATTTGTTTAAATTTTGTAGGATTTCTAGAGCCTAGGCTCTCAACAATCGAATGCTCTTTCTGACGCTGGTTTGAATCTTATTAATAGTAATAGACATTATTGATATAAAAATAATTTAATACTGAATCTAATTACCATAAAGTACTAACACTTGTAATAGTTGATGATGCTCTTGTACTAACCCAAGCATCATCAACGATTCCAAGTGTTTACATTTTTGAAATGTTAAGTGCTGATTGTTAAAATATTAAGTGTTAAATTGTAAAATATTAAGTGCTAATCTAGACGCCCTGTCTATATACTCACTTATCTATTGCGACAATCGAGAGGGATTCAGAAATCTAAATTTTTCTTTAAAAGCTAAAAAAGCTAAGGTTAACTTCAGCTTCCTCACTCGAAAGCGATGTCAGTGACGGGCGAGCCAATCGAGTATGATTTAGAACTCATACTACGTTTCAAATACGATTCGCAAAAAAAATTTCTAAAAGTTAAATAATAACGCTAAAATTAACTTCGCTCGAAAGCGATGTCAGTGACGGGTGAGCCCAGGTTTTGAACCCCGCACATACTGATCCACGATCGAATATGTTGCCGACATCGCCACTAGCTCCAGCCCAATATAATATAATTAACATTTATATTATAATAAAAGTTTTACAAATGTACAATAAAACCAGCCCAGTGAACTGATCGATACAGCTGGTTAATAAGAGATTAAATTAAATTTTAAATTGAATATTTTACAAAGCTAAGGAAAATTGAAAGCAGTAGGTCCTATAGAAGTCCGAAATCCCATCCTGACGTCTCTATATGGAAAATTTTATAAAATATAACAACTATTAATATCAACATAAAAATCAATTAATCTGTTTCAAGGCTATACCTTCTTGGCAGTGTGAGACCCCCAGCTTATCCAAGTCTACTGTTCCAGATACGAAAGGTTCAACAGATATTTCGTATATAATCCTAAACGAGTTCTCTTCGGTTCTGAATTTAGCAGATATCTCCGACCAATTACTTTAAAATATAATCAAATTTTCATTAATTCTATAAATATCTATGAGATGAGGAGCGTTTTTTAGAAACTTGCTCAGATAAATTAGGCATTTCGATTCAAATCGTTTGATTGATTGGTAGAAAATTAAAATTAAAATTGAAATTTTTCCTAATTGGCCTAATAGGTTCAATTGATCGAAATTATCTTTAATGAACAGAAAAACAAAGATCAAACTATATTAAAAGTTGAACATCTTCAAAGGCAATTTTAAGACTAATAGAAAATTGAATTAAAATTTTAATTGTTTAAAAGAAAATTGTCTGAATATTTCTGAATTAAACTGATAAGAAAGATCAAACAATGTGAATTTTATCAAGTTGACAATCTATCTTTGCTTCCATACGCATATCAGAGACACCAAGAATAGAGAAAGAGAGAAAAAGTAAAGCTAATGTTAACGTCAGTTTCTTCAATCGAAGGCTATGTCGTGCGAGCACAGGATTTGAAACCCGCACACACTGATCCGCGATCGAATATCTTACCGACATCGCCACTGGCTCCAGCTCCAGCTCCAGAGAGAGAGTGAGAGAGAGAGAGAGAGGGAGAGAGAGGGAGAGGGAGAAATTTTGCAAAAATACTAGGGCAGCCATAACTAGGCTATTAATGAATTAAAGTAGAACATAAAATCCAACTATTGTATTAATATCTCCATTCTTCTCTGTTTTTCATTTTCCTCGTCCACATATGAGTGGATCATTAAATCATCTAGCATTCCTAGTCTCAGTCTGCCTCTGCCTCTATTTCCTTCCATTCTACCTTACATGACCTCTTTTAGTGACCCCCTCCTTCATAGAATATACAACAATAGGTCTACCGTACACATAGATATTTTATACTTGTACTAGTACTATAAACTAAACTAGAAATACAAAATGCAATTTACATTGCATTGTATTTGTAAAGCTTACTTAATAGCTTACAAACTTATAAAAGAACTTACTTTATAGCTACAAACTATCACTGCACACTATACTATCTACTGCACAGTACATTGTAATCGTAAAGCATACCTGTGCATTGAATGATTGAAGAATTCTATTACGTTCGTCTTCCTCTTCGCTGAATCTTCAAGAATTACACTTATGGTTATGATTCCTGGTGAATCGCTAAAATTGCTTTTAGCAGAAATTTCAGTGAAATCGTTCAGGCGCAGGCTCAGTAAGACATAACAGAAATGGGTACAGGAATTTTGATACCAGGAGCTTACAATAGTGGTGGTTGTGATTATGTCGTCCGCGTGGAAAGCTATTCGAGCAAAATGACCTGAAATTATGAAATAATGGTGGATAAACAGTTCACGCTCACAACAATAAAGAAATCATAAATAAAATTTCAAATAAACTCTAGGTGCGACTGGCCTAAAATGTCGCATAAAATTTCTAACATATATTGTAACATGACATAGGCTTACTCAAAGGTTTAAACCCTGACCGAAATGTAGGCAAACTTAATCCATTGATTATGTTTTGTTTAGTACGGTCATTACGATTTCAGAACATCTCTCTCTCTCTCTCTCGCTCTCTTTCTCCTACGGGCGGACGGACAAACGGATAGAAAGATGGATGGATGGATAAAAGGAGAGAGAAATAGACAAAGGGAGAAACAGAAAGACAGAGAGAGAGAAAGAGAGTGGGAGAGAGAGGACTTTCATAGTTGAAGATAGAAAATGTCTTCCTAGAATGTTAACACTCAAATGTGTCAAATATCTAGAATAATGTCTAGAGCATTCGTAATTTTAGAAATAAAACCCTGTCGTCAAAATCAGCAATGTCTCCAAAAAATCTCATAATGTTTGTAAATGTCGAACTTGGAATTGATAAATAATATGATTTATTTGATTGTCACTTCTGTAGGAATATTTAGAGGCCACTTCAGTTCGAAATATATACAGCTTCGCGATCGTATGCACGGATGAATTCGTTTTGTTACAAATATAAAGATAACCTTCAGGGTGGATGAAAATACGACCTTACAAAATCAACAAAAAAATTCTGACGAAGAATTACTACAGCAATTACGAATTAACACGGAGCGAAGTGAGACGAAATAGAAATGACTAAGATTTTAAACATTCTAGAGTTGGTGATGAAATTTTACGAAGAGTAATTTCGAAATGTTAATATGTTAAACGTCAAGATTTAAAAAGAACAGTTAATTTTACGTAGGCCTACGTTGAATAATGCACCACTAAAGACTGATACTGAGCCGTTAATAAAAATTCTCTGATAGCGATAAAAAGGTGAATTTAGTAACAGTTTTAACTAGCAATTTTTTAATTTTTTTAATAGCAATTTTTAGCAATATTTTACTAGCAGTTTTTAATTGCAATTTTTACAAGACATTAATAAGATACATTCTTTCTGTTGGATGATTTAATTTAAATTGAATGTAAAATCCAGAAGGTAATTATCTGGACAGGAACATTTGTAAAAGTTATTTTAAATTATTCTGAATTTACAAAATTCATTACTAAGCAAACTAGTTTGGTTGGAATCGATAGGCCTAAGTCAAAACCATGAAGCAGTTTAACCCACTATCCATCTGCTGGTCCTGTGAAAGTTTTAGATTCAATTTGTTCGGGAATCGAACAAACGGAAATTCATTCGCTGCGGGATGGTTCACTTACCCTAAAAATCAATGATATTTTTTCCTTTTATGCGAATTTCTTTAAAGATACTATTGGCCCAAAGTAGATTTTTTGTTCAAAAACTATGCACAGTGTAGTTCCAAAATAGATGTTTGGAAAATTGCAAATTGATCTATCGCCAAATATAAATGCTTCGTGGTTTTCCGCAAATATTTACCAGTAATTTGAAGTGCTAAATACTAACCACTGTGAAGCTGTAAATCATCGAGAAACTAATCTAAAGAAGACCTTGACTCTTAGATATGAAAAGTAGCTCAAGGCGTGTTACATTAAAGACTTAAGTAGTATTATTCATTACGCTGGTCATTTCATCAAACAAACAAAAAGAGAGATTTAATAAAGGCAGAATTAGCCTCTTTGGACATTATTGTATGTGGCATACTTGAAGTAATCTACTCCATAATATATCCATTTATTATCGATTTTTACTCTAGGTACATGGTGCATTTCAAAAATAAAATTTAATAAATTAAGTTAAATTTAGCGTTTTAAAAACTCCTATAAAAATGTTTTTACGTTATATTTTCGTCTGTAAAACTATTGTATGTTTCTTACTACACTAAAGTATCATAAACGGCTTAAGATAACTTATAGGAAACATAACATAATATAATAAAGCATAGCATAACACAATAAAGCATAACATAACATATCTAATATAGCATAGCATAACATGTATTAAGAGCTGTATAATGATCGAAGCAAATCTGCAAAGATTTATGCTGCGTCGAAGAAAATCTTCAAAATACGACACGGTGTTCAATGAAATACATTACGTAATTATTTCAGATCCATTTTAGTCATTAATTTGTTATACGACACATCAAAAAGGATTGCCAATCCTAGCTTCGCATTACACATATATGTAGATAGAAATGAAATGACGCCCAAGTAATTATAAATGGATAACAAATTTAATAACAAATAGGCCTAACTGTAAAAAAGCTAAAGCTAAGGCTAACGTCAGTTTCCTCACTTGAAAGCGCTGGTCAGTGACGGGCGAGCCCAGGATTTGAACCCGCATCAACTGATCCGCGATCGAGTGTCTTACCGACTTCGCCACTGGCTGGAGCCAGTGGTGAAGTCATGTTACGTATTACTGTGACGATCTCTGGACGGTATTATTAGAATTGTTAATTTTTTTATGAATGATCAGTACGAAAATTTTGCAACTGCGAAATGTTTATCAAAAACAGTAATAGATATGTAATGTATGCATGCGTATGTGTGCGTCAGGGTGTATGTGTATGTTTGTGTGCATGATCTTCAGATATTGCATAACAAGCAATTGTTAGTAGATGTGAATTATCGACGTTATGTTACAAACAACAGAACATCCACCTTCACATCACATCACTTCATCTGGAAGTGACCGGATAATACGCATTTCACCGGGACTCGATATTTCTTCCGGCTGAACTTCAATAAGTCTCCAGGTACAAGGATCAGGTGCCAGGATCAGCAGGAGATGACGCAATTTCCAGCACATCCCTTACATCGACACAACTTCCACCTCAAGTAATTAATCAGCTCATGGAGTGTAACTGCTTAACGTTAAGTTCTTTACGTTGTGTAGGACTGTTTCAAAAACGTTTCTATCGTTTTTACAAAATGCTGGTAAATCTAGCGTAAGTTTCCTCACTCAAAAGTCATGTCAGTGACGGGCGAGCCCAGGATTTGAGCCTCGCACGTACTGATCCCGCGATCGAATATCTAACCGACATCGCCACTGGCTCCAGCCTAAAGACTAGGCCCAAGTATATTAACAAATAAACCTGCCACTCTACACGAGAAAAGTAGACACTGGAGTATATTCAGAACCTGTCGATTAGCTGCAGGACAAGTTCATGTATTGTCACTTGTCCAAGCGAAATATATATCAGATATTCTCAACATTTTATCATAAGAAATGTGACGCTTTAATTAATAGTTTTCACGAATTGTACCATCAGGCATGGATCTATCCTAGCAGCTGCTGAGTGCTGGCCTAAAAGATTTGTCGTTTGTGGCTTTCTTAGCTATAATACTTGCCACATCATTCTCCCTGTGCTTAAATATGGCACTTCGCATTTATCGATTATTAAAATACAATGTTAAATTACTAATTGATATGATGTGATTGATTAATTGAATTATTGATTGTCTTATTGATAGATTGATTGGTTGATTATATGCAATATATTAAATACACTGTATACATTATACATATAAACACACACTTAGATTGATTGATTTACTGATTAATTGTTTGCTTGATTCGCAAGTATTTATAAATAGAAAATCAATACATAGTAACAACGGTTTCAATAACCTGAATAAAACCTCGGTCTTTGAAAGACTGAAAACATTTTTTAAGATTTAGTCAGAGTTGTACTAAACCTTTGCGGATAGCTTTTCAAGTTAACTAGAACTAGAAAAGTATATATATATATATATATATATATATATATATATATATATATATATATATATATATATATATATATATATACATATATACTGTATATATACAGGGTGAGTAAAAAAACAAGATAACACCTGCAAAAAGTTTGAATATCTCAGGCCATTGTTAATATTTTCCAATAAAACTTTTACCAATTACTAAAGGACTAATTTCTGATGGAGTGACCAATATTAATCCATTTTTGGTACATAGATAGGCCAGTTATGCAAGTTTCAGCAGAGCAACCCCCCCATTTTTACCTAAAAATGGCATAAAGCACCTCCTGCAGTTCTGTCTTGGTTTTAGGCTTCGGCTGGTGTTTCTGATAGAGATGCAGCATGGTTCCCCAGATATGGTAATCCAGAGGTTTATGATCGGGTGAGTTTGGAGGCCATTCATTCTTCTTGATGAAATCCGGGTTTCTCTCGCTGATCCTTTCCTGTGCATGACGAGATGCATCAGCCGGAGCACCATTCTGCTGAAAGATGAAACCATTTGGTAGAAGAGCATGGCAATCATCAAACAGCTCCGGAAGCAAAGTACTGACGTAATACTGAGAGTTCCCCCCTACCTTCTCGTCAATGAAGTGCAATCTGCCCTTACCGTTGTAGCAAACGCCATTTTAAGATAAAAATGGGGGTTGCTCTGCTGAAACCTGCATAACTGGACAATCTGTGCACCAAAATAGATGAAAATTGGCCACCCCATCAGAAATTAGTCCCTTATTCATTGGTAAAAGTTTTATTGGAAAATATTAATAATAGCCTGAGATAAACAAAATTTTTGCAGGTGTTATCTTTTTTTTTACTTACCCTATATATGTATATATATATATATATATATATATATATATATATATATATACAGTATATAAAATTTGAAAGATTAAACTCAGTAAAACTTGAGAAAGATGTCTACTTACTTTGTTGAGCCGGATCCAAGAATATTTCAGGTTCAACCTTCGTCCTAGCATTACTTTCATAGAACCAGCCGGGGCAAATATTCAGAAATTCCTCGTGACTTTCAAAATTCTTCAAGAAAATAAATTCACCGTGACTGGAATTTTTTTCTAATACTGTTGTAGGGGCAACAGATGATGTGAGGTTAGACACCTCGAAATCACAATTTCCTTGCGCTAGAGGCTGCCAAGTTAGCAGTGACAACCAGAGCAGGTTCACACGAGAAATCTTCTTTGGGATCAATGGAATCTTCCAGAAGGAACGTTCCATGGTTTCTGGTGTAAATACGTAGTAATACCTGTAGTATCCCGAGTGACTTTCGATAGCAAATGTTATATCAGAAAAAGGTAAGACAGTGAGACAATATATTAATCTCTCACTTGTTATCCGATTACTTGAACGTCGTTTTAAAATTAACGTTCCAAGATATTTTAAGTGATTGTATTACATTTTATATTGTTGCCGTATATCAGGTGTACGTAAGTATTTTATTTTATTTCAGAGATAATTCCTGTCAATTATAATTAATTAAGTATAGGCCTATTACAAGTTACAATTATTATCGTGTGCCAAAACTGACTGAAAATAATATTATTCTAAAATTCAATAATTGCAGAATTAAAACTTGAAAGCGTAGCTTAATGTATATGTAAGTTAGATTTGCTTCCAAATCAATATCAGTGACTAGATGGTGTGATTTCGTACTCGATGTGGTTTTATACTTCCCAGGCAAGCCTGCTGCCATCTCTTTCATCGCACTGTATTACTGCGAATGTATTACGGTTTATAAGAGTAAACTCGCATGATGGTAAAATGATCAACTATGTTGATACCTATCACTTTTAATACCACATGTTTAAACCTTTAGGCAATCTAGAATATTGCCCGTATAACCAGTCCAGTGAATGTCCGAAATTTTACTCTCAGATCAGCGCGGCTGGGATTCGAACCCATGAGGTTTCAATTCACCTCAGGATCTCTCATTTGAAACTTCATGGCGTCACCCCTACGCTATTAAGACATTCTATTAAATTTATAAAACTTAAATTAATTTAAACAACAGTTTTAAATTCAGTAGACATTAGCGCACCTCAGCGTTCGTTGTTTAAGATTTAAATTCTTATTTTCTTAAGCTCTAAAACCGGACATATAAAAACCTGTTTAAGCGTTTGCACATAAAAATGCTAGAGATCATCGTGGATGATCATTTCACTAGATAAAGTACATGTATCTAATGCGTTTAGCCACTCTCAGTTTCACGTCATTCAATTTAACTGCAGACCTGTAACTCTACTGTAATTCTAGGTAACTCAGTAACTCTATGTAACTCTTCTGTAATTCTATGTAACTATACTGTAACTCTATGTACTATGTAACTCTATGTAACTCTGCTGTAATTCTATGTAACTCTACTGTAATTCTATGGAACTCTACCGTAATTCTATGGAACTCTACTGTAATTCAATGAAGCTCAAAATAGCTCCAGAATTATCTAACATAATGGCTTCATAAAAAACCAAACATTGAACACTGGGACACGTCTAACGTCCAATAATAAAAAATTTGAAGTAATGGATTTTTCGGATTAACACTTTACGCCTACAATAGCAACGGCAGCATAAGGAGTTCTGAGAAATGACGTTGTCGACAAGTTAACCTCTTATCTACTATACCGAGCCTGCTCCGCTACTTCCTCATTGTTTTGAACTCCGCGTGGATGTACCACTTCCTACTCCTTCTCTTCTTTCCAGCTAACATCCATCAACTCCAAGTTCTCTCTCTCTCTCTTTTCTCCCTCTCTCTCTCTCACACATTCTCTCTCTCTCTCAGTACTTCATTTCAAGTATTCTCTCTCACACTCCCACTCTCTATATCTCCCTCTCTCTCTGCTTCCTGTCTCTCTTTCTCTCACATCCAATTACAGCTTCGTCTAATTTTAGCACAGAGTCGTCAATACGACTAGATGCTGTAAAACTACGGAAAATCACCTCAGTAGCCATATTTTAAGCATACGGTATAATAATATCTCATAAAAGCATAATATTTATGAAAATTTCATTCCTAGGCCTCTAGATTGTTAATACTCAGGCAACGAATAGGAATAAATGCAATGGACCTGCCTGTTTATGAGCACTAGACAGATTTGAACTCGGAGCCGGCCTGCTCGTCACTGATGCTTCTATCGGACTGCGAGTCTTTCAGTAAATATTACTCAATTACTGCTATTATCATATTATTATTTCACTTTATTTTTAATGCACGTTGACCACCAGTAGCAGCGCTGGTCCTCTAAGAACGGTGTTATTATTTCTAATAATAGCGGTATTATTTTTTCTAACGCTAGTTTTATTATTTCTCTTCTTATTATTAATTTGTTACATTTTATTCATCCTACTATTCTATTCTCTCTAGTATTATGTCTTGCAGATTGGTCTGGCTGAATTGATTTGCAGTGATGTGTGCTGTAGGAACGTCCATGACATCACACTTTGATGAGGAAACGGACGTTAAAGCGTTATAATTTCTCGAACTGTAAAGTGGAATGTGCAAATAAAAATGTGTGTATGTGTATGTGTGTTTTGTGGACAAATACTGTCATCGTGTCATCTTAGTTTGTGGCATAAATGGGTTTGATAATGCCTTCGAATCTTACATATACATGTACTTAGGTTGCATTACACACACTATAAAGATGCAGGTAGTGTTATAAGAATCTGAGTTATTTACATGTAGGCCTATGAGCTTAACATAACAGAACAGTTCTGAGTCAGGAAGCAATTACATACTTGTTTAAGACTACATGTAGATTTATGTGTGTATAGCTTGCTGTGTGGTCTGTAAAATTTATTAAGCGGGTTTTGCATGCTTGTTAAAAAGTTTACCAGAAGTTAGTTAAAATGATAGTTTAACTGCCTTTGTTAGTTAAAAGTTAAACTGTTTTCATAGTTGATGCCCATCTCTAGCCTATGGGCCTTTAGTGATCTCTTTCATACCGAATCTGCCACCGGTCACTACACCCTCAAGTATCCGACCGATAGAGACATGTAAAGTGTTGTCATCAACTTCAGTGGATTAGCAGGATGATCCTCTAAAACAGTTCCGAACTTTTCTGTTGACATCCGGCATAATATGCACTCGTGGAAGAAATTCTGCGGCAGGCAACACAAGCTCTTTCAAGCTTAGCAGTGAAACTATCTAATAAAACCCTTCAGGAACAACTAACCTAGAAATTTTCACGAATATACAGAAAGAGCCATAGCTATTTTAAGCCACTAATTTTAACATTAGCAGCTATTTAACTTATATATGAAGATATAGAAAATGCATTTGAATATTCTGTCTTTTTCCGATTTTTATTATTTTATTAACTGCATTCAACCACTGGAACAGATTGCTCTCTGCTATGGGTTGAAACACTCGTTAACTCATCAGTTTCCCAGATGGTGAATACAGTTATTCGAGTACATATTATATATTATAGTATTATAGTATTGAATGTCTTAATAGCGTAGGGGTAACGTCATGAAGTTTTAAATGACAGATCCTGAGGTGAATTGAACCCTCGTGGGTTCGAATCCCAGCCGCGCTGATCTGAGAGTAAAATCTCGGACATTCACAGGACTGGTTGTACGGAAAATGGTCTAAATTGCCTAACGGTTAAAACATGTGGTATTAAAAAGTGACAGATATCAACATAGTTGATCATTTCACAATAATGCGTGTTAACTTTTATTGGTGATAATTTACTTTCAAGGTGGACACAATGAACATAGGTTCAAATATAAACCTCTATTCATTTTTGACATTCATAGAATTTGCGGTACTGTTTAAGAAATAGTTAAGTCCTAATGCATAATGTATAAATTCTTGATTTCCAGTTTTCAGGCTAAGTTAATTGAAAATTACATATCGGCAATGAATGGCAATTTCTCAAACAGTATCTATTAGATATTTCACCAGATTCATAGAAAAGATAATTATCTTCAATAAAATGTAGGCTATTAAGTTGAAAGTTCGGATAAAAATTGCTTGTGTTATTAGCCATCAAAGTAGTTGAATTTATTTTGGGCAATCCTGTATAATGTTCTGTTTAATGTGAAATGTTAGCACAATCTCCAATAGATCTTCATTCTTCATTCAGACACTATGGGTACTACATCAGGAAAATCAACCTTAGATATTAGGATATGGGTGTAAAGCAAATCTTAACATCTGCTTCCATACCACAAGGGTCCAGACCATGAACTGTCCAGCTGGGATTAGAACCTGTGATCAATGGCTCATCTGAAAAGTGGGCTTTTGACTCGGCTATCCTAACTTGGGCACATAACGGAGAGAAACCAGCTGCCAACTGATGACAAAAGGTCTTCAGTGTATACCACTGGAAAGGATTCCAGATATTTGTCAATTTTCATACTTAATCTTCATCATTCATCATCACCAACTTCCTTTAATACCATTTTTTGCTAGGGTCGGCATAGGAAATACTTAATCCTCATAAAGTTTAGTAAAATTAGGTCATATGTTTGCAATATTCTGTATCTAATGCTAGGCGCTGTACTGACCATGTTTGCAATCCATTTGGTAAATTTTAATTTAATTCTTTATTATAACTGAACTATGCAAAGTAGTCTCGAAGACAGATTGCAGCCAAGACACTGCTTTATCAATTTTCGTTGCAATAATAATAGTAACATAATAATAAAGAAAAATAATAATATAGTAATGATTTTAAAAAGTAAAGTTAAATTTAAACAGTGTTCACAAATAAAGATATGAGATAGTCAGATCTCTTTATTCATCAATCAATTATAGTTCATTCAATCTATTAAACTCACTCAAAAAAACTTTAACTTAATCTTACCAGTGAAAAAAATTTCAACGCTAATCTCTTATACATTTTTCTGTTTCTACAGTCAACAAATCCGTACAATAAAAAATATTTTAACTTTATCAACGTATTTCTATTGGGCAACATTATCCTTTGTCGCAGTTCTCCTAGTTTTTTTATCAGGAGGAGACGATGCAGCATTGGGTGATGATGTAGAGCTACTCGTGGTACTGGGTGGCTTAAGATGATCAGGAATTGCCTCAATGGCCACCTGTAAGAAAACATCAATGAAATCACTTATAATATCAAGAATAAATAAAATCAAGCTTAATTTCTGTTTCAATATAACAAGGATCCTGGCAGCTTTAGACGGCCTGGTTTGGATTCAAAGCCATGCCCTCCTGAGTCTCAGGCAAAGTGGTATCCTTTCAGCCATCTTGCCAGTACAAAATTACATTTTAAAATGTCTCCAATGTTCCAGAATACAGAATTATGTTGAAAATGTTTATGTGCATTCAATGGAAACGCCTGAATGCTCTGCATATAACATGGCGTTATATGCAGAGTTGTCACCCTGTGTACCGTTCAGAATGAAAAGAACCGATAATGACGACATCAAGAATACGGGTGGAAGACGGTTTTCAATGAAGATTAACGCTTAAGAGAGAGAAAACCGAAGGATCTAGACTTATACTTTTATTAATTTAATATTCGCCTATTTCTTATTTTAGATTATATGTTTTTACGTTAAAAAAGGAAAGTTGCACATCTTCTTTCACATAATTCCGTTCAGGTCAGAGAACCAATCAGAGCTTCAGTTACATGATAGTCTGGAATTAGAATGTTCTATTAAAACAAGCCTATCACTCTATCAATCACAATAATTATATCCTTCCTTCCACTATAAATAGCATAACCAGTACTACCAATAATAACAATAAAGGTTTAACGTCCGTTTCCTCATCCAGGGATGAGGAAGGACGTCGAGGTACTAGAGCCTAAACACTGAATGGTATTCCCACCAGTAATAGATTCTATAGTATTTACTATCGTACAAACCCTGTCACAGCAAAGTGTATCTTCTAAATTCTAAGTGTATCTTCTAAGTTAAGTTGTTAATTCACAGGTTGGCTACTTCAAGTTTAGCATTAAAAGGGGAAAGAAGACGTATATATAAGTAGAGGAGATACATACCAAGAACCTGCTATAAATTTTAAAGTATACAAAAGAAGTTTAACATCTTAGTAGTGTTTTTGTAATCTCTTACAATAAACCAATAAATAACTTTAAAACAATTATTATCCATCACAAGTAAAATCATACCCGCGAAACTTTCATGGCCATGCCTTCAGGCAGATTACGTTGTATGTACTCAAGAAATGTGTCAGCGGTGGAACCAGTTACATGTTTCACCTATCAGTCAAATGCACAAAATAATCATCAGCAACTTCCCTTGAATTCCAGTTTAACTAGGGTCAGGATTCACATTTTTCTGCAACTTCTGATGCCTAGGCGATCACCAACCCAATGCCTTTCTGACGTTGGTTTGAATCTTAGTGCTTTGTCGCCTTTTACGATATGTGCAGTCCATGATTAGTCTATTCATCCACAACCCAGACACAACACGGGTAAAAAATGCACAATATAATACAAAAATATCATTAAATAATATAATTAAAGTCCAAATCTTTAACACAGGGTGAGCAAACAAAATCTATATATTTGTTTTCCTTACAATCCAACATACTGAAGAAAATGTGACAAGTCGTCAGATCACAAAATTAGCAGAAAATTTAGAAACGAGTTATATTTAAAATCAGTCTTAATCATGCGCCGAATCGAAAGTACAACCTGATTAAAAATCAGAGTTGGATCTTAAGCTATAGATGAGAAACGTCACCCTGATTCTTATCACATTTCTAAGTTAAAGAATATTCAAATGACATATATGTCTACTTGACTTAATATTCTCAGACAATTGAAAAGAGAAATTGCATTAACTTCTATTAGCGTGTGTTGAGCAGACACTCTAATAGTCGCAAAGTAATTTAGTCATATTTACATTCCTTCGCAGGTCAAAAAGAATCAAGATCCAAACATGAATGAATATTTATTAGACAAATGAAAGAACTATATCGTCGGTGAAACTGCAAAACCTAATAAGTAGGTTTTTTCATAAAATTCTATTATTGCATCAAAATATCGGTTTTCACAGTCTACATCAACCTGCAAAAACTTGTATTCGAGAGTATTATTTATCCATCCCATTTTCATCAAGGAAGTTGAAGGCTCAAATGCTCGTCAACATACGGTGGTTTTTTGTTTTTTGCATTTCCTGAACAATTTGTAAAAATCTACTTGAGAGGTTTTGCAGTTTCGCCAACGACATGCAAACCTGAAAGCAGCGGAACATTGTTCTGGCCTCGTACTGAACCATATGTTTACGATGAACGTGGGCGGACTTGAGCAGTGTGTATCGCTCAATGACCCTGGGTGGTGCGGTGCTGCGAGTAAGATTTAAATTATTCTAATGTACACAAAATAGTGTGAACATAATAAATTATATCTATAGAAATTATTCTATGACACAAACTCCCAAATATACCTTATTTATATATATATCTCTCAGTGCAAAGCCTACTAGCAGGTCCATGGTATATTACGCTTCACTCTGTCTTCCGTTTCCCTCTTCATGCCTACCTAAGAGTGGAACTTTACACTCTCTAACAATGGGCTACTCATTCTTGTTGTTATTAACCATTTCCGTGGGGGATTCAGCTTATATTATACTGATATATATAGCAACAGTTGTTTAAATATAAAACAATATCAGTTAGAATTTTTAAACAGTTAAATATGTCATGCTTTAAATATTTATTTGAATCAACTTTTCAATTTTCAGATATTTACTAGAGTCTCTGTAGTATATTTACCTGCCAGGCCTGAGGCAACAAAACTCAATTTCAATCCAGATCAACTACTGTAGTCTAAGGTGTAAAAATACTACTCTAACTTTACAGCATTTACGTCTACAGGTACATCTAGACTACTTGTTATCTCGAGAATATAAAATACATACACTGCAGCTATGTTTATTTCTAATTCTCTCGCAGCCATGGTAACGAACTTCTGGTAGCTATTCAGCACGGCAGTGTCGTGACCTTTAACCTCTATGTCAACGGTTTTATATAACTTATCATCTTCAGTTTCAGTACCCTAGATAACACAAACAACAATGCTGACAAAACTATACTATCATTATCATCATCTTCATCATCATTATCATCATCATCATCATCATCATCATCATCATCATAATCATCATCATCATCATCATCATCATCATCATCATTATCTTCATCATCATCATCATCATCGTTATCATGATCTTCACATGATCCCAGTTTAACTAGGGTTGGGATATGAATAAACCTTCTCCACTCGTCTCTGTCGCAAACAATATCATCATAATCCCCTATATTCCATTCGACAAAACTATACACTACAGTTCTATATTTCTAAACAAGGTATGCTAAGAAGAAGTGTCACTAAATGATATCCTATTAATATTTACCATTTAGTGACACTTCTTCTTAGCATACCTTGTTTAGTATCCCTAGGACCACAACTGCTAAAACTATAATGGAATACGTCAACGATAAGACACCATACTTAGTACATTTAGACTCCCATTATCACTGTAATTGTTGTAAAAAATAGAGATGCATTTGCATGATATTCACTTCAAACATTAAACATAAATTTATATTATATTTATTTAAGCCAATATTACAGATTCACTTAAATTATTCGAATAAGTAACAATGTAATTACTTGGCTATAGCCGGATACCAAACGTTTACTTAGAGTACTGCCGTTTGTCAACCTATTAAAAATATAATAAAAACAATCAAGCTAATATCATTCAGTTTAACAGCTGTAACATTATTCTGGTTATATCATTATAGAGGGATTGGTCAAGTAGGCAGCAAGCTTGCCTGATACCCAGGAAGCTAAGCATTCTAATTCAAATGCTGTTGGGAGTAGGTAAGGAAATAAATGCTATTCAAGATAAATTTCAAGTAGAAGTATTATTATAATACTTGAAAAGTTTAAGGTTAAATTCCTTACGCAGTATTCCACTTGAGTGGGGGTTCAAGATCTAAAATCTATTTAATGTTCATAGTTAGTCATGAAATGATTTTTGATAGATCCATTTTTCTACAGCAAGTGCATAAAAATGCCGATAAATAACAAAGCCGAGAAATTTGTTTATTTGTCACTCTATTAGTTCATTTAATTATAGATATCACTGTTTAATTGGTATAATTCATTAATTGGTTTTGATAAATTTAACATCTAGACAACCAACCTCAACAGGGTGGTATTCATTAAACTACCACATGACTCACTGCATGACTGAGACCCCTGTAAAATTAAACATAACATTATAAATGTTTATAAGTCACTATTTACTGCAATTTACTGAGATATAATAGTATTCAAAACTGAGAGTCCACTATCCTACATAGGTTCTGAAAGATTGTCAATTTGACTACTATGAAATCTAGATCTTCTAAATATGCTATTCTATAGTATGCAAAGAAGTTGAGGAATAAGAAATTTGAAATGAAAATTGAAGAAAGATCAAGACTACGGATGCAAAGTAACTTGATAAGGCATTCTCGTGATATTACAATAATAGGACAATAGAAACAATAGTGGAGAAATTATTAGGCAGTAAACTGTGTAAGACAGAAATAATACCTCATCTGAGTGATCTGAATAGCTTTTATTTCACAATTTCTCACACTGTTTTGACTCTAAACCTACCCACTGCATTACCCTAAATTACTGATAGATACAGAAGGTAGATATCCTACAATCGGATATAGTGCAATGACACCACAGTACAAAACAACATGATAATTCCAAATAACATAAAAATAATTTTTTTCAGGAATATCAAGCAAGTTAGGAAAGTTATGAAAGGGAACCATGACAAAATCAGCTACATTGGGAATTTATAACATTCCAGCATATAAAAAATATATAAGATAGATTACATATTTATATTTTAATTTACCTTAGTAAGGATACTCAACATCCGCCGACAATTTATGGAATTTAAGTCTCGCAAAAACTTAGAAAATGTTGGATATTTTGTTGATAAAAGTCTCATGGGCGCCGCCATCTTTAACAAACTTCTTTTTGTTTATAAGAGGGAATTTTCTTTAAATTAAATTGACCATGCAGATTATATTGGACAATTTATTTAGATTCTTTTCAATTTCAGTTTGACTACGCTACTATTTGATCATCAGATTAATTGTAGCTTAAGAATCTCTCTATATACTTTAAATAAAGTTCCTATTCATGAATAATCTATCAAAAACCGAAATTGAGCCAATCAGCACATATTGGCATTAATTCTGGCAGATTAACAAGTTAACTATATTTTGTCAATCTAATCGCTTCTATCTTTACGTATTTAAATTTAAAGATTAGACGGGTTATACTGATTAGTCATTGATGTATATGATGTACCGCGCATGTGGATTAACTCAGAGCCCATTGACCATAGAATAAAGAATTAATTTTCTATTCTATATCTTTGCTACAGACTGATGCATGACTAGAAAATTAATCCTACGAATTTCTAGCCTTTACGTTAAACACAGATCATACTACGCATGTAAGTAGTTTAGTGTTGATTTCAGACGCTTGTAATAAATCTTCGACATAATTAATTACTCGAGAGTAGCTAGACCTAAAGAATGAGATTGCAGTACGCATGCAAGGGGCTGTATATAATAACAACATAATAATAACAACAATTAGAGTGCTACAGGCATAAATGACAACATCGAGCACTATTGGGACAAAATCAAGCCGGTGAGCAAAAAGAAGGACCAAAACGGTTCAAATTCCAAAATCCAGATAATCAGTCCAAAGTAATGGAATGATAGGCCTGATTCCACTGATGTCTTGATAAAGATTTGAAGTCGTAATCCCTCGTTTAATGCAGCTATATACAGTGTATAATCCGCCGAAACAAGATCATCGCAACTCTACTGGTTATGAATGGGTCCATTAGTCATGACTAGTGTCTTACAATGTGCCCAGGTGGCAGCAGTACATCAGGAGAATTAGGACTTGAGTGCAGGAAGACAAGCGCTGACAACTGTTGCACGCTTAACAATTAACAACGAATGGTTCAACCATAGCACAAACCATATGCATCACTCTCTTTCCAAGTACTGCCGCCTTAGAAGTAAAATTACTAGCTTGAAGCAACTGCCAATAAATTATTAAGTAAGAATTATTTTACAAAATGAATAAAATACTTTGCACATTTTGTCTAGTCTAGAGTCCTAGACTACCTAGGAGCTATCTTACGTATTAAAACCTATTATGTCAACCCTATGCTCATGCCCACTTCATACTTCTTGGTTCATAGCTATCACAGCCTAACGGCAGGTCCATGGCATATAACTCTTCCAACCTTGTTCTATCCTCAGCCTTCCTTTCCCTCTCTATAGGCCTATATGAATTTGTTATCATATCATTCAGCAGCTATCAGATCATTCAGCAGCTATCAGATCATTCAGCAGCTATCAGATCATTCAGTAGCTATCAGATCATTCAGCAGCTATCAGATCATTCAGCAGCTATCAGATCATTCAGCAGCTATCAGATCATTCAGTAACTATCAGGTCATTCAGTAACTATCAGGTCATTCAGTAGCTATCAGATCATTCAGTAACTATCGGATCATTCAGCAGCAATAACATGTATGTATGAATGTATGTATGTATGTATGTATGTGTGTGTATGTGTGTGCATGCGTACGTGCGTGCGTGAGTGAGTGCGTGAGTGAGTGAGTGAATGAATGAATGAATGAATGAATTAAAGAACGAACGAACGAATGAACGAACGAACGAAAGAATGAATGAATGAGTGAATGAACGAATGAATGAACGAATGAATGAACGAACGAACGAACGAACGAATGATGCAATATACAAACATTCTTTGGTGTAACTAGGTTACTTTATGTTGACCTAAATCCGGAATCATCAGGAAGTGTTTATTCCAGTATACTGGACCCATTTGAGTCATTAAATATTCACGAGTCTTAGACCTGCTCCATTCTTCACTGTAAACGTTGTAGCGGCCTCTAAATCAGACAATCTCTGTCAGCTGACTGCAGTTGTGCTTACGTAAGATGTCAGTTGCTGCTTTCACTATACAGAACAACAACTACATGTATTTAGCTCCTTCCATTATTCGTTCAGTTTGCGAGTCAATCCGAATAGTGGACCAAATCACAAATCCGGTTAAATCGAATATCGACGGACGGAATTAATTTTATGATTTATCATGTGATTGCTCTAAATTTAATTTAATTAGGACAATAATTTACATAAATTTGGTTTTCATCAACACTAATCATTAATTCATTAGTTCATTAACACACGTAAGAGCTGCTTTATAGTAAGTATTGAACATGTCTCATGCCAAAATATTTTATTTTAAAGTGTTTTAAAATATTATAGTTAGTATATTAATTATACTAACTTTAAGCTGTTGTAGTTTAGAATTTTTAAATTAGACTACTTTTGAGCTTTCTTCTATCAATATATCTCTCTATCTCTCTCTCTCTCTGTCTTTCTCTCCTGTCTTCTCTCATACCTCTCAGTCTTTCGCTCTCTCTCTCTCTCTCTCTCTCTCTCTCTCTCTCTCTCTCTTTATTATTTTCATTCTCACACTTTCTCTTTCTCTCTATCTCTCTCTCTCTTCTCTTTCTCCTCTATCGCTCTCTTTCTTTCTCTCTTTACCTCTCTCGTTCTATTCCACTTACAAGCATTAGCCTGGCACAGTTCTATCATGCTAACACAACACAGGCATTTCGTTTAGCAGTCAATATCAAGTGTAATTTAATATTTTGAATCAGAGCAGATAGTATTGTAGCACACATTCTTCAGCATTATTGGTTCTTCTTATACTAGATTTATTGCATAAGCAGAGCAGATACAGAAAGGGGAAATGGTTTGGTTTTTACAAGTTATTCCAGAACCGTTTTAAATCAGTTGTTTTGGATTTTTCAAAACAATACCACTCATAATATATATGTAGATTTTAAAATTGCGGGAGTTTAGAAACTACCGAATGGATTAGGAAGTTAAGAAATGAGTAGGAAGCCTGAAAAGAAACTTAACACTTCTGGAGAAGTTTATTAAGCGTTCGTTTTGTTTCCGTATGGCACACTCGGGGGCGCTCAAGCCATATGTAGAAACCGATACGTAGTCTAATATAGTTTTTTTTCTTATGGTTGCTGTTTTTTAGTTTTTCTAAATCCCCTAATATGCATGTTCTTTATCCGATATTCATTAAGGTAATACATTTACTGGGATTTAATGCGTTTCCGTTTTGTGTCAGTATAAATGCACAGTTCTACGACACACTGAGCATGTTACAAGAGGCGACTAAGCAGGAGCGGAGTAGGTGAACATTATTTCAGAATTCACATTTTAGCACTACAATTATATTAGCTAAGTAGTTATTTATTAGCCAGTTATGGTTAAAGCATAGGTTTTATGTCATGCTCAGATATAATATCATGGTATTCTTTATTGAGTAGGAGAAATTAAAGATTTTCTTAGGAATATGTCACTGACTGTTTCGCAAAACAAGAAGGAGATTAACTTAATCATTTCATTTCGTTTTAATTAAATACCATTTATGTAATTATTAATTTCAGTTTGTGAGATCGTCTTCAATTAAAACTGATTAAATACGTTAAAATTGGCAACAATCAACACTGTAATTCTATTTGAGCTGGAAATGCAGTACAAATTTAGTGTATGAATGTTTATAATTATGTGCATAAATAAAATTGTGAATTACGCCTAGTCAGTATAGGCTTACTTCAACAAAGTATTCGACTAAATTCAACAAACAGGAAGTCCTGTTCATAAAATGAATCCGGTTTTGTTCATCCTAACTGGGATTGCACTTTGCTCAAGATCGCAGGTTTCTCTTTGATAATATTTCATTAATTTTAGCTGATTTAAGAAGAGAATAATTTAACGTCGTTCTCATCATCTGCATGCGCTGCTTGAGGGAGATGTAACGTACCATGTTATTAGCCTGTTGATAGCTAACTTGCTGTAAGTTTCTAGAAAAGCTTTTGATACCAGCAAAGCCGGCTTAAGCCGTGTCTGAGCCGGTGGCTTGTTGGCAAGATGTTAGACAGTGTTTCAGTAGGTGCTAGGTTCAAATCCAATGCTCTTCCCGCCCCTGATATGCTATCGAGATGGAAACTAACGCTAAACTTTATTTTAGCTTTTAGAAAGTTGTCCACAAATTTCGACCATTTAACTGATCGTAAGCAAGGAAATGCAAGAGCTCTTAAAGGCGACTAATACAAAGCTTCAGAAGCTATATTAAGACATGTTCTTTTCCATACAATTGGCAAAATGTTGACTTTGAGAGTAATCAAATATTCAATGCAAAAACTACATGTAAAGTATGCTGGTGTCTATGGCCTTCTGTATATGTACGTATAGTTAACGACTTAACATTGAACTCTGCTTACGCACCTACGAATCTTCATCCTTCAAACTAACATCACATTGGCATATCACGTACAAATGCTTTTAGCATGCATCTTATATGTTGATATGTTCAGATAAGTTTCCCATAAATGCTTTGGCATAGATTATATAGATGCGGATATGTCACAACATCATTTAATAGATTGATTGATGTGTTTTCACATCAACCTACTTTCATATTCAACATCGTTCTTAGTTTTGCCAACTCGAATTTAAAAACCAAAGCTTTATATTTATTTTTAATTAAAGGCAACAGTAAAAGTTGCTACTCACGGTCAACTGTATCTGAACAAATATATCTGCACAGATATAAAACTGGTAAAGCCAATGTTAACGTCAGTTTCCTCACTCGAAAGTTTTGTCAGTGACGAGCGTGACCAGGATTTAAACCCCGCCCATACTGATCCGCCGTCGAGTATATATTACCGACATCGCCACTTTCTCCAGCCATACATATCTGATATATCTGATCATATATGTATTACGTCAGATAAATCTGACCTTGTGAGGATTCTTTCAGATATAATCTGATCAGATATCAGTTGAGACAGATATGACCGTGAGTGGCCACTTTAAGATTTCGTTACCCTGTTGGTCTATGAAGTCTACATCATTGCGAAACCAAGAATATTAAATTTTATACCATGGATCTGAAAAATGAAGAAGTAAATTCTCAAGGGATTCCTATGATAAAAAATCAACTTATTCTTTTAGAGATTGATCTAAATGATTATTAATATTATCTTATTTGTTCTTATCAGTATTATCTTATTTGTTCTTATCAGTATTATCATATTTTTTCTTATCAGTATTATCCTATCTGTTCTTATCATATTTGTTCTTATCAGTATTATCTTATTTGTTCTTATCAGTATTATCCTATTTGTTCTTATCAGTGTTTATACCAAAGCACATCCGTTGGGTTCTTTTTTCTGTGAAAATGAATCCGTGTAGCTGGCGCAGTGCATGGAGGTAACAAAAATATACAAACTGATTGACGATAACTGAAGAAATTTGTAGCTAAATAACAATAGTTCTTGATCTAATAAAATATATAATATATTTATTTATTTTTCGTTGATTTATATTTAGTAATTCTCATTTATTTATTTCAAATAGATTTTTTACTATTTAAAAAATAATTATAGGCATTCATAGAACGATTATCGGGTAAAGCTAAGCAGGGTCGGTTAGCAGCCTTAGACGGGATTAAGATTCCTGGATATCTTTCAATGTGTCAAATCGGCTTGCAAAGAAATTTCTATATTTTCTTCTTTTTATTTAAATATTTCTATGTAAAAAAGTTTATCTGAAAATGAGTTCAAAAATCGAGATTAAGAGAATAGATTTTTTAAATATAAGCTGCATGTGTCTTACGTTCATCCTATAAAAAGTATTAAATAGTATAGAACAATTTCAGTATTCAAATCTTTGAAACAAAGTGTCTGATGAAGGCGGAAATGGAATCTGGAAATAGAAAACAATATATTCAAGGAAGTGCTTAGTACGCAGAAGTAAAGTTAGTAGTGTTTAATAGGAAGATTGATCGAAAATAAATAGGAGTATAAACTGGGATATAGTAATTTGGAAAAATACCAGAGTGAGAGAGAGAATCAGAGAGAGAGAGAGAGAGAGAACATACATTATCCAAGGCCTACGATAGATTAAAGGACACCGAACATAATCTACATGTATAACTGATAATATTATTGTAAGCAATGGGCAGGAGTAGAATGAACGTTGTCTTTAACTTCTCCTACTGATCTATCGTGATGCTTCTCTATACTTCTCTGCAAACGCTGTAGTAAATAATCTGGATCATACGGCGCCGTGATTCACTCAGATATCACATGATGTAATCGTGTGCTCTGCGGAATGGGCGACTTTTCTGCTGATATCTTGAAGTCAATCAATCAATGAGGCAGATTCTTCGTTGGCCGTCGATATCAAGAAATCTTAAGCGTAAATAACGATAATAAAGTAGAAATACTTTCTGAAATAAACTTTATGTCATATTCTGAGAGTTCTTTTTCTCAGTCTTTTTAGTACTCTGCCAAATTTCATTTCCAAGCTAAAAGGTATATTTACATTTTGCCATGCTTTTCTATAGCGAGCACTTTCTTTATAAAGACTGATTTATATTCTGTGCACCGCATACCTTTCATTTACTTATCTCGTTACAAACCTGTACAAGTTACAGAATCTTGCATAAAGATAAACAATTAGATAAACAAACTAAATAAACTAAAGTAATTAGATAAACAAACGAGCAATGGAACCATTAAAGAAGCTGGTAAAATCTAAGCTTAACGTCAGTTTTCTCACTAGAAAGCGGTGTCAGTGACGGGCGAGCCCAGGATTTGAATCCCGCACAATGTATACTGATCTGCGGTCGAGCATCCTATCGACTTCGCCACTGGCTCCAGCCATTAAGTATATATATATATATATATATATATATATATATATATATATATATATATATACACACACACACACACACACACACACACACACACACACACACACACATTATATATGATATATATGCCTAAGGACGCTCACATGTTGCTCATAAGGCACTTGTTTGTTCGCACTTTTGTTCTAATGTTGGAATGTTCTATCTCATTGTGTGCCGTAAGATCCATAGCCTATTATAAATTCTAAATGAAGCTTGTTTTACACATTTACCTGCATATTTTTTGGTTATTTTCCATTAACATCAGCTTATTCGTTTCATTTTATCCTTCCATTTACTCCAGAAATAAATCATCTTAAAATTACAATTCAATATTACATTTTTATAAAATTACAATATTACCCCAGGAATTGATTTCTTGTATTGTGCGCAGTTATTAATTGAGTATTGTGTTATACTGCAGATTGTTGATGGCGACGCATCGATGGGCCAAAACGTTGGTGGTAAGTTGGTTTTAGAATAATTATTATACAGTTAAAAATAGCAATATATATCAAGTAGGCTGAACATGTAATTAATGCTAACAAGTGTAAACAGGCCTATATTTTAACATGGGTAGAGGAGCTAAGGCAAGACCACTGTTACAGTCCCACTCAGTAGCTTAATGATCATTCAGCCAATGATATTATAACTGAATACTCTCAAAATCTTTACGCTGTGACTTTATGCAATTGGTTGGTTAGCCACGAGTATTAATTATAATTATTATAATCAGTAATTTTTGGATTAACATTAAATAGGATAAACTTGCAACTCGCCCATAGCGACTTTTCTTTCCTTTTGCATTAGTTTCAAATTGAATACACTACACTACAATGAAGACTTACAATAAACTGAAGATTTAACGTCCCATTCCACACTCAAAGCTGAAGTGCGGGACGTTTCAAACCGAACATATGACTACAAGCAGGAAAAGTATACACCCGTAAATACATTTATAAACCTATACTTATTTTCACTCGTGACAATTAATTAAGACAATGAAAAGAGGCCGAAAAGCAACCGCTTATGAAATCTAGATAAGGAGAACTGAAGTTAGTTATTTATACAGTTAGTTAATTAGTTAATTACTTAAACTTAAAACTTTGTTATTAGTTAAACTTAGAACTTTGTTATTAGTTAAACTTTAAACGAAAGCTCTGCTGAGAGGCTGAGATGGAAATCAGGAGCATCTGAAATTCCATGTTGAAGTTAAAATAAAGGGAATATATAAGCCCAGCGAATAAAGGGCTGGTTGCAAATCATCGAAGACTTGATATAAACAATAAGTTAATTTTATCATTAATTTTTATCATTTATACTATAAGCCTTGATATAATATAGATCAAAGTTAATGCTAACATAACTGATGCTTCAATGATAACATATCGATCTAGCCACATCATCCCTTGGCTCTGTTCTGTGAAGTTATATTAACTGCTATTGAAATAGGGGATTCCCATGAGTAAATAACGCCTCACCCGTCAAACTCTATGCTTCTTCTGATACTATTTAGTTTAACACAGCAAGATATGCAGGAAGTTTTCTGCTTCTTTCAACTCTCCATAGAGATTCCCTGCCATATGATTTAATTTACCTAGATGCCATAGATTTGTTAGCCGAGCGCTCTTTTCTATTCCAACTGTATAATTGCAGTTAAAATATGCATTAAATGTCTTTTTTATTACGATTTCGTATTTCAACCATTTTTAAGTTTGTTGCATTAATCCGTTTAAATTATTTATATCTGTACTCATTGCACCTATCCGTAGTACATATTCAAAACTTCATATTATTACTACTATTGCAACAGAGATTCAACAGGAGAAATATTATTATAAGGGACTCTGGTTAGAAAACATGAACCAAGAGAAACAGAAAATTCAAATTTGGTTCACTTATAATTTGTACCATTTTCATTTACATTTTTACTCTTGCTTCATTTCAAATAAGTTTCAGTTAATAATCTATTTCCGTTTTTCTTCACAAACAGATTGCAGTGATGGTAAACCGGCCGATGTGGCATTTGTCCTGGATGCTTCCAACAGTATATGGATTCCGGATTTCTGGAGGCAACTTTATTTTGTTCAGCAGATGGTAAACGAATTCCGGATCGGATTGGGTAGGACTCAAATTGCTCTAATTACCTACGCGGATTATCCAGTGATCCAGTTTCACTTCAACTATTACCACACTAAGTCAGACATCATGGACGCCATAGAAAACGTGAGACAAAATGGCGGATATCAGACTGACACGGCAGAGGCTATAAGGTTTGTGCAAAGATCAATCAGTCTATCATAATCTCAGTAATCAATTTTTCTCTTTCTTCCCTCTCTCTCTCTCTCTCTCTCTTTATCTTTCTTTTTCTCCTCTCTTTTTCTTTATTTTTCTCCTCTCTCACTTTTTTCTTCTCCTTCTTGCTTATTCTTCTTCTTCTTTCTTCTTTCTTCTTCTTCTACTTCTTCTTCTTCTTCTTCTTGTTCTTCATTCTCTCTCTCTCTCTCTCTCTCTCTCTCTCTCTCTCTCCTCTTCAATGCAGACCGCTAACTGAACAACCTGAAATTATGATAATTATGGTTTTTAATAATAATAATAGAGGTTTAACGTCCTTTTCCTTCCTCATACAAGAATGATGTCAGGGACGTCTAATTTCTTGAATATTGTCTTATTTACTGGAAGCATGATTGTTATCTAAGGAACCAGGAACATTCAAATGATCAATTCTATCCTCCTCACAGGTACATGAGAGAGAAGGTATTCTCATCAACAGGTGGAGCACGCCAGAACGTCACAAAGCTGGGCCTTGTCATTACCGACGGGCGCTCCAGTGACCCCATCAGAACTGCCCTGGAGGCACAGCGTGCCAGGGACGAGGGGATACACCTGTTCGCGGTAGGGGTGGGAGAAGGGCTCGACGGGCTGGAGCTAGGGGCTATAGGCAGCCTCCCCTCAGAGTACTACACGTTCACGGTAGAGAGCTTTCAGGGGCTGGCTAACATACGTCACCTACTAGCCATCAAAGCCTGCACAGGTCGGTGTATAGAAAGATTAGAGCCGGTGTTAACTTCGGCTATTTATCGGTTATTTATCGGCGTTAACTTCGTTTTCATCCTTCGAATTGTATCAATAACGAGCGAGACCAGGATTTGAACCCCGCATATACTGACCCGCAATAGGAAGCCTAATCGATCTTATCACGGGTTATACGTTGCGCTCGCCCACTACGTGGAGTAGAATTTGTCTTCCTTTAGTTGTTTCTTATTTACCAGGATGTGTCCTTTACTCTAATTGCTATATATATATATATATATATATATATATATATATATATATATATATATATATATATATATATATATATATACTAGTAATTGCTATATATATATACTAGTAATTGCTATATATATACATATATATATATATATATATATATTAGTAATTGCTATATATATACTAGTAATTGCTATATATATATATATATATATATATATATATATATATATATACAGCAATTACTAGTATATAAATATATATATATATATATATATATATTAATAATATAAATATATAAAATAAAAATATATATATATAAATATATAACGTATATAAATATATATATATGTATATATATATATATATATATATATATATATATATATATATATCTTCTCTCGCTCTCTATCACTTTCTCGCTCTAGTATTTGCAAATCTAGTAGAATTTGCTATGGTGTATGTGCTAATGTTAAGAAGTAATTGCTAGTAAATTCATTATTAATTAAAATACGTAGTAAATACATTATTACTTCACAAGTTAATACTTTATTACGTCACAAGTAAATACTTCATTACGTCACAAGTAAATACTTCATTACGTCACAAGTAAATACTTCATTACGTCACAAGTAAATACTTCATTACGTCACAAGTAAATACTTCATTACGTCACAAGTAAATACTTCATTACGTCACAAGTAAATACTTTATTACGTCACAAGTAAATACTTCATTACGTCACAAGTAAATACTTCATTACGTCACAAGTAAATACTTCATTACGTCACAAGTAAATACTTCATTACGTCGCTAGTAAATGCGCAGTAATTGCATTGCTTTCACTCATTTGCACTACAGTACGTGTCTTCTGTTACAGTTACAGTGTATTTTAATTATTGCACTCCTACGAAAGACTTTTTTAGAGTCTTTATTTATTCTGACATTATTTGTGAGAAAACAAAACAAACCGTTGAAGCGAATCGGTCGAATTTATAACCTTCAAGTGCACTGCACTTACCACGCGCTACTCTAATGCGCTAGCTTCTGAGTGAAATAGAGGCTATGAAGATGTAGTATGCAAAACTAAAGTTGACTTTCAACTACAATATAATGTAATACTACAATACAATATAAAATAACTACAAACTACTTTCACTACAATATAATGCGACTTATTTGTTAAATGTTGTTATTATTATGACTCTTTAATAAACGAAGTTAAGAGATTTATTGTCAATTTAAGGTTTTTAAAAGTATTTAGCTCTTAACACCTAAAATCAGTTTTTGCATCATGGTATTAGAAAAAATCGAAAAATACTCATCGTTGCACATTAGTATCTAGATTAACCTAACTCTCGTAGCAGAAAACAAATCACGAGACTCTATTCCCGACTCTTCATCTTCGTTCCTACATGCAATTGCCCTAACAAATCCTCTAATATCTCTAGTCTCAGTCTTCCTCTAGCATGTACGTTGGCTGAAAAATGTCTTCCCTTTCTTATTAGTTTATCTAAGTGCAGCAGGCCTACTAATTTTTGTCTTTCACAAGTCACGGACTAACACCAGCAGTTTAGGTTTTATGACGTATCAACAGCTTTTTATTTAAATGTGAACTTGCTAATTAAAATGCTTAAAAACTGAGTGGGCGCGCTTAACGCAATAAACAGCTTTCACAGCTAGTTTATCAGGCCTCTAGGACTACTTGGCCTACCTGGGTCGTAAAGTTTTCAAAAGAAAACGAAAGAGCAAGGAGACGTCATTCTGGAATGAACTCTATCATATATGCATACCTAAGAATTCTAGAGAGTTCTGGGTAATGTAATATGTTAAAAATTCATGTAAGAAATAGAATATGACGTCAGTTTTCTGAGCAGAGCAAGTGCGCTGTTACACAAGTGCGCAGTTGCAGAAGTGCTCAAAGGCACAAATGCTCAAATGCACAAGTGCACAAATGCACAAGTGTACAAATGCACAAGTGTACAACTGCACAAGTACTCAAATGAACAAGTGCTCAATTGAACAAGTGCGCAAATGCAAAGTGCTGAAATGCACAAGCGCTCAAATGCGCAAATGCACAAGTGTTCAATTGCACCAGTGCACAATTGCACAGGTGCGCTAATGCCCAATGGCGAAAATGCACAAGTGTTCAATTTACACAAGTGCGCAATTGCACACATGCGCAAATACCCAAGTGCGCAACAATGCACAAGTGCACAAATACACGATTGCTCAATTGGACAAGTACTTTAAGTGACACAGTTGGCGATAATTCAAAGATAAAGATTTGTCTAAGGAAATGAATGCAAAGTCGCCAATGATCAATTTCAGTAACTTTTATTCTTCTTCTCTCTCACTTGAAATCATTAAATCATAAGTAGGTTTTTATTGAAAGCGTTGTCTTAACGTTCTACTCGGAAGCGCTGCCTTGGTAGTCAAGTGAAAGTAGCTCTAACAGCTTAGCGCACGATCGTACTACATGTATAAGTCCGTTTTAAACTCAATAACGTTAGAGCACTTTAGTATATTTTGAACATCGTTTGGTATAAATACTAAACTTTCTTTTTCAGTTTTACTTGTCATATCTAAGATTCCTTTAGGTTTTGCTTTATATTCTGCTATAAATGTTTTGCTAATAGTTTGTGATGGTCTTCTTTTTGTTCTTCATAAGATGTTTGTGACACACATCAATTAATAATCATTTTAAAACACCTTCGTAAGTTGATGCTTTATAGCATCGAAAATGTAACTCGTCTAAAAACTTTGGATTTTTAAACTAAAATTGTAAATCTTTTAGTATGAAAGATTATTTCTCACTACTGTAAACTCATATACCTAGCTTAGATATAATTGTCTTTAATACGCATTTGCTTTACGATTAAAATTATAAATATAATAATATACTACATACTTTTTGAAGTATGTAGTATATACATTTTTTATATACTTTTTTGAAGGTGTTTTAAATATCATTGATTGATTGATTTACTACATACTTGTAATAGAATTTTTTACAATAACCATAAAGAAAAATAATAATGTTTTATTAATTTGTACTATAGAAATATTGTTATTGTTAATGATACTGCTTATCATTGTTGCATTTCTTTACTCAGTAACTGATGCGCCAACAACAATCTCAACGACCTCAACTGTTGCCTCTACAACAACAACCACAAGAACAACACCTACAACAACAGCAACATCGGTATCGGCATCTGGCGAATCAGAAGGTATTAACTCATTCTGCTTTTTCTCGAATTACGGACACAAACTATAACGACTCCATACAATCTCTCTTAATATTAACTTAATTAATGCTAGAATAATTGTTGTATTGATATCGAACAGAACAATAACAAACCGAATTATGCGTTTTAAAGATTAACTTTAAAATAAAATATAAAGCCAAGAATATTTTAAAATTTAGTCACTGCGGGCCTAAATAACGAATAGTTGATTTGCAACCTTAGGTACTTTCCCTTTGCTAAAGCTAGGGCTAAGCTAAGTTTAATTTTTGGATTTGTATCAGGAGGATACTGTTAGAGTTAATTCGGTCGAGATTTGAACTCACGGCATCCTGCTGGTATGGCAAGTCTTCTACAACTAGGTCGTCAACGTCAAAAATGATATTTTAATTTTTAATTTTAATTTCTTATTTTGATTTTAAGCTTGGCTGGATAGTCTTGTTATGCTACGTTTGGCTTTAGAGTTATGCCATATTAAGGTCAGGGAGTATACCATCTCAATCTTCAGGTAACGTCATGACGTTCTAAATGAAGAAGCGTCTAGTAAAGTGTAAGCATGTGACATTGGAATTATATTAACTCTATGGCGTCTCTTTGCGGACACTAGAGTAGTCTCTTACAACCTTCCTCCTCCATTAATCACGATCCATGGCGAGATCATATACATCACCACCCACAAGACTAAATTTAGTATCTATTAAACTCAAATCTTTATTATATTGTCTTATTAAATTATTCTTATTTCCCATACCTGTCCCTAATTTATTACTAGTTAATCCATTTTAAGAGCTTTCCTCATTGGTGTGTTTTCGGGTAATCATTGGAATTGATAGATAACACCATATTATAAAATTCTATCTCGCTTAGGTATGATTTTAAACTAAAGTTTAAAACTAAAACTAAACTAAAACTAAACTATAACTAAACTATAGCTAAAGTTTTAGGTTTTTGTAATCGTTGATCAGATTCAGACAAATGGGTTTACGACGAAAAATTAAAGAAATGGATTCTGCGACGTAGAAGACGCAATGAGACCAACGGATACTCTTCCGGTTACTGGAGTTACGATGAGAGCGGACGTGCCGTGTGGACTGAACTCCAGGATAATCCGTATGAAGATACGGAAACCGAGAGGAGTAATGGAAAAATAGACTATTGGAAAGGAAAGGGTATTGCAGAGCAAATATCCGAAGAAGGATCAACTGGTGATAGTAAGTGAAATTAATTTATAATTATTAAATTATTTATGATTAATTATATAGTTACTTTTAATTATTACTTAAATATAATAGGAATAAATTGCAAACGAATTTGAAAATTAGAAACAAATTCAAAAATATTAAATTTCATTTTAATAAATCTAAAATTAAACTTAAGGATTAAGAATTAGATTCTGAGATACAATAAATAAATAAAATAGTGAAAAACCAAATAATGACAGCGGAAAGAATACTACGTGCATAATGCAAATTTATTGCATTATCAAACAAGAATTAAGCCATATATCTACAATGTTCCACATGTAGAAAACAGCTGCTGTGCTAAAACTGCTTTGGTAAAGCAAATACAGCCATGAGCTCATTTCTTCTCAAATATGCATCGCCTCTCGGACTCAACAGCCAGTCAAGATAGTTTGTATTTGTATCTAAAAAGTTGTTCAGCTATAACAGTTCTTTCTGAGAATTAAATTCTAATGAGATCAATAGTCAATTAACTCCACAATATTTCCTTGTTTTGAACTATTTTATAAAAAGAAAGTGTTATAAAGTAGTTTGTTCCAATACAGCGTTTTGCAGCCTGTTGCTTTACATTGTATTCGCAGTGTATGGCTTTATATTGTTTCTGAAGTACTTCTTGTTGTGTTATATTATCCTTCATTGTAATGTGTTACACTGTAATTTGTTTCATTGTTATTATTTTGTTTGGTCGTATTACATTGTATACGCAGTATATATCGTTATATTGTATCTGAAATACTTCGTGTTGTGTTTTATTATCCTTCATTGTAATGTGTTACACTGTAATTTGTTTCATTTTTTTATTATTATTTTGTAGGTAATTTTTACTTTATATAAATAATTTACTTTATAGTACTTTATATTAATTAATATATACTGGATTCAATGCTTCAGATTGTCGTGCCAGATCTCATTTGGACCTGGTATTCGTGGTCGATCCCAAGAACGACAGCGCTTCTGAGACTCGCCGTAAGCAGATGTGGAAACTTGTGCGTGACGTCATCTCCCACGTGGACATGTCCGACAACCAAATCCGAGTTCAGTTCGTTCAATCCTGCTCGAAGCTGGAAAAAATTCGAGATCGGCAATCCGGTACGGATTCTGACAGATCGACGAATAAACTGCATCTGCTAAGCGCCATTGACGAGCTGGCTTCAGGCCCAAAGACTACGGTTGACCTTTTTGAGGCGATGTTGGAAAAACTATCCGAGGTTTCGGAAGGTGACGCTGACGGGATTAAAGATTCTGGAACTTACGGTGGACTATTTGATGAATCCGGTACTTCTAGTGGGAAAGACTACGGTTCACGACCTCAAGTCTCTGGCAGTGGAAACTTGGATTCAGAAGGAATGAGAGGAAAAAGGAAAAGAGTGGCTGTATATCTGACAGATGGACCTTCAGAGGATCTGGAAAGAACGATCAAAGCGGCTCAGGAAGCTCGGATAAGGCACGGAGTGGAGATATACGCTGTGGGTCATGGTGGCGCAGTTAATCCAACAGAACTGCAGGCAATCGTGAGCTGCAAGGAACGGGAGCATGTGTTTTATGTGCAGGATGCTCATCAATACTCCTCTTCTGCTCAAAGAGGCTCCGAGAAAAAAGATTCCAACATACAACTTGCTGACAGGAGATTAAATGATAACGACGAACGTTTTAATCCGGAATCAAATAAAAAAACCCATGATTATCTTAAATCAAATCATCCTCATCGTACACCTGTGCTTCAGTCTGAATCTCCGGCAGTTAACCGTCGTCAGAGTTTAAATCATCTGAATCATGAATCAAGCGATTTTCATGAAATAAAACGAGAATCAACTAATCACAGGGGATTCAATCACCACAAATCTGATGATTACTCTGCCTCACAGGAACAGGCAGGTATAAACGACGTGCATAGAAGGCTGGCAATGGCGTTATGTCAAATATGAAATGTAATTAAATGATGAAAATAAGACGATCTAAAGTTCTCAGTTGAAGAGCTTATTAAGAGAATATAGAGACCAATGAAACTGTAACATGGTGTTAGATCAATTCAACGTGAGTAAATTTATGAAATAAGAAAAAATTTACTAATTGCTACCTTTTAGAACTTACTTTAGGTGATATGACGATTTATGGATTTAGATGAATTACTGATTATCTTGTTATTTGTTATAATATTTACTTCATACGTTTGTACTATATTTACCAACAAAGGACTGCACAACGGACAGTATCATTAAGGAGGACTCTTATGTCTAATTCAAACAGAAAACAATTTTGACATGAAGCCTTTCCAAATGTCTTAAGATCATTTTGGTTTTATAATATTTTATAACATATTAATTTAAATGACTATTTACTAATTAAGGTACCTTTCATTTCCTTTCCCACCCGCTTACTCTCTCTTTGTCTGTCGCTATCTCTCTCTTTCTCTCCCCCACACCTTAATCTCTCTTTGTCTCTCATTATCTCTCTATCTCTCCCCCCCATCCTCTTACTCTCTCTTTCTCTCTCTCTCTCTCTCTCTTTGACTCTCACTGTCTCTCTTTTTCTCTCCTATCTCTTTCTTTCTCCTAGAGAGCTACCTTACGTCAGGTCCACCACATAAAACTATTTAAAAGCTCTGAATTAATCATCCCCAATAACAGGGAATAAAAACTCAGCAGAGTGGTTGTAAATTTGAGGCGAGATGCAACCTCGAGATGGAAAGTATTCCAGGATGGGAGCGGAAGTTGGGTAATGAGGGGATTAGCTGACCTCTTAGCGTCTGATCGATACTGTCAAACGGCGGGAGGAGCTTAAGGAGGGGTGGCAAGGGGGCTGACCCCTCTCAAATTTTATGAATTAAAACTTATTGTGTTTTGTAAATAAATAAATAAATATATATATATACTGTATATATATATATATATATATATATATATATATACATATATATGTATATATACATATGTAGATACTGTATATATATATATATATATATATATATATATACATATATATATATATATATATATATATATATATATACGTATATACGTTCTACTGCGCAACTAATAACTAGCTAGTTGAACATCGATATCACAATTTTCGGTACCTTGTTGTAAGGGATAGAGCCTCACTACATGCATTTAGCGGGTTTACTAATATTGCTATGTTTGTTAGACAGTTTATTTTCTCTTAGTTATGGTTAAATATGAGTCCGAACCTTACCCTTGTTTGTACTAATTCTAAATTAATTTAATAGATATATGGGCACGCCGCACGCCTGCGTTATCACAATGCAGTTAGAATTAGAAATTGGTTATTTTGAGACTATTTTTAATTTTTAGGAATGTATTTTAATTTTTATATACTTTCTGTTTGTATACTTTAATTTTGTACTTTTTACATAATTTAATGCAAGAAATGTAATAATGAAATTTTTGCAACTAGGCCCTATTACCTTTTGAACTTTATTAACTTGTCCTCTATACTAACTCTCAATTACTACTATAACTATCGTTGAAGTCGTCCCGAATTTCACGTAGTTAATAGTTTAATTATTATTTAAAGTAGCTATTTCAAATTGTCTAGCGAGATTTAATTGCTATTTCAGTCGTTATTTTAACAGTGAATATTTCACTTACATTTAGTTAGTATTTAGTTAGTATTTTAGTTAGTATTTTAGTTAGTATTTTAGTTAGTATTTTAGTTAGTATTTTATTTAGTATTTTATTTAGTATTTTAGTTAGTATTTTATTTAGTATTTTAGTTAGTATTTTAGTTAGTATTTTAGTTAGTATGTTAGTATTTTAGTTAGTATTTTAGGCAAATATTCGCTGGGGTTTTAATCAGATGGAGCGTAGACCGCTTACATTTGAATCCTTTTTAATAATAATAATAACAACAATTAGAGTGCTACAGTCATCAATGACAATATCGAGCAGTATTGAGACAAAATCAAGCTGGCGAGCAAAAAGAAAGTCCAAAAGCGGTGCAAATTCCAAAATCCAGAAAGTCAGTCCAAAATTTTGTGTTGCATCGTCTCATATTCCAGGTTTTAACAAGGTACGATAGGAATGTCCCTGCCCCAGTCAGAGATATGAGTCAAGGGCCACCACCGTTACGATAAAACTACCAGACTATAGGCCAGCCTCCATCTCGCATCGTCCTAATTCCATCGAGCCGATAAAACTAAACCAGCAGGGCTTTAAAATGAAACGCTTCGACATGCCGATAAAATAACAATATGTTTGTAGAATTATTTTAAGAGAGAATTTGTTCCAGTATTTTGCGTGGTTACAAAGCGTGGTCAGTGTAACAATATGTTTGTAGAATTATTTTAGAAAAGCTGGTAAAGATAAGGTTAACGTCAGTTTCCTCACACGAAAGCGATATCAGTGACGGGCGAGCTCAGGATTTGAGCACATGCTGATCGGTGGAGTATCTTACCGACATCGCCACTAGCTCCAGCCAATTAATAAGAGAGAATCTGTTTATATTTTTTGCGTGGTTACAAAGCCTGGTCAGTGTTTTCGGTGTGATCTGTGACTAGTGGTGCCTGTGAACGACAATGAATTCAGAATAAGTTAAACCATTGAGCTGTATTAGCTCTCTCTATCTAGTGCACTGCCTCATCGGCTATCAACAAATCAATAAGTCAATCAATTAATTAACTGGCCTAGTTAGTTTTCCTTAGAATCTCAGTAGGCCTGTATATTTTTGTATCAATATCTGGAGCCTAATCGCTCACCAACCGAATGCCCTTTCTGATGTTTGATTGAATCTTGGTGCTTTGTATCTTTTTACGACGCGTGCAGTTCACGATTGGTTATTCTTCAGCATCCAGGACACAACACTGGTAAAATTACTTCTAAAATTCAATGATCAAATCGTATACACTTGTGTTACCTCTTGTAGTCGTCCGAAAACCTATCGTAAACGAAAGTAACATATATATAAAAAGCCTGCGAGTGATTCGTAAAAGCCGACAATAACAGATACTGATAAAGAGATTTCACGTGTAACGAAGTTTTTCAAGTGGTCAACAAAAACTGGATTTAAAAATATATTTAGCATAACAATGTAGGGTGATTTACATGTAGAAGTGGAAAAGGAATCTTCTATAGTTCTACAAACTTGCTAGAGCTCCATGAAAAGATATTGAAGAGAATTCTGGCCTTGAACGTGCCATCTGACAAAATAATAAAAAGGAAATAAGCAGGAAGTACTATTCGCTATACAATTACCGAATATCCGGAGGTGAAGACCAATCCGTCAATGTAATTTATTTTCAAGTGGAATCAATTTTTGCAGAACTGAATTTGCGTTCACGGTAATTCGGTTGAGTTCAATTTAGAAATTTCGACCTGAATTGCACACTTCAGCGATGAAAACTATTTGGATTGGTTCATCCATTGACTAAACCGAAACTTTTCCAGTAGGATCCATTTCAATATTACGTAGTAGATATACCAACCTCTGTCGACCTTTAACTTCTACTTGCGGCTTATTTACTTATGGATCAACAGTAGTACGTAAAAGCTATTTTGCTTTTAATGTTTTTGATTGATACAATAATTCATCATCATCATCATCTTCCCCTAAATCCCAGTTTGATCAGGGTCGGGATACGAATAGACTTTTTCCAGTCCTACATTTATCTCTTCATAATCTTCAGTCTGTTTAGATTTAGTATCGTAAAGCATAATTGTCGTGGACAACAGACCTATGCCACTTTTCGCTCCTCCTATTCACATCATTACGACAAAAACTGAAATGTAAGAATGTAGTATTCAGCAAATAAATGGATCCGTTTAATGAATTTTCTAAACGATAACAAAGCATTGATTAGGAGGCTAATAATAGTGCAGAGGGCGTGAGCTTTACAGTGAAGTATTTCTGCAGACTTTCTATAGGGCGCTCGTATTGTCGATATCTTGCGGCAGTACAAAATATCGTATCGAATTTCTGTAAGAACGAGAACAAAAGCATTGAAGAACAAGAACAAAGCATTGAAGAACAAGAACAAGGCTTGAAGGCTCTTAGAATGCTGTAGCCTGGGACGCTATATTGGTGTAATTGAAGAATGCTTTTCCGAAAGCAACAGCCGTCACAGCTAAATATTGTGCAATGTTTCAATGTTTCGCCATTAAAATAAGCACTTTATAAGGTTTGACGTCTGATTCTGCATCGCAAGGGATATTTTCCGAGCCGTTCCATCCGGGATTCAAATCGACGACCACCTGCTTCTCAAACAAGCGTTCTAACCATTCTGACGTTTATTCGGTAATTTACAAATATTGAATATACATGTAAAAGTAGTCCTGCAACTTACTTGTAAAACTAGAGGAAAATAATATTACATTTCTACATTCAACAGACTATTAATCTTTTGCCATTTCGCTTAATACTGGTAGTAATGCTACTTATGTAATACATAATTTAAAAAGGATAAAGTTAAGTTTGCCGTCAGTGTCCTGCTCGTTATCATGTATGTTATAGAGAGAGCCCTGGGTGTGAACCCTGCACATACTGATCCACTACCGAACAACTTACCGACAAGCTGCCGGCTCAGCCCATTTTGTTTCAGCTTGTTTAATAATTCGGATCACATTCTTTTATCTTTTGTATTACCGTGTTGACACGCCTGTGTATTCACTACTTGCTTTATTGCGTTAGTAATATCTAAAGTATTTTAGTATTGTTTTATAGTCATTATTAATGTTTAGTATTATTAATCTATTATTTACCAACATTTCAAAAGCGCAATTGCTAAGACTAAGGAATAACTTAACTCCAGAACTTAACTCCATATATGGCAGCTGTCATTTTGCAGTTTAACTTAATTTCCTGCTTCCAGAAAGCAGTCGATGTGGTTAAATTCAGGAAGACCGGCAAGCCTATGAAGGATTAATTGAACCTAATGTTGCAGCACGCTTTCGCTTCATGCTAAAGCATTGATTAAGAAACGTGTCCACAGAAAATAGAATTAAAATTAGCATTACGAACCTGTTATTATTTAATTTGCTACAGTTATAGAATACTGACGTAACCGGAGTGGAAATAGTTATCTTCTCTTATAATGAATCTAAATATGGAAGAAAGTAATGTTTTTAAAATAAAGATAAAGGTTGAAAATAAAGAAATCTCGTGCTAAAATATTCTTGTAATCGATGGTATCTGACTATTTTCACATTCCTTCGTTTATTTACTAGTTATAATCGTGAGTTATTTGACTGAAGCCACTCTAATTCAAATCCATTCTCTTGACGTTAATTTCCGTAACAACAACAACCACAATTATAGTGCTACTGTTGGTAATGACAACATAAATCATGATTGAGCCAAATTCAAGACGAGTATAGCAAAAGGAGTCCAACATCGGTGAAAAATGCAATAATTCAATAAACAAAGCCAAAGTAAGTCAAGTGTGATTACAGCTTGTCGCAGTCCAGCTTCGAAATGATAGTAATTTATAAATGTTAAATTTTATTTACTTTTATGAGTTATGAGTAAAAATTTGGTTTGTTATGAGTTTAAACTTAATTTTTGTTATGAGTTAAGGGTTAAAACTTATTTTTCGTTATGAGTTAAAACTTAAGAGATAGGATTAATTGGGCTATATGAACGTTACTTTACTATCTTACAAGTATACAAAATATTTTGAGTTTATTTAATAAATCAATAAAATATCTAAAATAGAAAATTTCTTACCAGCCCATATTTTATTTCAATGCTACCACTTATAAGACCCTTGCTGATTTGTTTCCTAGTTGATTCTGGAATAATTCATCTTTTAAAATTTTGAGTGTAAATTTCTGTAACTCGATTATTACGCTAATTTTATCGATCTCGCGGTGGTATTGATGTTCGCTATTGCGGCAGAACCGAAGCATTGGTTGAGTGCGATCACATTTACTTGGATGAAATGAGGATGCCCGACTCTCTATTTCATTCAGTTCTACATGTACTGCAGTTCATTTTGCTAATAGCGATATTAATAGTGAATAACTAGTAACTAGTTAATAAATAAAATAATAAATAATATTAACGGAGTAGTCAATTACTCGACCGATGGATCATATAGTACCTTATTTCAATGATTCAATCTTCTTATTTCCGTTGATGGTTAAATCTGAGTGCTTCGGAAATAAATTAAGTTAACCTGGTTTGCGTTATCTCGCAGTCTAGACTCTAGATCAGTTCGACAGATTTTGATAGCATTAGTTGAAATGTTCAAACATTTCTGAACAGAAAAAAATATGAACTTGCCTGAATCTAATTTTAATAAAAGATCTAAAGATTGGATTTCAAGCACTTTCAGACAAAGAGACATAAGAGACCTTGTTGCTATCTTAAAACCGAGAAATCATATTGATGGAAACTGGAGAGATAAATCAGTATAATCCTATGATCATGATCAGCAGAGAAATCATTTGACTGGAGAAAATCATAGTAAGCCAGAATGGAATTGGAACAGCAGAGTTATATTTAGGAAACCTTGGTTTTACATTTGCCGAATGAATAATCATTGGACGTGTAATTGTTACCGAAATCATCTTGTTGGAAATGTGGCGACGAAAATCATAAAATACGAAACTGTCCACAATTCAACAGTGGAAAAACCATTAAAGCTAATCGAGTTGATATATAGTATAGAGACAATATGTATTGGAAAAATAATTATAGACATAAGAGACTCGATAATCTATGTTCGCATAATTATGAACATTATAACGGATATCACAACAGCAATAAATAAGGAGATAAGAAATATCTCAACAGATATCAGGATTGTCATAGACGAGTTGAACAGAAAGATCAACATTGTCAGAGACGAGGTGATCAGAGATTTCAGAATTATGTGAGAGGAGATAATAATAGACATCAGAGTTATTATAGAGGTCAATGTTATGAGAACAGAGATGATAACAGAGATTATAACAGACATCAAAGTTATAATAACTGTCACAGAACTCAGAGGTATCAACGAGATAATAATGATACAGATAAACTACGTGTTATTAGAGACATTGACATTAATCATAATAAGCAGATACATCATCTACGAATCGATAGAATTTAAGTTTGTAAAGATTCTAGCAGGCAACATTTTGAATCGACATATCGTGATCAATTGAATCAGAAGAAACAGACGTTAATCAGTCAGGAGATATCGCCGCGTTTAACAAGACGTTCTAAATCGAATGGAATATCGTTCAAGAAACCAGCAGGAGATTAGCAGTCGATCTCGTTCACGTCCAAGAAACCACCTCATTCACAGATGCGATGGTCTACTTTTCAACGAGAGGCCTGTGCCATAGTAAACGCTTACAGAAATTTATACCTGATCAACCGTAATACTGGAATAAAAAATAAAACGGATGATCAACGAGCCGTTACAGAGAATAGTATATATAGATAGATTAATATATATAAATGTATAATTGCATCATTGCTTATACAAGAATCGTTTTGTAAGAAGAAGTTACATTTTGTTATTTTAAAATGTGAATCAAATCACATAAGAGACGTTTTGCTAGTTTAAAACCGTGAAACATATCACATGAAAGACTTTTTGTTATTTACAATGTGAGCCATATCACAGGATATCACTTGTACATATTCAAGTAATTATTTCGTTTTGAAAAACATGTATTACAATACACATGAGATGATCATTTGAACAGTTTTATGAACGTCTATAAATAACGATATATATTTTGGTTATTTTGCAACATGTTATTGTGAAGTTATATCGAATCTAACTTGAATTTTGAATCGAAATATTAAGTTGAAACGTTAATATTCCTGAGGGGGCGTGTCAAGGTCGATTCGATATATATTGGTATGTATTTAGTATGTATTTATATTTGTAATTGTATTTCTAGTAAAGTATTTAATGATACTGCTAGATAAGTAAAGTTAAGATTTAAAGTATTGAGTTTTATTAAAGTGAGATCCTAGGCGGTAGCTAAGCTAGGGTAAGTGACCAAATGAGGGCATGCCTAAACAGGAAGTGGAGGGAGATCCGAGAAGGAAGCATGACAACACGGACGTAAAACGTGCCAAGCTGAAAAGAGATTTAGGAGATTCGAAGAATCTCAATAGTAGACGAATTGAGAGCAATTTGAAGG